>JAFMSR010000017.1:34021433-34060483 GCA_022818135.1 Saxidomus purpurata
TTGATACGAGACCCCTCAATATTTTTACAATTAAATAATGAATTGAGTTAATCTGTCAGTGATAATGAGTAAATTTATAATGATGGTAAGACATTTTAATACTGCACCTGGAATAACGTTAATTTTGTAATATTTCCACTGCAGGCAGATTTTCAGGAGGGAGTGATCAGGATCCAGGCGCCAAATCTAACCAAAAGTAGCACTGCAATACAGCTAGATACTAATATGACAGCCGGAGATATTGTGTCAAAGTTTAGGGTCATTCAGGGGTCACAGGCACCCAGTGATAGGTGAGGAGTTCTAGAAAATATCGCTGTAACAATTATTACAGAAATATCTGTAAGATATAAGATAACTATAAGTGTTAAGAGTTACTCACTTATCCTTTTCTGTCCCTGCCCATTCTGTTCATGTAATTATCATTTTTTACCAAATATCTAATTCAGTAACTGCATGTCCATTGTAAAATTATCAACAGAACCTTGTGCAAGTAATATTAGCTACATTTTGTCACAATTTTTGTTGATGCCTGTGGGCCATAAACAAGAAACTTGTCATTTTGATATAATGCAGCTGTATTAAACAGGTTTTAATGGTCGCAAATAATGTTGCAGACAAACAGAAAATTAAGTAATTTTGATATTCAATTGGTGGCTGTACATTCAGGTTGTTATGACCACAAATATTTTTAGAAATTGTATATGACAAAATGTCTAAATAACTAAAATGGTTAACCATATCTTGCCTACAATGTTGCTAAAGTGCGAGAATTAAAATCTATTTTTTTTAAACCATATAATATGTTATTTAACCCTTGCAAATTTAAATGATGTAACCAATCTGAAGTTACAATAGAGATGCTTTCGAACAACAGTGCTTATTTTCTCTTTTGCAGAAACGGAAACGGTGAACTTACAAATTCCCACCATGGTGCAATCTATAATGACCCGAGCAACTTTCACTCTGCGGGAGACGACACCTTCTTGTTTGAAATTGGTGGCAATATAGGTGAACGATGTTTGCCAAATAACACGAACGTGCTTGCTCTATATAAAATAAACCCGAATGCAGAATGGGTTATAAAACAACATGAACGGTTAAAAATTACGTAATGGCTTTAGCATAGATTTTGTAAACTAATGTAAAAACCAATCCAATGCTTTGCATGTTCAGGTAAATTGCTAACTATTTACGGCAGAATGTTATCATCATTTCCATAACACTGTGATAATCAGGAGCGTAGTATTATGAATATGAAAATAGGTACGCAAAGACATGTAACTTTTACAATATTCAGGACGCTTCAACTTCCGACACAAGAAATGTGCTTTTTACACTCATTCTGTGATGTAATATTGCACAGTCACTGTTTCACAGTGAATTGCATGCTGTAATAACTTCAACAAAAAAAAGGGTTTTACCCAAATTCTCTAGAATATACGTCAAGTCCAAGGACCCTAAACTATGATAGAGACATTGGAGCGTAAAGAATTCTAGAGTCTATGGTTTAATGTTAGTGTAAATAGCTTGGTCTTTGTATTTTCCAGGTTCTAAGAACTTAATATATTTTGTAATTTGACAAACATTTCAAAGACATTTTAGGTTCTAATTGAGCTTTTTGATCAGTACAATTCATGTACAGGATAAATGAATCAGAAAAATGTGAAGCAGTTGGTTCCAGTATGTCTGTGTGATGTAGATAACATATAGTTACATATTTGGGCCATTTTGATCCTAAACTCAGTGAATAACTGGGAATTTAGATGAAAGGAAACTTGCAAACTGTGTGGTATTTTATATATTTTGGAAGCTGATAGAGTGCTTGTTAATAGTTCGAAGCTGCCCAATATTAAATTGTTGCATTCACATTGCCAAAAGTTGTAAAAATTTATATTTTACAATCTGTATTGAAAATGTTGTTACTATTTGAATTTTCAGTAGCTTGAATCTTTTATGGTGTAAACATTTGTACATTGAAATACAAATGTTTGCAATAACATTAAAAGTGTTTGCTGTAATTTTGTGATAAACAGACACATAAATAAGATTTAGAAAGTTAATTGACAATCAGTGAATTTCGGAATTCCATCTTAGACTAGTAGATGCATACTTTTTGACAAGGTTTTGGACAGAGTTGTATACAAGTTTTCAGGTGTCCAGAGTTATTGTTCTTTACTTAATGAAAGTTGATGTATTTACAGTTTTATATTCACATAATTATATAAATCTTATCTTAAATTCATTTGAATCAAGTGAAACATACTGCATGTTTTGTGAGCAAGTAGACAGACTTGCTCACAAATTTAAAATTGAATTCTCATAAAGTAATTCTGTGAAATGAATCTTTCCCCAAATACAGGCTATGTGCCTCTGTGTAAGAAAGTTGGTAGTCATTTACGACAGATAGGAGTATAGCACTGGTCCTTACCTGGAACAATGTTAAGATAATCTGCCCACTTGTAAATGACTGAAATACCATTGCAACAGGTGTTAAACCAAAAGAAAATGACAATAATTTCTGTGTTACTTTCTTGAACCTGCCATATAAGGCCTAGGGTAACAGTTTTTTGGCTGTTAAATGGCAAATATAGCTGATGTTAAGACTCATGTTGATAAGGTGTCTGCCGCTCTTCCTGGAGGTTGCGGGTTCGAGCCCCACTGGGGTCAATACCGTACCTCCTCATATGACACCAGTACTGGTTTTTCCAGGAAGCTGACTCAAGAGTGACTTAATATGATTTACTAAATGTCACCTGCAATAAATTAGTATAAACATTAACTATATATATGTCCTATAGCTTCATGTACTTTTCTAATGAATTTCCATAAACTGCCAGATATTAGATAGGCAAATTGCCTGTCTGTGAGTTCTTCTCTTAAATGAGTCAAATTGGAAAATACACACTTGCCTGGTAGGTTACGGGTCCAGAAATTTGGGACCTTTTATGAGCAGCAATCTTACAGTAAAAACTTGATTTTGTCAGGGAAGGTAATCAAAGTTCAGCATTCATGTTGATCTGTATTTCCCATTCGAATCAAGCAGGCTAAGGTTTAATCATTCATAGTTGATGATGTTCGTTCTTGACCATGGTGAAAAATACAAAGCCATCATGGTGTTTTTTAAAGTAACGTAGACACCAAACAAATCTGAAAGTAGTGAAAAAAAACAATTTTGGAAAGACATTTGTTACAATTGGGAATAAATGTTGTAATGAACATTTTACAAACACTATTTTACCAGAAATCTCACTTCATCTGCTCCAGAAACTGGCTTTCCCAAGACTTCAGAATTCTCTCTGTGTTTATTTGCTGTCAAATTTCTTCTTGCTTCCTGTTAACTGGGACAATTGGAGACATGTTCATGTTATATTTTATCTACAGAATGTTTGCATGTTTTGATTATATCAGTTTTGTGTGTTCTTTCAAAGCCTATATACCACTTTGATTTCATGTGAGAAAAGTCTTCAATTAACACTACAATGAACATCATTTTTTGTTGTCCCATTCAGTAACCAGAGCTGAGTATAATATATTTTCTCTAAGTCCGGTCTCATGTGTTCAAATAAATGTGTTGTTTTTTTGTGTTGTGATATGTGTTAATAAAATTAAACTGTATCAAAGCCATTTAATTAGATATGAGCATCAGTTCTACACTTATCAACAATGCTTGCCACTTGTATGTTAAATGGCAGTAATTCTGTCACTTGTATGTTAAAGGGCAGTAACTCTGTCACTTGTATGTTAAAGGACAGTTACTCTGCCACATGTATGTTAAATGGCAGTAACTCTTAGCAGTGAAGGGAGGTAACACATGCACAATAGAAATGACAATATCTGTTAAGTTTGTTGTACCAGATTAACATAGTTTACCAATTGGTATTACAGCATTTAATAAAAACAATTAACAATTAAAATTTTATAGACATTTCCTTCAAAAATACCCCTGTAAAGGAAAGTAACTTTGAAGATTTCAGTAAGATATTAAAACAGTGAAAATCTGAAAATTTATACTAGACATTTCCTTGTAGATTATGTACAAAGGGAAGTAAATCTTAAACTATATCAGTAAGATTTCATTGAATAAAACAAATCTAAAAATGTATAGACATTTCCTTTTAAAATACTTTATAAGGGGAAGTAACTTTAAAGATAACAGTAAGATATTGAAACTCAAATTATTGAGGGAAAAAAATCTGAAAATTTATTTAAATTCTGGAGAAAGGGAAGTAACTCTTATAAGATACCAGTAAGATATTGCACCTGTGAAATCATCATTAAATAAAAAAAAAATCTGAAAATTTATAGACATCCTTTTAAATCCTCTATAAGGGGATGTAACTTTTTAAAGATATCCGTAAGATATTGAAACTGTGAAATTGTGATTGAATAGATAAACTGAATTTATGTAAAGTACATTGTCACCGAATATCAAATTGAAATTAAAGCTGACTGTAATATCAAACCCTTTGAATAATCAGTTATATTTACATTCAGTCATTATTTACAATCAGTTAAACTTTGATAATTGATAACTAACATATAATATGTTTAAAAAGAACTGATTTTTGTTAGCTCTACTATTCAAAGTATGAGAATGCCTGGCCTACTGCATTGATGGTAGTGTTGCAGTTTGCATGCAAGGTACTATGAGCATGGACATACAATGGCATTATCAGTAATCTTTTATGGGATTGAATTGAAACTTCAGTGAAGTCTTCAGGGGCGTCACAAAGTCAAGTAAGATAACTCTTGTATGAATTTAATTCAAACTATGGCCTTTGATTGACTTAGAAAAATTTGGTTAAAATATGATATTACCTATCATGCATGTATCTCAGTAACCACTCATGGGATTGATTTAAATCTTCAATGTAGCCTTCACAGGTATCAAACAATCAGGTTAAGTAACTCTTAACTGAATTTATAACAAATTATGGGCCTTTTTGTACTTGGAAAGGTTGGTTAAAGTTTTGCATGCTAGATGAATTTGGTTGAAGTTTTATGTGCAAGGTACTATTGGGCATGTATCTAATTTACCATTGCTGAAATTGATTTGAAACATCTTAACAATTTTCAGGGATCTTTAACAATGAAGTTAGATTACACTTAACTGAATTTACTACAAATTATGGCCCTTGTTGAACTTAGAAATTTAAAAATATTCACTGTAGATACCATTTACAGATAATATGACAGAGTTCAATACTATTGATTATTGTTTGAATTAAAAGCCCAGGAGCACTTTGGATGATAAATGACTTATAGCTCTTATATTACCAAGAAAGATGTGTTATAAGCAAATTGACCTTTGTTGGTACGAAAAACATTCCAAACGTTACTTTTTTAATCAAAAATACATGCCATACATATACCACTTTATTGCTTGAAATGAATGATATCGCATAAGATAAGAAACACTTTCTGACAACTCTTTTTTAGTGACAAAGTAACCAAAATATGAAAGAAGAGTATGTATCAGTTTTTTTTAATAGATACAACACTATTCTTATTGTATCTGATAGTAATTGTAAAACTTCTTATTCTGTTTACATTTGTATGAGTATTTAAAGCTGCTCCCTCTTAGATTTTTGTGAAAATAATGAAGTTTATTAAACTCTTTGAAAATAACATATTTTAGAACTAATAGTCAAATAAAAAGGTTCCAGTATAAATTTCTGTGAATTGTATCTGTAAATTTGAAATTATACGCTACCAAGTGTTACCAACGCTTTTGAAATTCCAGTATAAATATAAAAAAATTTATAAAGTTTAGCAGTGCCGTAAAACCAAGTTCATCAACATTTTCAATAATTTTATACAAATTCCTACCAAGAATTTTACTTGTATTGTTGGTTCTTACCATTTGTCGTATAATTAGTATGTCGTTGAAAATTATATTTTTTTCAAGAGCATCTGTGAGCAAGCAGCTTTAAAGTGATACTTTGACTTTCATTGGATAATGTAAAGATTTGTACTGTTCTTGCATAAATGATTTTCCTCATGCGACGGTTGTAAACTTTAGGGTTATATGCATACCTTACTGTATACTAGTTTAAGATGTCTGCTATTTTTTCAGATTTTATATTTTGTAATAAGTATTGTGTTTTTCACTTAATACAATTAGATGTATACCACGTGTACAGAATGTAGATTTTATATCGATACTGTTATGTATATTACATAGACTTTGGTATATTTATTGTTCATTGTTGAAGACTGCGATAGAAAAAAAATATTCACATTCCAAGAAATTGTATTTTGTTTTGTTGTTTACAACGTGTTATATTTGTCAATGACTTCTATTTTTATGCGGGCCTGATGGTTGCTTGGCAACCCATTGGATCAGGGACGTATCCCATACTTCTAGCTCTGAGATCTGGAGTCATGATGATGGTAGAGGTATTTTGCGGGTACCATGTAATGATCTTTCTACACCACTTTATATAATTAGGAAACTGTAGAAAACATCTGCTTCACTTCTTGCCATGCAGGAAAGAAGACTTAAGACCCAAAAAAGGTATGTGTTTTTTCAGTCGCCTGACCGACCTTATTTTTTACTGCTGACCCCAAACTTTTTTAAGGGAAATAGTCAAAAAGAATGTTCAAGTGTTTCAGAGCAAAAATGGCAAACTATATATAAATATTAATAAAAAAATCTGCCCACCGACCTACCTTACATATTTTGACAAACAGACTGGAAACACACATTTTTTGTTTAGCCTAAATTCTTCTCACATCACACCTCGTATAGCAAAGAATAAAATAGTATTTTGGATTTGACAGCCCATTTACATATTAAGCCTAAATCCAGAGCAACCTATGTATGTCTTCAATAAGTTTTGAGTGGTTTCCATAACTATATATACCATTAAATTTCAGGTAAACCTGTGTTTTGTTGACAGAACTGAACAGATTTTTAATTTATCTATCTGCATGTTGAATGTTGTCTTTCATGACTTCATGACACCTAACTCTGTCATTTTCCTAGATATTTTTTTTGTCTGCAAATTTAAATGAGATTTGTAAAACACCATTTTGATAACAGAAACTTTGGTCTACCCCGATAATTAAATGTATCATTCAAATGTTTATACTCACTGACTCACAGAGTTTGGAACTTCGGACTCCAAGTATATATTGAGTGGTTCTCCTGAAGGGGGAGACATATCCCCCCCCCCCCCCCTTTGCAGTCTGTCGTTTTCCGCTCTTCGCAGCAAAAATTCCTTGTTGGATTTTCATCAAACTTTGAGGGAAACGTCAGCATGAAGTCTAGTTACAGTGCAAATTGTAATTTGGGGTCATGTGGTTAAAGGTCAAAGTCACAGGGGCCTGAAACTTGAAAATCTGATCTGCTCTTCATAGCCAAAACCAATGGTTGGAGTTTTATTAAACTTGGTAGGACGGATCAGTATGAAGTCATAGTTGTGCTTAATACAATGTTGGGTCATATTGTTAAAGGTCAAGGTCATAGTGACCCGAACTTTGAAAAAAAATTCCAATCAATTATTGAGATCTGCATCACCAGCAGTCTCCAAACGTCATAGGATGATTGGTCTTACTGAGTAGATGACTGAGATTTAATTAATGGTCAAACTTGGACACACGAGACCATGTCTGGGTTGTAACGTATCAATCATCACGTTGTATCTTGTGAAGACAGTTCTTTGAGAGCGGAGTGCACCCAATCAAATCGCTATGAGGAGTTTGGAAAGACTTTCCGCCATATCGAGTTTAATTTGGTCAAGTACATGTAGACAAAACACCATGTTCGGCTTTAAGAATATTACTTGCAGGTAATTGCAAGTATAGAAGTTTTTAGCATATCAGATCAATATTAATTTTCCGTTGATTTAACCATGGCGGAAAACTCAGTCAAGCACCCCTCCTATGCCAGACGACTAACGTTATTAATATTGTGACGTCACTTTCCCAAACACAACGTCTGAATATAGTGTTTGTAGAGCTCTATATGATAATTCATCATTTTTAGCTCGACTATTCGAAGAATAAGGAGACTATTGCACTCGCCCCAGCGTCGGCGTCTGCGTTGGTTAAAGTTTTTCATAAAGTCAAATATCTTGAATACTATCAAAGGTATTGACTTGAAACTCAAACTATATGTTTACCATCAACATCTTCACATGAGGAAACAATCCCCATAACTCTGTTTTGATTTTTGACAGATTTATGCCCCTTTTTAACTTAGAAATTTTGGTTAAAGTTTTTTATAAATTCAAATATCTTGAATACTATCAAAAATATTGACTTGAAACTCAAAGTATGTGTCTACCATCAACATCTTCACCTGAGGAAACAATCCCCATAACTCTGTTTTGATTTTTGACAGATTTATGCCCCTTTTTAACTTAGAATTTTTGGTTAAAGTTTTTTATAAATTCAAATATCTTGAATACTATCAAAGGTATTGACTTGAAACTCAAAGTATGTGTCTACCATCAACATCTACACCTGAGGAAACAATTCCCATAACTCTGTTTTGATTTTTGACAGATTGATGCCCCTTTTTAACTTAGAATTTTTGGTTAAAGTTTTTTATAAATTCAAATATCTTGAATACTATCAAAGGTATTGACTTGAAACTCAAAGTATGTGTCTACCATCAACATATACACCTGAGGAAACAATTCCCATAACTCTGTTTTGATTTTTGACAGATTTATGCCCCTTTTTAACTTAGAAGTTTGGTATTTTTTTTTTGTAAATTCAAATATCTTGAATACTATATAAGGTATTGACTTGAAACTCAAAGTATGTGTCTACCATCAACATTATACACCTGAGGAAACAATTCCCATAACTCTGTTTTGATTTTTGACAGATTTATGCCCCTTTTTAACTTAGAAGTTTTGGTATTTTTTTTTTGTAAATTCAAATATCTTGAATACTATATAAGGTATTGACTTGAAACTCAAAATATATGTTTACCATCAACATCTACACCTGAGGAAACAATCCCCATAACTCTGTTTTGATTTTTGATAGATTTGTGTCCCTTTTTAACTTTGAATGTTTTGTTAAAGATAGAATACTATCAAACGTATTTACTGTCAACATCTTCACCAATGTTTTTGATTTTTGACATATTTATGCCCTTTTTAACTTAGCATTTTGTCACAGTTTTTCCAGACTAAAATGGAAATACTCAAAATGGCTTTCTTTTGAAATGTCATAGAATAATTATGCAGCATGAAGCGGTCATGCTTTTTTAATTCTATACATATCAATTTTGAAAAGTTACAAAATTATTCATGATCAAATATACAAGGTGATGTATTTCTTTGAAATTATCCCCCCAATCCTCCCTCCAGTTGGCTTGCAGAATCCAGAGTAAGGCCTTGAATGCAATGTACATTTACAAAGGTCTTTGAACAAGTTTCATATCTTTGACCTTAATTCTTATAGACAATTACACAATACTCCTGTTCTTAGACAAAAACCCCATTTTACCAACAAGCTTTCGAATAGTCGAGCGTGCTGTCATGTGACAGCTCTTGTTATTTTAGAAATGTATGTTGAAGTGCAAGACGGTATGCAATAAAAACTTTCTATTAGGGATGGCAACAAGTACCCGGTAAACCGATTATGCCTTCTCGATCGAACGTCCGAGTACTTTGTTAGCAAAACGGTAATCGAGTACTCGGAAAAAATAAAAATTGCAAATGTCACCTTATACACAAAGTCATGAATCATCGCTATCTGATTCCTCCAATTAACAGTCTTGACTTGAAAGTTTCTATCACGAGACACTTAGTTCAGATGGGAATATCCGTCGCCTCGGAAAACAGTTGCCCTCGGTGACGGATATTTTTATCTTAATCGCGTGCTCATGACAGAAACTATTAATTTAGCACCCCCGTTGTGCCAGACGACTCTCGTGAATTACTTGTAACTTATAAACATGCTGACGTCACTTTCCGAAACACAACATCTGAATAACGTGTGTTTTTGTATATATGTGCATCTTTTAGGTAAGTTTGCCTTTAGAAATCTAAATTAAAAAAGTGCGAGACGGCTTTCCATCATGAGACACTTGGTTAATAAGATAGAAATATCCGTCACCACGGGCAACTGTTTGCGGGAACTCGACAGAGCTTTGTTCCCACCAAAACGGTTACCCTTGGTGACGGATATTTCGATCAAGACAGAAACTACTAAAAATGTTCTATTAGCGGATTTTAAAAAAAGTTTGGGGCTACTGCTAAGTTTAATAGCCAAGGTTTCACTATAATATAATACATACCAGCTGAAAACTACTGCGAGTAAAGTCGGTACAGATTTGAAAGTATTTGAATGCACGCTGAACCACAGATGCGTTGGGTATGGACTCGCCAACCAATCTAATACTGGTCCCATGTTGTACGGAACATACGTATTTATATATGTTCCGTACAACATGGAGCAAGTATTATATTGGGTGACGTGTCCACACCCCAAGCATCTGTGCGCTGGACGTACTCGATCACTCTACTTCTGAACCGAACCCCGCATGGAAATTGTAACGGTGATGGGTAAAATCCGTTGGAGGGATTTTTCCAAATGAACATCAAAATGGTAGCTGCTATTAAGCAGCTTTTTTCTCACCTATGAGATACATATTTCCGCGCATTTACCCATGTGAGATAAACTTATCTCACATCGCTTATCTCACATCGCTGCCGGACTATTTTTACGTTAATTGTAAGCAGACATAAAAATCGAAAAATGACTGTAAAATTGTTATTTTTGAAATAAACATAGGGTTGTTGGTATTCATTTTCTTAGTTAGATCATTTTCTATCCATCTATAGCAGTTTTGAAGTAAAATTCGAGAAAAAGTTGATTTTCATTTTTTCATCCCCATCCTGTATTTGCACTTATTCCTTCTTACTTGTGTGAAAATGCGATTTAAACGGTGAGAAAATAAATCTACCATGTCCATTGAGTTGTGGATAAGGAAATCCCACGCGAGGGTTGAGATACGTCCAAAAAACTCGGCAGAGCCTCGTTTTTGGACGTATCTCAACCCTCGGGTGGGATTTCCTTATCCACAACTCATGAACATGTTAGATTCACTTTGTCTTTTCTTTATGTTTCATAAACAGTTTGTCCATACTTGACTCTAATTTAAACCATTTTAGAATTTACAAATAAAACTTAAATTGAAAACTATAGTCATTGAAACTTGTATTTCCTTCTTGTATCTTGTCATTTGCATTTTTATAGCTTAAATCACTTTATATAATATATCATATCACACTGCAAGATGCTTTTCCCGATAATTGATATTCGGTATTGAAAGATAACTGCTATAAAATGTTTAATTCATGATCTAATTTTAGAAATTAGTTTTATACGTATACATTAAAATCCCTTTATATTTGATAGCTAAAATATTCTCAATTTTGAACTCATAAATCATTGCTCTTAAAACGTGCTAGTTCAGTATTTTATTAAGCCTTCATTCATTTACAATAAAAAGGGAAAAAAACACATACATTGCACTTATGACAGGATCGAGTTTTACGAAAATCAAATTAACAATGTATCTGGTTAAATTATTTTTCTCCGATATGGTGTAGAGTTTGACACGGCACAATTTATTTACGGATAATAGCTTGTTTACATTTAACACTACAGAATACAACCTCTCTACAACAACACTAAAGGGAACATCCAAGTTTTGTTTGTTGAGGAGAGGTTGTTGCTCTAGGGAGGTTAATTTGTTCAGATACAACTGCTTTGGGGAATAATACACCTGTCTTTGTAGAGGTTTTTGCGCTTCAGAGGTGTTGTTTAGAGAGGTTAGACTATATACCTTTTGACCAAATCTTCATGAAACCGACCTGAAGAATGGGATGCTGTGGTGTGCTATGCGTTCACTCCACATACAGTAAACTCCATATATAACGACTCTGAATATAACGAAAATCCGGATATAAGGAACACATTTTCTCTGCCTGAGACTTTTTCTTTCTTTTTTTTCATATGAAAATGTTATATGGACACAACAAACTGCGGATATAAGGAACACATTTAAGTGGTCCCAAGGAGCTAGTTATACACGGAGTTTACTGTAACACAATTCCTCTTAACGTGGAATCCGGTGCTGGTACCGAAAATTTGTATTTTGCAGATTTGGATTTATTCATCAAAAACATCTGCCTTTTATCTGATTGAATTTTCTGTTGTAAACGCCCAAAATCGGTTTTTTTTACAAATGTGTAGCAGCACCGCTAAACCAAACTTAGTCTAATCAATCGTCCTTTATCAATAATTGTACATGTATGTAAAAAATTGTTTTGTTTTTTAATTTGTTACCCCTATTGGGTCACCCCGTTTATTCTCCCCGTGATAGGTATAGCAGGGGTCGAGGAACCATCCCCTACCAACCTTACAACCATTATCATTTACGGTTTAGTATAATCCAAATAAAACATGTAACTGTGTAAAAGTTGATCGGTGATTAATGACTTCTATAAAGTTGCAGAAATCACAATTTTAAGGAGTGCCTCTTTTATAAAATCTGTCTGATACTGACTTGGATTAATGACGAAATGAAGGTGCTGGAGTGTAAATATAAAGAATATAATTATGACATATTTTGATTTATCAGAAGTACGTAAGTCTGATTCTTCTGGCTGTATCACAACAATACTGCGATCATGTTTATGACTGCTCCAAAAATATCGTGTTGCATTTGCAAACACGGTCGAACATTTGACTTTTTGTAAAATCAGATGCAGTCAACATTAATGGTCGCAAAAATAAGAAAACACCATTTCCGTGCAAGAATCCTAAAAGCTCCTATTGTGACTATTGTTAATAGGCAATGCTACTAAAGGGGCACTCTCTACATAAAAAAGATTATATTCTCCAAACATAAATAATGTAAAATGAACGTAAAATGATAAACAAATACAATTTTTAAAGAACAACATACATGTATATCGAAAAATGCCCCATTTTAACACAAGCAATCAACATAGAGGCCTTCTGGCTGTCTATAATAAATCGCTATCCACCCACTATTTGTACAACAATAAGTTTACATTGTAATTAAGAGTACTGAATGTTATCAGTACTGCAATATATATTTTAAAACGCTCATTTTAACGATAATAGCTTAGATTTAAGGTTAAGTAATAATACTTGCAAATGCTGTATCATATACAAGTATGCTTTTGAGGCTATTTAACAGTTTTATGGAGTGCCTCTTAAATAATGTCTACCTGTAATTATTAACATATGTATTTCCGAAAAATATGAATTTGATAAACAAAAGTTTTGATATGATTATTGTGCTCTAAGCATCACATATTAAGTTACAGAAAGATTTTTCGAGTTTTCTTATATAAACGTTTGTGTTTCTTCTCAGGTGAGAAAGCGTGGAACCATGTTTTACTGTATTTGTTCTTTTCAAGTCAATTTCAAATCCCAATTTATTCATACTGTCTATAACGTGCTGCGCTTTCCTGTTATTGACATGTGAATAACCAGGTTGCCCTGGTATTGCCCAGCTCAATATGACACCTTCTCGTGCATGTCGAATCAAATTGCTCAAAAATATGGCTTCAAATTGTCTTGGTATATGCTCTGCTACCTCTAAACTCAAAATCCAATCGTAAACTGGTAAACCGTACTGCGGAATAGACAGATCAAGAAATTTCACCGAACCATTGCTTGTGGTTTCGCAAAATGGCGCGCCGTCGTACGCATCATACACTTTCACCAGCCCCGAATCAAGAATATACTTTTTATATTTTCCTGGACCATCGCCATAACTTCCTACAGTTTTTCCTGGAAAGAATTTGAGAAACAAAAATAAACAAGAGGGCCAAGATGGCCCTATATCGCTCACCTTGGTACAAGTCCACTTGCTTGGTGGAAGATCACTAGATAATGACATATACCAAATAGGTTTTCCTATATACGTCTATGTATGCCCCACGGGCAAGGTCAATTTTGACCCCAGGGTCATAATTTGAACAAACTTTGAAGAGGTCTACTAGGCAATGCTACATGCTAAATATCTAAGCTCTAGGCCCTGTGGTTTCAGAAGAGAAGATTTTTAATTTTTTTTCCTATTTAAGCCTATGTAAAACCAAGTGACCCCCCGGGCAGGGTCAATTTTGACCTAGGGCTCATAATTTGAATAACCTTGGTACAAGACCACTAGACAATGCTACATGCCAAATATCTCAGCTCTAGGTATTGTGGTTTCAGCGAAGAAGATTTTTAAAGTTTTTCCTGTATATGCCTATGCAAAAACTAAATGACCACCCGCGCGAGGTCAATTTTGACCCCAGGGTCATAATTTGAACAATCTTGGTAGAGGTCCATGTCAGATATTTAAGTTCTAGGCCTTGTGGTTTCAAAGAAGAAGATTTTTAAAGTTTTTCCAATTTGTTGCCATAGCAACCAGAGTTCTACATGGAATGGAATTCTTTGAACAATTTTGGTAGAGCTTCATGCAAGGAACATTCCTGCATAGTTTTATCAACATTAGCCTAGTGGTTTCAGAGGAGATGTCATTTGAATCAAAATGCTGACGGACGACGGACAATCATTAATCAGAAAGCTCACGTTGGCGTAGCCAGGTGAGCTAAAAAATAAAACATATGACATAATTATTGCGAACAACTGCTTACAATTTTATGAATAAATGTATCTTTTGTTTTGCTGTCAGACCACTGGCACCAGAGTACTAGACTGCCCTATAATTTTAACAAAAAATACCCAAAATTATACCTAAATAACACCCTATCATGAAAAAAATGGTAAAAAGTCATTTTCTGACAAACCCCCGTTTACACTGTTCTATATTATTCACATGGTGTTGAACGTTTTCGACAGGGGGTCCGGTCCCCGCTCTTTTTGTATTATTCAAGCAAGCAATTGAAGATCAACAGCGGTCGCGTTTAACAGACAATATATTTATCTACCAAACTGGTAAGTAACACTTTTTAAAAAGCTACCGTTTCTATTAAATTCTTCAAGAATATTGCGCTATTTCGCTCGCTCCGTTTTCCTGGTGTTTTTCTGTCACTGTCGACTTCCGGTTCACCTTTCAATTTTGTAACAGTTCGTTTTCATTGGTTGAAAATATTCCGCGTTATATTTCGCGCACTGTGTCAAATTATTGTATTTCGTATGTAAACAATGCTAAGCGGCCGTAACTGTTAACTTGTGGACAAGTAGGTAC
This sequence comes from Saxidomus purpurata, assembly GCA_022818135.1. Classification (NCBI taxonomy): domain Eukaryota; kingdom Metazoa; phylum Mollusca; class Bivalvia; order Venerida; family Veneridae; genus Saxidomus; species Saxidomus purpurata. The sequence goes on from JAFMSR010000017.1 coordinate 34,036,636, forward strand.
AGGAAATTTATTTACTGTAAAAACAATTTGTAAAACGTTACGTAAGCAGCGCAAAGTATCACTTCTGTGCATAACCGTATGACGTGTTTGAAAGGTCATTTGAGTTGAACCGGAAGTCAGCAGTGACAGAAAATATCAAGAAAATGGAGAGAGCGAAATAGCTCAATATTCTAGAAGAATTTTATAGAAACGGTAGCTTTTCAAAAGTGTTACTTACCAGTTTGGTAGATAAATATATTGTCTGTAAAACGCGACCGCTGTTGATCTTCAAGTGCTTGCTTGAATAGTACAAAAATAATATAGAACAGTGTAAACGGGGGTTTGTCAGAAAATGACTTTTTACCATTTTTTTTCATGATAGGGTGTTATTTAGGTATATTTTGGGTATTTTTTGTTAAAATTATAGGGCAGTCTAGTACTCTGGTGCCAGTGTGTCAGACTTGATTTTTTAAGATTTTTTATCAGTAGCGTAGATAAATAGATTTACAACCCTTTTCTACTTTAAAAGAGGACTCCCTACATCTAGCAGATTATATTCTCGATACAATTTCAAAGAAGAACATATGGCGAAAAATGCCTCATTTTACCACAATTGATAAAGAGGCTTTCTGTAATAAATCGCATCCACCCATTAATTGTACAACTTTTGAATGGTTACGGTACTGCAGTATACTTTAAACCGCTAATTTTATCGATAATGACTGGGAATGCATAGCTGAAACTTTTAGGTTAGGCCACACCAAATTAATAAGTTGGTCATCGGGATTTTTTCAAAAAAAACTGCGAGGCGGCGAGCGAAAATATAATTTTAATATTTGTTTTTGTTTTGAAGAAATTTTGGAGCGAGCGAAGAGCGAATAAATATATATAGCCTTTTTGTTCACATTTAATAGCAAATTTAATTAATTAGAGCCAACTTTTAGGGAGAAATCATTTCTCCCCGAGCTGAAAATAGGGAGAAGTTTGGAGTCTACCAGGAGAAGTGACGGATACTGATATATTTGTCTTAGTTTGTTTCAAAGTGAATTAGTTCTAATATTACTTAATCATAAATGGTTGTGTGATAAGTCAGGAGATTGACCATTATTATGAGACTTCATCCAAATAAAGGAGTTTTTTTATAGACTGATTTTCATGCATTTTTATTGCTTGAGCATTATATTTACAACATGCATGTTATTTGATAGTAATTATGCACAGTTACAGCCAAAAACCACTTTTCCGCAACACAATCATTTCCATAGTTGCCCTGTTTGTAACAAACAATATAATAGGTGTTGTACAATCGGTAAGATGTCAACACAATATGTACCGGTAGTCAACACGGTATTATATAGGAAATAAAACAAAAGTAAATTCCATTTTATTGGCAAAATATTTTGTGAAAACTAGCTGAAGGGTATTACAGTCCATTCTTCAACAAGTTAAACCGGAAAGTCTAAGGTATGAAGCGCATTTCTGTAAGCTAAAATTACAGCTGAAACAAAAAGTGAACCTATTTTCGGACAGACGCTTACGTTGATACGCCAATTTTCAAAGCATTTTCCAACAGGTCCAAACTTTTTTTAATCCTAGAGGTAAAGCCGCAGATGTCACGAGATAAAAGAATGCCGCCGAAACTATCATGTTTGTTTGATCTTAGTGAAGCACGTGTCATTTAAAAGAGAGAACTGTTTGAAACATGTACACGAAGCTTTTGACTTCGGATTATAAATTGTTTACAATAGTTTGGAAAAGATAATGTTTTGAGTCAGTGTAAGATTCTTTTATTTTTGATGATAAAATATATTTGTTTCTATTAATAGATTGAATGTGTGTTGCTGTGTTGTTTATGTCGATCAGACAGCATGCTAAGTTGTTGATTGTGGAGTCTTTGAAGTCGGGAATTTTCGAAAATTTTCAACATATTTCTATCTTAGTATTGATAAATAAAAGTTAATCAGTAAAAAGATATAACCAAAGGTCAAGTCACGACCCAAATGCTGACATAGCGAAACACCGTGTCCAGTCACAATTCACGGTGACAAAATGTCACCGTGACCGGACATCCAAAGTACGGGTGTTCCGAGGTATTCTTTGGACAACTATATTGTTTCCGGACGGAGTAAAAACCGTTATCTTACCATGAAAATGCGCGACTTTGCTCTTTGTCAATAGCGACCCAAAAAAATATGACCGATTTTTTTCTTAAGGTGCGGGTGGGAGCCAGTAATAAAAAAATAATATTTTTTTTTGTGTTTTAGAAAAAAACGTGTGGCAATCCCGAAGACCAACTTATTAATTTGGTGTGGCCTTAAGTTATAATACTTCCAAAGATTATATTATTTATGTTTTGGAGGTTATTGAGTTTTGCATAAGTTATAGGGTAGGTCCCTTTAAACAGCTTAGCCACTCGTTAAGATGTGGATACGAGACGGAAGGAACCTCGACTTACTGATACAAGATCGCGTAAAACATGACCGATTGTAAAGTACTTTGAGATGCAGATTATGTACATGTATTATAGTACACAATTTAATATAGTATTTTGTCCATATTACCTTTAAAAACTTGTGCCAGTGTCGTAACAAGTTTTCCATCAAAACCACGATGTTTAGTTTTTGTGGCCACGGGGCACCAGCCGCCTGTCTCACTCGTGCGCTCACTTGTCGTTTTGTTTTTATCGTAACTCTGAAATTAGTGCACATAAGGAAGGCTTTCTGGCAACTTTATGTTTTCACTACATTCTTAGAGGGAGCAGTATAAAGTCAAATTATCACTTTCAAAACTTATGTTTAGAATTATAATGAATTTATAGATATAACTGTTCGACAACATTCTTGACTTTTAACTGTGCTTGCCAATAAAACAATACTTTTGTCAGTAAATAGCAAAACAAAACTCTTTTGACTCCCTCAGTATAAAGTAGAAAACTGTCATCGTCAAGAACTCTTTTTAAAGATATACATGCTAACGTAATTGTTTGAAACCCCTGAACACTTCCGCTAAGTTTCCGATAACACATATTAAGTAGTTACTGAAGTATGTGCATGATAGTACCTTGCACGCAAAACTTTAACCAAAGTTTATAGTTTCAACAAGGGTCGTAATATGTAGTACAAATAGACAGGAGTTATCTAACTTAATTGTTTGAGATCCCTGAACACTATCGGTAAGTCTCAAAAACTCAAATAAGTGGTGCATGATAGTATCTTGCAACTTTAACCAAAGTTTATAATTTCAACAAGGGCCATAATTTGTAGTTAATTCAGTCAGGAGTTATCTAACCTGATTTAAGATACCCCAGAACACGGTATTGAAGCTTTTATATCAATCATATAAGTGGTTTATGGAGTTGTGTGCAAGTACATTTTTAAATTACTAGATTTTCTATGTCAAAAGAGGGCCATAATTTGAATTTAATTCATACATTCAAATTTTAAAGGGGCACTCCCTACATCTAGCAGAATAAATTCTACAAACATAAATAATGTGTTCAATGAATATAAATGATATATAATCACAAATTATAAGAACAACACACACATATATATATATATCAGAAATGCCTTTTTTTAGCACATATGGACCTTCTGTGTTAAACCGCTATCCACCTATCTATTGCACAACAACAACTTTACATAGATTATTGAATGCTTTACAAACATTTTTTAAAACGCTGATTTTACTGATAATGACTATAATGTATGGCTTACACTTTCAGGTTAAGTAATTAAACTTGCAAATATTTTATTATTAATGCTTTTGAAATTATTTAATGTGACACTAGTTTATGTGGGTGTCTCTTTAACCAAGGATGCTTACATAAGCAATAAGCAACTGTTGAAATAGTCTAATAAAATAAACAGGTCGACAGACAAGATAAGTGTTGATATTCCGTATTCATAAAATCGCTTAAAAGCAATCGTTTGTATCTTATTTTTTTGATAATTGTTCTCATTTTACTTACCTTGCACCTATTTTGACCAATTTGTTGTTGTTTCTTGTTCATCCAAATTGAGTTCTTATTTCTGTGTAAAACATGTGGATCTTTCTCGCACTCACAAGCCACACTACCATTTCCCTTGTTTGTGGAAAATATGACCTATATTAATAAAATTACAAAATACATTTACGTACATATGTATAACGGCTGAGATTTCATATCACATTAAGGCGTGTGTGTGTCAATCCTGGGGTTGTGAGGTCGTGCCTTATGTCTGCCCCGTCAGATATATATCTTTTCAATCTTTGTTTTTGCCGCAAAGGTCAATGTTAACATGTTACATTCCAAACACCGTAGATAATTTAGCTGTAAAATGTGCTAATAACAACTGTGAAACTGCGCTATGTAGAAGTAGTGCAAGATGTGTAAGACCTGTTTCTACTGGTCAGTGTTTATTGACCAATCGGCCGTCATCTTTGGTGTCCGGCTTTCGCTTTGAATGAAGAGAGACGGCCGAAGCCATGTGTTTTTGATTTTCGGAGATGCTTCCAGTCTTAAGTTATCCTATCGTAATACCAAAAAGGTTCGCTTTTAAAAAAAGCTGGAAAGCTGCTCGCTTGGCAATAAAATCGAAAAGATGAAGCATTACTAAGGTCTGTTTTATGTCAATGCTCCCAATGACTGTGCAACTTCAAACAGAGTCTCTTTAGTGTTTTACCATTCCAAATACAAAAGTTATCAACATCTTGTACAGAAAATAAAATATGAAAAAAAGTACAGATCTAATTTACGGTTCCAGTTGTAACAGGTTGATATTCATGTATAGATTTTGGAAGGTTTACTTTACAAGCTAAAGAGAAAGGAAATGAAAAAAAAACAACCTAGAAATAAAAAAGGGAAATAATATGTAAAAAGAAAACATAGATTATGTGTTCAATGAACGTAAAATGATAAAGAAACACGATTTCAAAGAAGAACCTATGGCGAAAGATGCCTCATTTTACCACAATTAATCAATAAGGAGGCTTTCTGTAATAAATCGCATTCACCCATTAATTGTACAAAAACAACTCTACATAGATTATTGAATGGTTTACGGTACTGCAGCATATTTTAAACCGCCGATTTTATCGATAATGACTGGAATGCATATCTAAAACTTTTAGGTTGTGTTATAATACTTCCAAAGATTCTATTATTTATGTTCAGGGTTATTTAGTTTGACATCAGTTATAGGGTATGTCCTTTTAAGATCGCACAATATTTTATTATGTCGAGCCCCTATGACCTTGACCTAGTGACCCGAAACAGGGCCGATGCACATGGTACTGATCACTTCTGTAAAATATCATTAAATTTTGACCAGGGGTTTTGGAGATGTAGTGTCCACAAGACTTGACTATCTCGAGCCCTGTGACCTTGACCTTTGACTTAGTGCCCGAAACATGGACAATGCACAACTAGGCATGGTACTTATCATTTCTGTGAAGTATCATTAAATTCTGACTAGGGGTTTTGTTGATTTAGCGTCAACAATATTTTACTACTCGAGCCCCTGTGTTCTTGACCTCTGACCCGAAGTATATACAACAAGGCGTTGTACTTATCGCTTATGTGAACAAGGGATTTTGGAGATATAGCGTCCACAAGGTTTTACTATCTCGAGTCCCTATGACATTGACCTTTGACATAATAACATGAAACATGGACCATGCACAACTAGGCATGGTACTTATCACTCCTGTGAAGTATCATTAAATTCTGACTAGGGATTTTGGAGATCTAGTGTCCACAAGATTCCGTCTACGGACAGCCAGACAAGCTGAATCAAGGTGTTCGGGGGGTATAACCCCCCCCACACACACACACACACCCCTTTAAAGCTGCTCGCTCTCAGATTTGGGTAAAACAAGAGCTGTCCCTCACAAGTGACGAATGCCCCCGAAAGAGGTGCCTCACAGTCTGTGTCCTCTCCATGTGCTCAATAAATGTGCTATGTAATTTTAAAGCCTTCCATGCATGACAGAGTAACCATGCATACAGTATTCAATTACTTTTAAACACTAAGTCTGACCTTGACCTTTGAGGTAGGGACATGGTTCATGCAGACAACACATTGTCTTGATGTGCTTAGTTATTTTAAATCAATTAATGCATTAAAAAGTTACAATCCTGACACAAATTTATGGATTCCATTACCTATAAACTCTAAGTGTGACCTTGACCTTTGAGGTAGGGACTTGGGTCTTGCACACGACACATCGGCTTGATGTGCTAGACATTTGTGCCAAGTTATTTCAAAATCCTTCAAAGCATGACAAAGTTACAGTCCGGACACGAATATGTGCATATATGCATATATAGAGGAATCCATTAACTTCAAACTCTAAGTATGACCTTAACCTTTGAGCTAGGGATGTGGGTTTTGCACGCGACACGTTGTCGTGATGTGCTAGACATTTGTGCCAAGTTATTTTAAAATCCTTCAATGCATGACAAAGTTACAGTCCGGACACGAATGTGTGCATATATGCATATATAGAAGAATCCATTAACTTCAAACTCTAATTGTGACCTTGACCTTTGAGCTAGGGACGTGGGTGTTGCACGCGACACGTTGTCTTGATGTGCTAGACATTTGTGCTAAGTTATTTTAAAATCCTTCAATGCATGACAAAGTTACAGTCCGGACACGAATGTGTGCACATATGCATATATGGAAGAATCCATTAACTTCAAACTCTAATTGTGACCTTGACCTTTAAGCTAGGGACGTGGGTCTTGCACGCGGCACGTTGTCTTGATGTGCTAGACATTTGTGCCAAGTTATTTTAAAATCCTTCAATGCATGACAAAGTTACAGTCCGGACACGAATGTGTGCATATATGCATATATAGAGGAATCCATTACCTTCAAACTCTAAGTATGACCTTGACCTTTGAGCTAGGGACGTGGGTCTTGCACGCGACACGTCGGCTTGATGTGCTAGACATTTGTGCCAAGTTATTTCAAAATCCTTCAAAGCATGACAAAGTTACAGTCCGGACACGAATATGTGCATATATGCATATATAGAGGAATCCATTAACTTCAAACTCTAAGTATGACCTTGACCTTTGAGCTAGGGATGTGGGTGTTGCACGCGACACGTCGTCTTGATGTGCTAGACATTTGTGCCAAGTTATTTTAAAATCCTTCAATGCATGACAAAGTTACAGTCCGGACACGAATGTGTGCATATATGCATATATAGAAGAATCCATTACCTTCAAACTCTAATTGTGACCTTGACCTTTGAGCTAAGGACGTGGGTGTTGCACGCGACACGTTGTCTTGATGTGCTAGACATTTGTGCCAAGTTATTTTAAAATCCTTCAATGCATGACAAAGTTACAGTCCGGACACGAATGTGTGCACATATGCATATATGGAAGAATCCATTACCTTCAAACTCTAATTGTGACCTTGACCTTTAAGCTAGGGACGTGGGTCTTGCACGCGGCACGTTGTCTTGATGTGCTAGACATTTGTGCCAAGTTATTTTAAAATCCTTCAATGCATGACAAAGTTACAGTCCGGACACGAATGTGTGCATATATGCATATATAGAGGAATCCATTACCTTCAAACTCTAAGTATGACCTTGACCTTTGAGCTAGGGACGTGGGTCTTGCACGCGACACGTCGGCTTGATGTGCTAGACATTTGTGTCAAGTTATTTCAAAATCCTTTAAAGCATGACAAAGTTACAGTCCGGACACGAATATGTGCATATATGCATATATAGAGGAATCCATTAACTTCAAACTCTAAGTATGACCTTGACCTTTGAGCTAGGGATGTGGGTTTTGCACGCGACACGTCGTCTTGATGTGCTAGACATTTGTGCCAACTTATTTTAAAATCCTTCAATGCATGACAAAGTTACAGTCCGGACACGAATGTGTGCATATATGCATATATAGAAGAATCCATTACCTTCAAACTCTAATTGTGACCTTGACCTTTGAGCTAGGGATGTGGGTGTTGCACGCGACACGTTGTCTTGATGTGCTAGACATTTGTGCCAAGTTATTTTAAAATCCTTCAATGCATGACAAAGTTACAGTCCGGACACGAATGTGTGCACATATGCATATATGGAAGAATCCATTACCTTCAAACTCTAATTGTGACCTTGACCTTTAAGCTAGGGACGTGAGTCTTGCACGCGACACGTTGTCTTGATGTGCTAGACATTTGTGCCAAGTTATTTCAAAATCCTTCAATGCATGACAAAGTTACAGTCCGGACACGAATGTGTGCATATATGCATATATAGAAGAATCCATTACCTTCAAACTCTAATTGTGACCTTGACCTTTGAGCTAGGGACGTGGGTGTTGCACGCGACACGTCGTCTTGATGTGCTAGACATTTGTGCCAAGTTATTTTAAAATCCTTCAATGCATGACAAAGTTACAGTCCGGACACGAATGTGTGCATACATGCATATATAGAAGAATCCATTACCTTCAAATCTAAGTATGACCTTGACCTTTGAGCTAGGGACGTGGGTGTTGCACGCGACACGTCGTCTTGATGTGCTAGACATTTGTGCCAAGTTATTTTAAAATCCTTCAATGCATGACAAAGTTACAGTCCGGACACGAATGTGTGCATATATAGAGAATTCCATAACCTTCAAACTCCAAGTGTGACCTTGACCTTTGAGGTAGGGACGTGGGTCTTGCACGCGACACGTCGTCTTGATGTGCTAGACATTTGTGCCAATTATTTTAAAATCCTTCAATGCATGACAGAGTTACAGTCCGGATACGAATTTGTAAGTGGGGACGCACAGAGACGGACGGTGCGATTTTAATATGCCACACTTCGGGGGCAAAAATATAAGTTCTTCAAAGTGTATGACAATAACATATTTTAGAATATATAGTCATATTATATGAAGAGTGAACTAAATTTACACATGTTTTTCATTTATATATTTATTTTTGAAATAATCAAAATGATCATAACACAGTAAAATGTTATCGAATGTAGAAATAAAACAAATGATTTCAGACTCTGTTCAATAGAGATCTGTTTGAACGTTTTATGTGTTTGTCGGACTTCGCAGGAGTAGTACTCCATGATTTCGGTGGGCGTGGCTATATCTCTCTTGGCGTAAGGTCAACTGCATGTTTGACTGGTTTCTAACTTATTAAAACCATTATGATAGCTTGAAATGTTTAAATATGTGCGCCACGATGATAGAGTTGTATCTCTGTTTTTTTCAGTTACAGTGTCGTTTATTTTAGACGAATTTCCGTTCTTATGCATGAAAATATGGTACTTTCTCATACACTAGGTACAAATGATAAACATACAACAAAAGTAAGTCAACCCTTACTGCAACATAATATAAGTGTTTATGTTATAGCTAACATTTTGTTACCATCAACTTGAAGGTAAAAACATTTTTGTAGATCTACAGTCTAGTTTTCGTCATTCATGAGGCAGAATAACCGGTATCATCATTCATCGAGTACATCGACAGTTGTCAAGTCTAGTCGAGTTAAACAGAATCTGAATACACCGGCCAAATATATTTTAATGAAGATCCAAGTGATTCTTACCTCACTGTAAATAAATCCAATGATACACAGCAACAGAGCGCAGACGACAATATGAAAAACACGTCGAATATGTTTCTGGTACTGCATTGTCATGTTCCTGGTATATAATAAAGTTATAGCAATGGACAGATAAAAACAAATATTAAAGAGAAAAACAAGATCTACAGTAAACTCCGTATATAACGAACTCATAGGGACCATTTACATTTGTTCCTTAAATCCGGAGTATGTTACATCCATATAGCATTTTCATATAAAAAACGAAGAAAAATAACAGGCCCAGAAAGTTTGTTCTTTATATCCGAAATTTTGCTATATCCGGTGTCGTTATATTCGGAGTTTACTGTAAGTTAAATTTTTAAAACAACTAATCACGAAATTTGTTTTGAGATATAAAGGTTACAATAAATTTACGTCAACTTAAATCAAATATTTTCGCTATCATGCATGAACATATCATGTACATTGAATCATATTATCATATGTTAACAACAAAACGAAGTCAACCCTTACTGCAACATAATATATAATTAAATAAGTGTTTTCTTTAATTGTTGAATTCTTTCTTACACGGCTTCACCACATGTCACCAATTACACAAATTCCCTAAACCCTAGACTTCCATGACCCAGTAAGGCACAAGACAAGATATAACATAATATCCAACATCTGAATAATAGCAATCCCAGTTATATTATTAATGATAAACATTTACAACAGTCTCTCGAGTCATGCGCTATTGATTTTACTTGTTTATTTTCATTAAAATATATCCTTTCAACGATTCATATTCAAATTTTAAAAGCAATTTACCCTCAAATTAAACAGATATATTGAATGTTTACCCCTAGCACCATCTTGAAAATTCAAACTAACGGAACACTTTACCAGAAAGAATAGTATTTCAATATTGAGTAACCATTATAACATGCATGCATAAAATTGGTAATAAAGTATTCAGCATACATTGTTGAGCTACAAGAACAGCACTTCCACTAATGAGTCTGCCCAAATGGTCATGATGTATATGCTTACACAGTTTAATTTTGTTTTAATCAAAAGGTAGAGGGGATAAAAATCAAAGCAAAATGCAAATTTTATTAATAGGAATTTAATTCCGTATGGAAGATTATTCATGTAAAATTACAACACGCTTACTTTTTTGAAAAATGACGTGCATGCAACACCCCGGGTATTCGACTACTTCGAACGCAGATGGGTACTACTGACGACAGATGTATATACATTACCGTCATGACAGGCACGCTGGAATAACCCCGATATTTTTATTATTTCTCTTTATTGATCCGACCTTTTGCTTGATATAGGTAGTAATATGTTTAAACTAAGCATGTGTGAAGTTTTATGATAAACTGACGCCTTTTAATTGAAGAATTTCCCTAAAATGTTGAAAAAACTACATTAATGTTGCCAAATATGACATTTATTTGCTTATAATAACAATATATATCAATGACCTTAGACACGTATACAGACAAATGTATAAGGTATCCATACAAACAGCCCTAGACTTCGGAATTAGTGGTATCGTTTTGATATAAGCAAATTTATAGAGGTCGGTGAAGTTAAACAGATACATCTGACGACCGAAGGAGATACGTACGAACGCAGATTATTATGAAATGAGGATACGTATAACGGCAGATGTGTAACTAGGTGTTTTCCAATCAGAATAAATATTGGTTTTAAACTAATGCCATTCAGTATGGCAGATGTTTAGTCTGTGCAGAAAGATGTAGCATGTGTATACTGATAATAATTATGTATTCAACCTCCGTGAGAGACATATTTATTAGTGATACATGTCTGCCACAGTTTTTTTTCAAATTTGTCATTAAGAATGTCCACGCAGCTCCTCTTATACCACGTGGCGGATTTACACCAAACTTCACATAAGAATAGTTGTGCATATTATCGGCATGTTCCGGTTCAATGATTTTCAGTGGAATAACCGCCCTTGATACATATAATTTTATGATGTTATGACTAATTCTCCAATAACATCCGACAGATTTCCACTCAACCTAAGATAATTGAGCGGTGCCAAGCTTAGTTATGCATATCACCGTCACATCCGGTTCAGTGATTTTCAGGGGATTTACATTGTATGGCCATTGATTCTTCAAATTTAATGATGTTTTTGCTACTCCTCCTTTACCATTGGCCAGATTTCCACTAAACCTAATAGAACACAAGTTGTCGTCGGCATGTACCGATTCATTGATTTCAAGGGAAGTTGCAACCCTGATGTATTTCATAATGTCTAAAGTTACTAATTCTCCTAGAGTTGAATTTTACCAAAAGTCACATGAGTGATCATTGTCAAGCGTAGTTGTACATTTCGTCAGCATGTTACGGTTCAATAAATTTTGCGGAACTATGTCTTTTGATGTCTCATATTCTAATATGCTTGTGCTACTAATCCTATATCACTGGTCAGAAAACTACAAAACTACACTGAAGCCTGAACTTATGTATATCATCCGATTGTTACAGTTTAGTGGTATGCATTTTCATTTCTACTGAAAAATGCTGAATAAAAGGGGACATGTGGGGTTTTTTTTGCGTGAAAGATAATCTGTAGTTTAGAGAATGAATTGATAATGGGGTCTCTAAGTAACGAAGTCTTTAAAACATCGATGTCAAGTTTCCCATACACTAGTAACTAGTCAATGACCAATTTCATTACCTATCGTATATGTATTCGAGTATTTACAACTCATATGAAAGTTGTAGAAACATGTAAGAGACAATGTTACTACAAATAATCCACAGGCACAAACATGTTCATTTAACGCTTATGTAAAATGTTATATACATATGTAATTACATTTTTAGCCCGACTGTTCGAAGAATGAGGAGGGTTGTTGTACTCGCCCCAGCTTTTGCGTTGATCAAAGACGTGTTATTAATATTAATAACTTCAAAACCGACAAACGTATCGACTTTTAAAAACACTTGCCATACTTGTTTCTCATGGTAATACATACAAATGCAGCAAGTCACATATATTTTTGCGGAGTAATGCCTCTATTTGTATTATGATTTTGTAACAAAAAGTTAAAAGTCCGGTACCTCATTAATAAAAGATAATTTTACAAAAATCATAATGATACTGAAGTTTTCTATTTAGTCTTGACTTATAATTAACTTTTACTACATAGTTTTTCAGTTTAAGACAAAAACTAAAGTTATCAACAGTATTCCCATCATAAGACTTATGTTTCATCTTTTACGTATCTGCAGTTTGTATGGCGTTTTACGTATCCACCGTCTGCGTTCATACGTACCCTATAATATTTTCATCTGTCGTCATAAGTACCCTCAAAGAGAACACCATGCTTGTTTAAGTGTAAACTGCAGCTGCTGTATCAGTCATAGCGAAAAGAAACTTTTTTTTCTGCTACAGAAAATGTGTAGCTTTACGATTTATGCAGTTTTGGACTCTTTCGATTATTAGATTTCTTAAAATTCTGTTAAAAATCCGAAAAATTGCAATTTCTGGTCTGATTTCCGTAATCGTAACAACACGTCGGTCATTTTTCAGCTAAACAATTAAGCATTGCCTAGTACAAATATATTGAAACTCATATTGAACGAAAACATTGTGAAAATGAATAAAAAAGAGAAGATATTAGGTATTTTCCAGCTTACATGTCAGGACGTTCATGTATACATCTGTCGTCAGTAGTACCCATCTGCGTTCGAAGTAGTCGAATACCCGGGGTGTGCAATGATGTACAGTCCTTTCCATGTAGCCTCATTGCAGTTCTGTTAGACAGTTTTAAATGATAAGTGTGTAGTGTGTAATGTTATGTGCCCACTGGGTATTAATATGCCAGTATATAAAGACGTAGGTGCTTACTACTAAATGATAGATTACAAATGAGAAGTGCAAGCATACATGTAAGTAAAATATCTATGCAGATAGCCTTGTCGCATTTCTGTTGGAAATGTTTTAATGAGAAGTGTATAGTGCTAAATGCTATGTGCTAACTACCAAATGATGCATTACAAATAAGAGTGCAAGTAGATATGTTTATAAAATTTGTATGTTTATGGCAATTGATTAATGTTCTTAATGTGACTCATACGTAAACGCTAAGAGTTAAATTCATAATTTATTTGCAAATACAATACATGTAGATCTAGTGCTATTTTCAACGCACTTTCCGATAACAAGTTGCTACTAAGCAGTAAGCATTATGCACTAAACACATATATTAATAATCGAAGCTGGGAACCAAAATACAGTTTGACATTTTGACAAAATTTTGTCTCAGTAACTAAAAATCTTACGAACCGATCTTCAATACCCCAGCCGGTGTTGACATAGAAATCGACAGCAGTTGTTATGCACAAAGAATGATCGCTCTTCATTAAGAATGGACCCTAGTATATTCTCTGCGCTAGAATTGTACTGTTTATCTCAAACTTAAAGACAAAAAAAGAGACTTTTTTACAATTGTTTTTTTTATCCATAACTATGCATTGAGGATGCTTGCACATGTAGTAATAGATGTATCGGCTTTTGATAAGTCGTATAAGGTTTTCATCCAATACATGCAATTCAAAAGTGTCCTAAAGAAATGCAGCAAGACTATCTGCAAATTAATACATGCATGCCTTCACTTCTCATTTAAAAGTCATCATCTAGTAGTAAGCACATAGCTTTTACCGCTATACACTGTCCAAAAGAAATGCAACACAGCTATCTTCATATTCATACATATATGCTTGCACCTCTTATTTGTAATGCATCTTTTGGTAGTAAGCACATTGCATTTGCAATAACCCATTTGTCATTTAAAACTGTCCAACAGAAATGCGAAAAGGCTATATGGCAAAAGTATACATACATGCATGCACATGTCATTTTTCATAAAGCATTCGGAAGTGAGCGTGAATAAATATAAACAATATATAAATAATCTTCCATAATTCCACCCTGATAAATTTTGTCTTTATACTATTCCTAATATAATTGCAAAGAACTTTTACGGTCTAGATGTTCAAATAACCAGATGTGAAATCAGACATTACAGTATTTCATACCTAACATTTTTAATTCTTAATTTTACATGGTCATTATCCTTATTAGTCTGATATGAATGAATTATGAATGTTTGCAGAAAAAACATTTAAAATCGGATTTTAAATTTGAAAAAAAAACAGAAGAAACAAATAAAGCCGAAATTCGGTTTGGATGTGATTTGATCTTCAACCACTGACTAGGATGCTTATGGAAAAAATAAGCTGATATAATAGTGAACATGTCAATTTGAAGGCAACTGAAGAGTATTCAGTTGGAGGAGCTTCTTTTTATGTTGAAAACCTGAATACATTATTCAATTGAACAAAGAAAAAACAAATTATGAATACAATACAGGCCCCGTTATCTACGTCAACAGGTGCGCGAAATGATAGGAGGCACATTTTTCGGCGAATCTAGGTCTCGCTTCGGGAATTCCCATATAAGTTATGTGAGAAGGTAAACTTGATTGGTCGCAAAGAATGCGCCACTGTCCATATTATACCCGTATGTTAAAGATTTCTCGGAAGCCTTTGTTGTTTTGTAGAATCATTTTCTTTCCTTGATGTACGCTAAATCATTCGTCTAATTTTGCCCATATCTTTCCGAAAACTCATAAAAAAGCAATTAACGGGTTATATGTCAAATAAAATTTCAGGATCTGCAAATCGGCACTGTACTTCCAACTGAAAAGGCATAACTAGTAGTGGTCAAGTAAGGGAGGCATTATCCTCATTGAAGATAATTGCCCTTTCAAGCGACATACCGCGTGCGCGTATAAGCCCGCTAGAGTTTTACCCCTTGGAGGATTACTACATCGCTGTTCTGCTCGGATGATTTGGTTTCCTACTATATATATGACAGATATAAATACTTACGCGGTAAAAACAAAAATAATATCAAACAGGGAATGCCACGTACCAAAAACGCAGCCTCCCCAAAACGAGCCCCACAGCACCAAGAAGTGCACACCACCAACACACACACACACATACGCACACACACACGACACACACACACAATCATGTACACACACACATATACACTACCAACACACACTAGCATACAAAGCAAACACACGAGGACAAAACGAACAAAGCCAACGGAAAAGTAGTTTGGTTAGTTGAGCTACATTTTAGCAAGGAAACCCTCTAGTTTTAAAAGGAACCATTTTTATATCTCAGTTTATTAAAGGTTAGTCACCATGGACGTAGTAGAAAAAGATCTGTTAAAGAAGTATTATTATTATGCATTATCTCCGGCATCTTACCGCAAAACTTTATCGACTATCCTGGTGAATTTAATATTCAGTTTATCAAAGACTGGCTCGGAAAACAAGACTCTTACTTACTTCAAAAATAAGTTCGAAATCGAATTAAGACGACGCAAGTTCGCGTGATTAGCATCAATGAAATGTGGGATATTGATCAACTGAGTATGTGAATTCCATAGTAATTGTTTCATAGATCCAGTTGTATGTGTCACAACAACTATATAATTTTCACATATTTGCTTCGCGTACACATCCCACTACAGCGATATATAAATGTTTATCCGTACATTGTGTTACTTTTCCCTAATAGAAGCGTGTTCAATATATAAAAAACTACGATTTGAATTAAAGGGCAGTGAATAAACTGAATAAATGATCTCATTGAAAATTATCAAAATCTGTTACCCGGATTAACGTCAAAAAGTATACCGAGCGTACTGAATGTCGGAAACTATATGACAATGACGTCGTTAAAATGACGTCATCTTTGCGAAGCCTTCTGATGACGTTTCTTGCAATTTTCGACATTTTATTGAAATAAACCCAACAAAAGTAGAGTTTTAGACATAAAATAAACATAAAAATTGTTGGTATCGATGTAGTATCACGATAATTTAACTTGTGAACACCAAAAGTTGTTATTTTCACTCCTGACTGCGCCACTCGTGAAAATATCTCTTTTGGTGCCCACTCAGTGAAATTATAACGTGATGTTACATCGAAACCAACAATTATCCTCTATGTATTTGTCGGGTGGAAATTTGCTTACACAGCATAGTCTATTAAGGGGTTGTAACTGGTGAGGTTTTTACATTTGTTATATTTCAAAAATGATGAATTATCTGGCACAATAGGAATATTTTAGTGCAAACAAATGAACATTTTTGAGAACAAATATTTTGACCTCATATTTTGTGACTAAATTGACAAATTTTGCCATATGCCAAAATGGGGGTAAGGGTACAAAACTAGCCATTTCTCAAAACCGTTTAAGATATTTACTTAATTCAAACTTTATAACAAGAAGAATTGTTAGAATATAAAATACATTAATAACTAGTTCCTTTTACAGTTTTGTTACAGACCTGTGCCGTCATAACTCAAAGCTCGTCGAAATCTAAAACTAGATGCCCACGTGCAACATGTCCAGCCGCCAGCTGTCAAAAGGGCTTACCCCTTACCAAGTACCAAATAGGTCAAAATACATCGAAATATCGGATGTAACATGCATGTTGTACCACAGAAAAGTGGTCGCGATTTTTCTCTACGGCCAGTAATAAAAAAGTTACAATCTCAGCTATTTATAGTAACAACAATAGGAAGTAATTCTAAAAACAAGGGTAGCTCATGGTGGTGAACATTTGTGTCAAGGTACATCAAAAACCATCCATGCATGAAGAAGAAATCCTCCGGACAAAGGCATTCTTGAATTTGACCTTTAACCTCTAAGTGTGACCTTTACCTTAGATCTAGGGATCTGGTTCTTGCGCATGACACTCCGTCTCATAGTGGTAAACATTTGTGCCAAGTAACATCAAAATCCCTCCTTGTACGAAGAAGAAATGCTCCGGATAAAGTCATTCTTGAATTATTCTTGTATCTGATGTTTGGCCTCTAAGTGTGACCTTGACCTTGGAACTAGGGACCTGGTTCTTGCGCTTGACACCCCGTCTGATGGTGGTGAACATTTGTACCCATTTCATAGTGGTGAACATTTGTGCCAAGTTACATCAAAATCCCTCCATGCATGAAAAAGATATGCTCCGGACAAAATCATTCTTGAATTTGACCTTTAACCTCTAAGTGTGACCTTGACTTTAGACCTGGGGACCTGGTTCTTGGGCATGACAATCCGTCTCATGATGGTGAACATTTGTGCCAAGTTATTTAAGAATCCCTTGATCCACAGCCCAGACAAGCTAAACTCGGACGCACACACGGACACCCATACGAAGGTGTTATTAGGTGGTATTTCCATTGTTCTCGAACAATAGAGTGACCACTTAAGTAACAAAAGAATGACCACTTAAGGGACAAAAGACGGAATGAAGACAATAGATTTCTATTGTCTTAGGCCACACCTCCTACCACCCAAGGAACCCATCATGCGTGCGGACGCACGGACGCAAGTTCGCACTGACGCACGCACGCACATACACCGAACCGCATTTTGGACAGCTATATCGAGCGTTATAAAATAATGGGTATTTATTTTTAATCTTTTCTAATGTAGTATGTCCTACTTTAGGATGACAAATTAGAGATAGTGGTATTTCTATCATCATATGAATAAATATTGTGCTTCTTATTATTATACCCCACCCACTTTTCTAAAATTCATTTTTTCAATTTTTGACCTTTAACCTCTTAGCATATTTTTTTCATGCATGGAGGGATTTTGATGTAATATTATAAATATATTATTATATATTATTATATCGAGCTTTCGCAAGCGGCTCGACAAAAAAACACTTTTTGTCAGTTTTTATTGAATTTCTTTCTTATATATGCACATTGACCCCCATTTTTTAATTTGCATTCTAAAACAAAAGTTTTAATCAAACTGTAAGCAAAATATCTGAAAAACCTTGTTATTCCTTTATCATAAAAAATTTCATTGATCAAAATTGAAAAAATGAATTTTAGTAAAGTGGGTGGGGTAATGATAAGAAGCAGACTATTTATTCAGATGATGATAGAAATACCACTATCTCTAATTTGTCATCCTAAAGTATAACATACTACATTAGAAAAGATTGAAAATAAATATCCATTCTGAAAAATACACCACATGCATACACATTTACAATACCAAAATTCTAAAGCATTTAAAATTATTCAGACTGTTATTTACAATTGAATTTACATTCACAGTTCTTTTGAAAGACCGATGAAATTTTAATGATAATGATTTTGCTCAAACATATTCACGTAATCAACTTTGTCTCAAATTTTGATTCAAAATTGCTATAGATGGATAATGATCTAACTAAGAAAATGAATACCCAAAACACTATATTTATTTAAAAAAAAATGTACAGCCATTTTTCCATTTTATGAAATGTTCTATCACCGATAAATGAGGGGAAATATGCATCTCATAAGGTGAGAAAATGTATTTAAGCGTGATTATTCACTGTCACTGTCAATCATGTGTATGATACTTTTGTATGGAGGACGAGTTTGAGATTTTGGGTGTGAAATTATGGGACTTTTGTTTAGAATAATTTGTGATAATTGCTGTGTCTCATTTCATGTAGTTTAAAAGTAGTTCGGCAGAAACAGTGAAAATAAAAATTATATTTTCACTGCTTTGAAACAGTGAATACCAATTTTATTTCACCGATATATTTCAGTACTTCACTGAAAAGCATAAAATAAAAATAGTTATTTCAAGAAGGGTACCTTTATGAAGCAAGCTGACATGTATCTTTACTTTTTTCAGTGCAAGGAATCGTCTTATTAAAAAACTAAGTGATGATGTGGTCCCAGAGAATCAGATTGTGCAAATCTCCGGACACAAGGATGTCAACAGCCTCAACAATTATAGTAAACTGAACAAAGCAAAAACATTTCGGACATTCAGTCAGACAGAGCGTCTAACTCTGTTGTCACAGCGGCTACAAGCACAGAAAATATGAACAACACCACACCCACTAACTCTCAAAATGCGATGTCAAAAGGCTTCTTCATTAACTGCCATTTCCATGGAAACCTCACATTCAACTTCCATACTTCACGAACTGAAACACAACAACTTTCACAGCAGCTTATTTGTTCAAGTCCTTAATCTGCTAACAGCTGTATCCATGACACTCAATATTCACCCATACGCAAACAATACAAAAGAATCCGTATGATTTCAGACAGTGACAGTGACTAAAACTTGTTTCCGTCCACACATACAGTAAATCTCATACATTTTGGTTTTTTTTAGTTGAATCTCTTGGTGTCAAATTTATACCAATTTTATCATGAATGTAATTGAATATTGCATTTTTTGACTGATAAACATAAAATAACAACTCGGTGTTTTTTCAGTCTGAGGGGAATGGTGGCGGGGCCCGTTAGGAGGGGAATTTTTAGTCATTTTGCCAGAAAAGGGAAATTTTTTAGAAAATGTATATAATATACTGCTTAAAAATGTAATAAAGTCCCAAAACTATCAAGCATGTTAATGACATTATTCTTTTGCCAACTATTATAAAAGAGCAGACATAAGAATTTTACATATTAACCAAATTTTATGTAAAAATACTGGTGTCAGGAACATAACTAAGCAGTATTGGTGTTAAAACACACATGAATAATAAGTAATATAATTGCTATTTTCAATTGAAAACATTGTATTAGTATCTTCTCTAATTTTGGAACACCGTTTTGTTGAAAAAATAACAAAAATCGGGGTCGCGAAAATGGGTGACAAACGAAAAATTTTCGGCTGACTATTTCACATATAAAGTATCAAATAGACGCAAAAAATGATTCTGAAGTGATTTAATTTATGAAAACTTAATTTTTAATAACAAATCTGGCCAACTTGATTACTTAAATCAAAGATTTTTTTCAACATTTTGAGGGGAATTTTTGTCTAAGTGGGGAAAAATATCAATTAATTTTAGAGGGGAATTTCGAAATTCGGCCCACAAAAGGCCACAAAAAACCACTGCAACTTGTGTTTGTGCATTTATATTATCTATTTATGTTTATTAATGTTATGACTATTTTAGGAAAATTCATTTTTAAAGAAATACCGAGTCTTTAAACACTTTTACCCAGCTCTCTCGACTTTACATCAAAGTTAGATAGCAAGGATAATTGTTGGTTTCGGTGTAACATCACTTTATAATTTCACCGAATGGCTGCTTAAAGTGATATTTTCACCAATGATGCAGCCACGAGTGAAAATAGCTAAGGATAGTGTTCACAGGTGAAATTTACGTGATATTACATCAATTGAAATGTTAAAAATCACGGGATACGTCACCAAAAAGCATGGACATGACGTCGTCATTTTCAACAATTTCATTGTCTTATGGCTTCCGGTATTAGTTATATGTACCCTTCAACATCAATACGGGATGAAGATTTTGTTATTTTCGCCTTAATACAGTGAAAATATCAATGTCATTTCACCGATATATATTTCAGTATTTCACCAGAAAGAATAATATGAAAAATCATTATATGACCTGAAAATTGTATGTTTACTACAGTTTAGAGAGCAAATCCTGTAACTGTATGTATACTTACCAATTAAAAGTTCCTCTACTTTTGTCCATGAAATAACAGATTGACCAGTTGACTCTTTCACTAAACTTGAAGACTTACGGGTATCAGGAAACGTCTATAACGGGAAGTGAAACTAACTTCTAGCCTGAAAAAGATGTCGTCCAATTAGAACAAAATAACGTAAAATGGCGGCCAAAACGGATCGTGTGTCATTTTATTGTCATTAAAATCTTTAATTACAGCTGTTACAATGTATTTTTGCTCTTTTAAAGCTGCTCGCTCTCAGATTTTGGTCAAAAATAATGTTCTTCAATCTGTAAATAATGTATTTTAGAACATATGGTCAAATAAAAAGGCTCCAGCATAAATTCTTGTCACGTATATCTCTAAATGTAGAAAAAACGCAACCAAATTCAAAAGCATTGCAAACGCTTTTGAAATTTCAATATAAAAATAGTGTAGCGGTGCCGTGTAACCGACCTTTTCAATCGATTTCTGCAAATTCCTACCTAGATTCTTGCTTATATTTTGATTCTAACCTTAGGTTTATATTTATGAAAAAGTATGTCATTTAAAAAACAATTTCTACGGTAACTGAGAACTTTAAGCAGCTTTAAGAAGTGGGAGGATAAACTGTAAGTATCCGTTTATTGTAGTGTACCCACTTCAGCCGTAATCGCTCAATGCATAGTCATTGAAATTCGTGTGAAAACAAACCTATAAATGATCAGTTATCGAAACACGAGGGTTTAACTGTAATTGTGAATGGTAATTTGTGCGGAGGGTATTTTAGTTTAAATCAATTAATTTTTAATTATTTAATATATTTATATTGATCTCTGAAACGCACTATGTGTACCATTAGTAGTCTGTTTCACTACAGTAGAAATCGATTTAAAAGCGACTGATATTAGAGGTTGTTTTACGAAAACAGAGTGTATTTAGCGGTCGGTAAAAGTATCTACGAGATTTAAAAAAATAGTTAAAGTTAATTTTTATAATAACCTTGATTACTAAAGTTTGATTTAAAAGGCCCCTTTTATTCATATGCGATGTTTCTCTGAACAAAAAACATGGTTAAATTATTTTTTCATGTTAAGTTTTCGTTTTGTGATGTTATAAATATCTTAAAGAAAAACAACTTAAATCATGTAATTTGCTTTTCTCTTAGCCTCGAACAAAACAATATTGAGATTGTCAACAGTACATACATTTCAATTCATGTGTTGTCGATTTACTTACTTTCTTTTTTTGTTTTCTTTCAGGTAACTTCCAGTTTAAATTTACAAAATACAACACTAATTATGTCGTGACATGACAGATATCTCATCATGGGTCGCAAGAAAAAGTAAAAAAATGTCTGTTCGAGGAAAGAGGCCAAAATTTTATTTCTGATTTATTGTTGACTGGAAATAACAGCTTTGAACACTCCCATCAAAGTATTAAACCAATCGATGTTAAGTTTTACACATTATGCTAATTCGGTCAAGGGTCAAGTGTTTTATTACCATGTTACATAACATAACATTACATATACATGTAGTTTATTCGACATTAAATTGTTACATTAATTCATAGTCGACAAATAACATTCCAAATATAAAGTATGAAGAATGATAAATTTTCCCAGAGAAACATTTTATGCATTCTAAATCCAAAAATAACTCTCCATAGTCTCAACAACAAGGGGACTCTATTATCTCCCTTGTATCATACAATTAATATCGTTTTGTTACACCTAGACGTTAAATTTTATTCAAGCATATACGAAGATGCATAAGGTTACATTATCGTTATTTGATATGCATGAACCTCGAAGACAGTGTTAATAATAAACAAATGTGGTTGCAT
Organism: Saxidomus purpurata; assembly: GCA_022818135.1. Classification (NCBI taxonomy): domain Eukaryota; kingdom Metazoa; phylum Mollusca; class Bivalvia; order Venerida; family Veneridae; genus Saxidomus; species Saxidomus purpurata. The sequence continues at coordinate 34,059,589 of JAFMSR010000017.1, forward strand.
TGTAAAAATCGGACATTGGGTACAAGTTGTATTGAACGAATGAATAGGCAAAACATGGAGTAGTGCACTGTACATAAATAAATGATTCACTGGCATCACAAAGTAATTTCATGAACATTGAGCTTCGACATGGCATTATCATTTACCTTGTATATAAAATAAAATTGTGAGACGATAGCCGGAATTGACTTAGTGTTATATTGACTTAGTGTTATTGTTAACTTGTTAATATTTATAGTATTTAGATATATTTCATGCACAAATTCATGTTTAAACAAGCAGTATGACGAAAGCCTGCTTGAATTATTTATGTTGGAGTACCAGCATTGTTTCTATACGTCTGATATTCTAAATTTTATAACTTGTAAGCTAGCTTTGTAGCAGACATTTGTCATACCTATATCGTCAAGATAGAGATCATTAAAATTAATAAAAATCATCTTTTGCATAAGCCATATTAAAGAACTTTTACATAAAATAACCGTTGAAAAACGTATCGTTCAATAAATTTACAAGAATAACGTGATAAATACCAGCGATTTCGAACAAAAACGAAATGAAAATTACATATTATACTATTTGATAAACAATCTTTGTATAATTATTATTTGCAAACTCTAGAAAAATCAAAGTGACATTTTTTTTAAGAAAACCCGCATCGAAATCAGTTTATTTTACGCGTGAAAAACTTTATTATTTAAAAGAATTACAAAAAGTATTCGTTCATTGAAATCATTTCGTTATTTTAATAGTTGTCGTAATTATTTTCTACTTAAAATTGTACAAGGCTCTCAAAATCTCTATCCTAATTGCAATTTTTTTCCGCAGTATCTGTACTGGAAAAATGCCATGGTTTTGGGGAACAAATAGTAAATATAATTTTGATTTTCTGTCT
>JAFMSR010000017.1:34070484-34207135 GCA_022818135.1 Saxidomus purpurata
ATTGAATATTTGAATTTAAGGCTAACTATGTCATGTTTTAATTTCTACTTCAACCCTTGGGCGACTTTGGATGATATTACTGGCATAATGTTTATCATTCAGTGATTTTCAAAATGAATGCTTGTTCAATTCGTTAAATGTACGTTGTCTGCATCTTTGCTGTATTGTAAATATTAAGCTCAATCAACTGATTGATTGAAATTTTATCAATTTCAAATAAGTTATTGCCAAAACTGTGAACATATACATTGAAACAACGTACCAATAGGCATTTGCAAACCAGGTTGCCTGCATATTATAGATATCTATAGTGACTTTTATGTGTGATGAATATGTTTTATTTAGCTTAACATAATTGTTTATAAATTTTATTGATTGTTAGTTACTTAAACACAAAAACACAATACTACTTCAGAAAAAGAAGAACGCATACAATTTCTGCGTCAAGTTCGAAATTATCAGCCAACAGAAAAGACAACAATGTTCCAAGGTAACAGACTGAGTTTAGTTTAAATTAATCAGTGAAATATCAAGTTATATTTACAATATTTCAAAATACAAAAATACATGTATGTGATAAGATTATTCTTTTCAGTAAAGTGAAACACAATGTACTTTGATATGATACATTGTAAGTAGTAAATATTTTTAATTAAACAGAGTTAAAAGAAATAAAACAAAATCAATTACATTTATACACAGAAATTCCGAATCTTCACATATCAATTAATTCAGTGATTCATGGAATCTAAGCTTGAGAAAACATGCATCAACTATTTATTTCATCACCCCTACTTGACAGTATGTTGGACCGACTGACTATGATAGATTAACATACATGTAACAAAGAGAAAGAGAATATTTTATGTATCCTACTATTTTTGGAAAATTGCTGGAAAACACATGTATAACAAAATATAATGATGTTGTTATGACTTTTTAAAAGGAATCTTACCGTGTCTATTACCTAAACCTTCTATAATTTTATGTTACTAATGATAGGTTTATAACAATAATAATATCAATCACAAAATACCAGGAAAGGTTTATTTGGAATATAAAGATTATAAGCCATACAGTACTTCACGCATATTGTCAGTACCTAGTTCACATTAATACTTTCATTTCTTTACAGTTGCTTTCTACGTACGGCTTGTCATTTTGGGGTCGTCAAAAGTAAAACATTTCAACGACAAAATACTGGAAGGAATGAGATCATTCCTCGAGAACCTAGAAGGTACACAATCGTTAGAAGGAACAAATATACAGCAATCAGATCTAGATATAGCAGTCGGAACGCTGGTGAATTCTTTGGTCACACTTTCAGACGTTCATGTAAGTTTGGCTGACGACAGTTCACTTAAAGTATGCGTGTCCACCAACGATGGACTGAATGAATTTGTAACATTGATGAACGGAAGTTTGCTCCAGCAGAATGTTTACCAGCTGAGGAGATGCATAGGACAAGCTATTGGAGAATCAGTTGTGGTTGAAACATCCATCACATCTGAAAGTTTAACTGCTGCCAGGACTCAGTTGAGTGAGTATCATGTTTACTGCGTTACTTGTATTCCAAACGCATAAAGATATTATTTTATCTGATGATATGGTTTAAGAAAGCAATGACTGATGCAAGTTACAAACTAAAAAAAGAAGAATCTTTAAAGCGCATGGGATTCATTTTGCCAGTTTTTTGTACAAACCTGTTCCTCCTATACAATACATGTAATATACCTAGTTATAGCTGACCACTAGGCAAATGTTGTTTTCAATATAATTACTGTTTAACTGACTGCGGCATATCAATGTCTCTTGAAGTGTGTAGCTGCTGCTCCACATGTGTTTACTATGTTGTTTGCGTGAGGGTGCATGGTAACAATTATCATAAAAAATAAACCTATATTTAAATAAAAGATATTATAGTTTAAAGAGAATATTTGAAGCTTTTTAGTATAAGTATGTTTGTAAAATGAACAAAGAAAAAGTTTGTGAAGGATATGTGTTGTCTGTGAAAAAGCAACACGCAGGCAATAAAACAGGAACTCAAAGGTATCACCTGCAGAGGTATCGCTGGTAATGCAACTGTATCGACGTTTTTCGAGGAGTTTCTAGGCTTGTGCGATACATTGTTAAGTTTTGATGACAAAGGAAGATAAGCTTCTATCACCTAGATAAGTGATTTAAACGAAACCGTTATTATCAATGCACCCGCCTTAAAAAAGTACTAATTTAGAATAAATCGTCCAATAGCATTTCTCCATACAGGTCATTTCAACCTAAATTTAGAGCCGACTTGAAACCTTGACGATCTTTATATAAAATATTGTTCAGATATTTATAGATAAGATGCACAAAACAATATCTAGTTTCACTTTTGCTTTTAATATATTTTAAATTGATAGTTAATGTATTCTATATAACTAAATATTACATAGTTATGATAAATAATTCACAATAACGCAAACTCGTCTTTCCTTCAACGGATTTAGGTGTTTCTGTATTATTCTCGTAACAAGTATAGCATATTACACAGCTGTATTAATGTTGAGAGTTGTTATTTAACGTATAAAAATGAAGATGATAAATAGTTCTCTAACATCGTATAGACAATTTCCTGAAATCGCATTATTTATTTTTATTTAAAGCAGCTAATATATAATACATGTACATTGTATTATTATTTAACTTTCAATATTACACTCTGTATTAGATCAATTGCACACATGATATGAAACAGGTAGAGCTAATACAAAGCATTACTGAGCCAATATGAGAAAAGCAGGACCAATACGAGAAATCAGGGCCAATATGGAATTCAAGCATTCTGATTTGTTTAAAAGAGAGGGCCAATACGGAGAAGTCACTTCCGTTAGATTTTTAAACGACGCCATTTTGATTTTAGACTCATGCTGATATAGAAAAATGAATGTAAAATTTTTATTTTCGAAATAAACATAGGGTTATGCGTATTCATATTCTTAGTTATATCATTTTCTATCCATCCATAACAGTTTTGAAGTAAAATTCGAGAAAAAGTTGATTTTCATTTTTCACCCCCCTCATGTATATTTATTTCTTCTTACTTGTGTGGAAATGCTATTTAAACGGTGAGAAAATAAATCTACCATGTCCATTGAGTTGTGGATAAGGAAATCCCACCCTCGGGTTGAGATACGTCCAAAAAAACTAGGCAGAGCCTCATTTTTGTGACGTATCTCAACCCCTGGGTGGGATTTCCTTATCCACAACTCATGAACATGTTAGATTCTCTTTCTATTCTTGTTTATTTAGCCAATATTTTAAAGTGGAATAATAAAATTATCCTTAATCAAGTGATTTCATATTGGCCTTGTTATTTGTCCTCGGGCAGTCGTATTGGCCCTCGGCATTCGGCCTTGGGCCAATACGACCACCCTCGGACAAATAACAAGGCCAATATGAAATCACTTGATTAATAACATTATAATACGAATGCACGAATGTATAAATAAGTTAAAAAATATAAACATATGTACCTACACAAACATACTACTTCTTCTAAACAAATATTTCAGCTATTCATTCAAATCAAAACTTATAACATCGTAGTGAAATAAATCAATTTGCGCCAAAAGAGTTACAAGGTTTGTAAACAACACCGAGCACAATTGGTATCGCACATAATACATTTTATTTGTTTAAATCCGATAAATCGGGATATGTTGCTAATGATGAGTTACAACATTTATAATTGTATGAAACCCAAGTCTATTTACCAAATCTGATGTTTGAATGATCATATTTTAATCAATTTTCAGGTACGAAAGGCATTTTATGTGACAAACACGGTGATTTCAAATGTACTAAACATCGTTGGATGCAGAATGTGTGGTACTGTGTTGAGCATGAAGAATTTTGCTGTTCACTGTGCAAAACTGATGAACATAGGTAAAATCATATATTTAATGTTAACCTAAATGCAATAAATGTGCTTGAAACAACGAGGTAGTCACAGCAACAACAGCAGTAGAAGTAGTCATAGCAGCAGCAGCAGTAGAAGTAACACAGTAGTGAAAACAATAGAAGTAGCAGATGCGGCAGTAGCAGAGGTAGTAGTTTGTATTAGATACAACAACGGTAGATGTATTAGGAGTAGTAATAGTAGCAGTAGTAGCTGCAGTTGTAGCAGTTGCTGTTGTAGAAGTTGTTCTTATAGAAGGAACAGTATTGATGAGAGTTGTATCAGTAGTTGAAAGTAGAAGAATTAGTAACAGCAACAGCAGAAGTGATACTTCTGGAATAAACAGCAGTAACAGCGGTATAAATCACAGCAACAACAGAAGAAGGAGCAGGAATAGCAGAAGTAGTAGAAGAAGTAGTATTACCGGTGGCAGCAGCAGCAGCAGCAGCAGCAGAAGTAGTAGTTGTTGTAGTGGTTACAACAACAGCATCAGCAGTAGAAGTACTTCTAGTAGTAACAGTAGCAGTTCTTAGTAGTAGTAAGTGGTAGAAACAACAACAGTTGCAGTATAAATAGTAGTAGTAGCAGCAGTAGTAGCTGCAGCAGAAGTAGTTGTAGTAGCAGCAGCAGTGGTAGTAATAAAATAGTAGTTATAGTACTTTTCTTAGCAGCGGCAGTAGTAATAGATGTAAGGCTAATGTATGCAAGCCAATCGGGTGTACAGAATTTAATAGTATGTGGAATTTTTGGATTTCTAGTTTCCATGGCAAAACAAATATTGTTTACCTGTAAAACCTTTTGAAGTAATTTTGATATTGACAACAGTGTTATTATAGATAAATATATGTGTTATATATATTCTATTTGTAAAGATGAATGGAAGATGCATATTAAAGCGCGAAAATTTCAAATTCCTCGAAAATAAGGCAGATAAACATTAAATGCAAAAGTAAATGCTAGAATGAACAATACAAGGGAATATCAAATAGTAGACTGATAAAATTTGCTGAAAATGTTGATGGGTTTGGTTCGATTTGTTGGTATCATTAAGATTCTTTTCAGATCTTGCAAAGGTGTGAGAAAAGTCCTATCTGAAATAACTGAAAGCGAAGTTGGAAATGATCGTTTAGTGGTACAACAGATGAAGGAATACGATATCAGAAAAGGTTTTTATAAAGGTGATAAAGAAACCTGCAGTATTACCGGTATTTGTGTACTGCCCAGCGGCGAGATTCTTCTTGCTGATAATGGAAACGAGAGACTGAAGAAACTGAACAGATCATTCAAGTTAGTCAGTCACTGTGATCTTCCTGCTGTTCCCTACGACATGTGTGTTATAGGTAACGATGTAGCTGCTCTATGTTTTTATTATCCAGTTGTTATTCAGTTTGTAGATGTATCAGGTAATGTGAGACTGAGGCATCAGATAAACCTCAAATATCGTTGTCTTCATCTGGCATGTCATGGTGATATACTCTACTTAACCTGTAAGAACACAGTATATACCTGTAAAACAGATGGTTCACAGGTACATGATCTATACACGTGTCCGAATGAGGTCATGGACATTGCTATAAGTGATGATGGAGAGAAGATTTATATTGCATTTGGAAACGAAACTCTTCTAACAATAGACAACAAAGGAAACCATCTGTCAATCTTAAAACTTTACGATTATTCCTTCAAACGTGTTTGTACTGTGGGCGACAAATCAGTGCTCGTATACGATGACAGTGGAAATAATGTTTATCGTGTAGATATTGAGGGTAATAGAATACTAGGCACTGTGGTGTCTTCGTCAGATCTTAACAAAGTCTTAAAAACATTATGTTTTGATAGGCAACATTGCAGACTGGTTGTGGGGTATGTTTATTGTGACAAAATTGCGGTTTTTGAATTTAAGTAAACGTTCAGTTTTTCTTTCAGTTAGGGCAGCATTCAAGAAAACAGCTGTTCTGAAAAAATGATTTTAGTTCAGATAACTAAAGACTATCCTTATGAAGAAGAATTAAGTTTTACGGTAGAATAAATATTGACGAAAGGAAAGTCAATTTTAAGCCTGCAAATACATTTGGGGTTATGCAGTTTAATATTGAGACAATTTTAGAATTTCTGTGAGGATTATCTTTTGTTCTGCCACGGTTCTGAGTTCGAATAGTTGAATATCTTATTAGCATGTACATACACGATAGACCATGGTATATCAGACAACGAACTACATGGTGATCTTAATGAAATTTAGACTGTTTTGTGAATATAGATACATGTAATGATATTAAAATTATGATAATCTACATCAGTCAATGCGTAATTCACTTGCCGAAGAAGCTAAAACATTAAACCAATCGAGTCATGTTTGATTATGGATATTTTACAGACAAATTATATTGTTCTATGTTTTCAGTCCCCTTGAATTTACTTGATTCTATTGCTTACTCGTAACACTGAATGCTACAAGCAAAAACTAAAAGTTAAATGACGAGTAAATATTCTGAGACAGGGTTCGAGCCTATGACTGCCAGAACATTAAGCGACCATTTACAAAATGTACGATAGCTTTGCCTGTTGCACTTAATGTTCTAATTCAAAAATGGAAAACAGTTTTAAAAAAAGCCCTTAATCCTTAAAATCTTTTAAAAAGATGGCCGGCGCGATTTCGAGTATATGAAGGGGATTGGTAGCTAGACTTCATAGTAAAATTCCTATTTAGAAGATGAAATGGGTAAATTTACTACTGCGCAAGACTCACCTGTACAACCAGTGCAGATCATGAGCATTTGCAAATCGACAATCTATCAGATCGCACTGTTTGCTATTCTGTAATATTATTTTATTAAACGCAAGTTTGAACGATGTTAGAAATTCAGCAAGATAACGGTTTATAATAAGAGTCCATAAGCATTTTTGAAGTACGTGAAAATTAATAACTGACGTGAAAATAAAATAGTTTAATAGGGGTCTTTATTTTTCAGCCTTAAGTTTTTCAGAAATTCTAAATAAATCACGGGCGCTGAAAATAAAACATTCATTACTCCAAAACTTATTCCGAAGACTGCTTTTCTCTCCAAAATCGTGTTACGGTATTATCAAGCAGATTGATGTAATATTATAAATTATTCTACGTACAAATCAAATGCAATACTATGATGCACTTTACCAAAAATGGGGAAAGAAAGAAAATAAAACAAGATTACTATTAGGCATTGACGTCAATATTTATGTATATATTTAGAATTGCTTTTGCATTAAAAACAATGACAATTTTTCGAAAGTGATGCATTTTGTACCGGTTATTATTTTATTGGATATCATACCTTAGTTAATGTATTTTTATAGTGAAAAGGAGATTTCGATTCTGGCCAAGCAACTTTCCTTAAACTTACCCAATATGTACCATAATGTAACAATCTGGTTCAGACTGTATCTACTGTACCAACCTGATGCAGACAGTGTCTTTCCTGATACGAACTTTCAAATACTTGTATTACGAAGAATCTGGATAACTGTACTAAGAAATAAAATTTATCATAACGCTATTTTGCACATGTTTCGACTTTATTGCATGTCTTCTTCAGGTACAGTAAATAACAATATATATTATAACAATCAAGTAACATCACGTCATGTCACGTCATGTCATGTATAATAATTATTTGTCAATACAACTTAATGTTGCACTGTCGAATTTCTCTTAATAGGTTTTTATTAATATTTTCTATTATCTCCATTTATTTTTGCATTGTATAACAGAAAAGTGGGTTTTCATACATGATACTGTATACCAGTAAACTTTCGAAGAATCTGGATACAAACACGAAACATAAATGTTCTTAGATTCAGACAAACAGTTCCACAATGAAATGTTTTAATTTGTACAAGAGGGCCAAAATTGCCCTATATTGCTCACCTGAGACCTACTTATTCCAATATGTGACCAAACTTCAACCCTTAACTATATATCATAAACACAAACATTATATTTGAACTTGACAAGACAAACCTTTTGACAAATTTACATGATGATTGTGTTGTAAATGGCACATGCATGGCATACACAAGGTTTTTAACCGGTTAATGTTATCTCAAATTACCAATTTCAGTTGACCTAAATTTGATCAAGACAATCATACGACAGTTCATGAAGATATAATCAAAAATGCAACTTAAATTGCGTACACAACGTTTCTGTATGTTTTGATCCATTGACCTTGCTTTTTGACCCCAAATGATCCATTAAAACTCAACCTAGATTTTATGAAGGCAGTAATTCTGACTACGCTTCATGAAGATCCAAAGAAAATGCAACCTCTATTGCATATACAAAGTTTGTTTTCTATAATTTGACCCGGTGACATAGCTTTTGACCCAGTATGTCCCATATTTAAATTCAACATAGATTCTTATAAAGGCAATTATTGTTTCAAAATGAAAAGTTCAATGCCACTCAAAATTTAAGACTTGATCAATATGAAAGAACCTGGGGCATGTTTGTGGCACTTTCCAGTAGTCAGTTATACCGTCTCCCTTGGTCTAGTGGTTAAGGCATCGAATCCCAGCAGGGGTCCGTTCTCATATGGCCTGTTGGTGAGCCGCTAGCTAGTTAAATAATGGTTACCGTATGCCTACCTGCCTGGTGCCTGGCATTTAAAGGGTAGGATTCGGGAGGTACATGTGCTCAAAAAGTAGGTGTCTTAAAATAGGGGTGACACTATAATAAATAAACACTTTACCTTACCTTTACTTTATACTCAAATAGTCGTTTATGGTCATGTAAAGGTGGTGTCTGGTTCTCGCTGGTTTCTGATACGTGTTTTTTGTCCTGTCTCTCTCTCTTTTTTCCACTTTAGAAAGTATGTCTCATTTAGTTTCTTATTTTAGGAGATTTACATTGTTTCACACTAACCAACCTTGCCTTTTAATAGGTTAACTAGTTTTATAGTTTTATTTTTTCTGCTGTTATGTCTGGTACATTGAAAATGTGTATGGCGAATTAATTTAAAGTACATTAATTTAAAGTACAAATTGAATATTATCTACATTGGTAAACTATTTCTAGAATTAGATGTACATAGAATGAGTTTAAAGTAAAATAATAGTTATACTAGGATTAATTAACTCTTATCCTGCTATTGAACAACGCTTTTTCCTTGCAACTATTTCAAATCATGATTGACCATCACATCCATACAATCTGATCATGGTTTGCACTGCATGCTATGTAGATAGTAAAATTTTATATGAGCTCTATTTTGAACAACAAAGGGTAATGTCAAAGTTAAAAAAGGTATCAGTCCATTGTATAAATGCGGCAGGATAAGAGTTCAAAAGCGTATTCCACTCGTAGTAGCACGTAATCTATTGTTGTGTTGTGATAATATAATATCTCTTCCAATTGCTGTACATGCATAATTGAAAATAAATCATAAAAAAAAATCATCCTCGTACATTTTGTTTTATAAACAACTAAGAAAAAAGAAAAAAGTATACACTCAAACCTTTGTTAAAGAAGAACACCGTACGAATAAAGACCAGCAGCGAGATCACATTGTACTATTCATCTGTCGTAGAAACACCTGAGCATTAAGACCACGTGCAAACAAAGAGCATGTTTGTAGCTTCACAACAGTGGTACTTTTTTTATTTGTTTTCAGGTTTGACTGTATTATTTAAGGTTTGACTGTACTATTTATAACTGAACCGTGGGTCCATAATCTCCTATAATTTACGTACAACTATATTATAACAATAAAGAAAATTAAGATAAACATCAATATATTGCTAAGAAATCCAGTCGTTAAATATTACTGCCTACTTCAATTATGAGTGAATAGATTTAAGGCATACGGACACATGTCACGTAACGTAATCTGTCACATTCTCATCTTGAGTATTTGTTCAAATTTCACTGCACAAATTAAGTTTTCCTCAAACGAATATAGTTTGTAAAGTTTGGTTTGTCCTTCTTACTTCTTTCTACCTATAAGTTGGTGGGTTGTCGGTCTTGTTTTTTGGCAGAACAAATCAAATATAATAAGATCATTTGTATTAAATTCATTGTACTCACGAAGGTTTATGTCCTTGGTCTTGTAAGTTGCTATATTACACGCAATCCTGGCAGAAGTTTCGATAACATTTGCAGAAATGTCCAGGCAACACTTACATGCATACATCGTGAATCCGATTTAAAGCATATAACACGAGAATTGTTATGATAAATTCTAAAGGAAAATGTAATCAAAAAACGATAGATGTTGGTTCACAATGTCCAGATTTTGCGGACCGAGGGACCAAAAATATGAATTTCAATTTTCATAGATCAGCAACATTTAAAATATAATTATATTTACATATATTTTCGGAAAGGCCGACCGAAGTTTGGTCCATCGTCGAAAATGATATTCGATTTTTTTTCATAACATCAACATACCTTGAATTTCGAACATTTTCGTCAAGGGAACTAGTACATGTACTTATATATCATATCTTAACCCCGACTACTGCAGCTAGGGCAAATCTCGGCTGATGCTCTCGTATAAATTATGAATAGCGTTCCTAATTTCCTATTATGCCGATGAGTTAGGAGGGTGTAACTTCGCTATCTCTTATTTGATGTATATATTGTTGAATTTGGAACATTGAGTCGCAACTTACTCATACTCCTCGGTATTTGCCGAAGTAATAACACAATGTTAAAAGTGCAAGGTTCAATAATACTCTGAACAATGTAAGGGAAATAAACTCTGAAACCTGTTTTGTATTATAGCCATGTGTAATGGAAAAAAGAAAGGTATACGTTATGATCAAGTCCTTTTCATACCCTTTTGTCAGGAATTATGGTATAATAATGTTAAATGATTTAATCTACTGAATTCTTCTCAGTTAAATGATTGAAACAACTGTTATGTGTTATACTTTACATAAACTAAACTATGTTTGACTATACATTGTATGTATGCAATTTTATGTTAAATAAAATAAATGTTATGTTATGTTATGTTATATAAAATACAAAAGGGTTATTAGTATAGTAACGTGATCCAGCATGCCAGGTTTGCTCGAGTCGTGCGTCGGATTACACGAGTGCGTAGACCCAATCCGGCTTAGGGATCACATTACTATACTTTTAACCCTTTTATAATATACATTTTTACACTTGGTTGCGCGAAAAAAACTAAATTAAAATGACATTTTAAGCTTAAAATTGAAGAAAAGCTCTTTTTAGCGCGAAATATACATAGTGTGCGACGATATTTTATTGACGTCATCGTATAAACAAGTAGTAACGACCCAGTCAAAAGCGACGTTATTAACGTCATGTTTATTTAGGGGCCAATTGAATGCACTCTTACAAATAATGCCGCACTGTCCGTATTGCACATACTTACATTACGGATTTTTCTTCTGTCAGGCTATATTTGATGGTTGAATAAAGGCTGTATTATTGACAAAATATTTAAAGGTATATAATAAAGGTGTTTAACGTCATCAGATGTTCAAACGAGACAATTACTTGGTTGTGTTTCCTGTGCCCTATTTGCAAGATAAACTATTATTCAAAGTTCGTGTCTTGTACACACAACTTTTCTTGAAACATAGGACGGAAATTAATACTGGTCGTGCTGCCAACCCTAGCTATTTGCTCAAATGTGAGATTCTGTTTATGGGTATCAGGGCATGTCCACATGCCGGTGTTTGGCCTGGGGACTGAAAGTCCCCTAGGCCTAAGTTAGCATACCACATTTCAAACACTGCAGACAATTTAACTGTGCTATGTGCGAATAACAACTGTAAACATGCGCTTTGGGAAAGTAGTGCAAGACAGACCAGATCAATCTTTTGTTTGAATGTCGCATACGATAAGAACATATTACAAATAAAAACAGTACATACAACTTCAAACGATTGCAGAAAGGTCCATAGCTTACGGGCTGCATTACACAATTTGTTATGTTTTAGAAATTACTGCGCTGTTAGCTGATTACGGAAGAGAATCATATGCATATCACGGAAAAGTACGGAAATTTACGGAAACGTACGGAATTCGATATAAGAGTTTGTAGTTTGATTTTCAAATTTCCGATGTTATTTCATTGACAACTTTCTTATATACGAACGATTACATATATATTTACATAAAAATTAATTTCTTTAAAAAAAAGATACAATTTACGTACATTCCCGAGAAGGAACTCACGTGATCAAAATCACCCGCCATTTATCGAGGACGCTGCATGTCAAGGCCCAGTGAACGGTTTCACCGATTACAACTACAAGGTAACCAAGAACCTTTTTTGGTTTTCCCTGTTATACACATTGTACAGTACTGTTTTATATTTCATTGTTGGTATTGCTTTGTTTATTTCTGTTTCAAGGTCTTGTCCTTGGTACACAATAATTTTCGATCCACATCATCAGATATCGCTTGAAGTTGAACAAAGCGCAGATTGAATTATTTTTATTGTTCTCTCAAACAATTGATATTGTTCACCATGTGATTACTTTTCATTTAACGTACGTTTTATAATAAACAGACTTCCCTGCCACCCATATATTTGTGAATCATTCATTCTGTGTCTTATACTAAATTTCGCCCTATGAACATTTCGACCCGCGCTTTAGGTAAGGTTCAGCGTAAATCACGAAGGTCAAAAGTTGTTATTAGGGGAGTTAATCTATAGCCCCCAGGCCTTCAGCGCTCACAGCGCTTTGAACCTTGTATGTCAGCCTGAGGCCTCGGGGAGCTCAATTTTCGTGTATCGCCACGAAGACGCACTGCACAGAGCTTTGAACTGGCAAACGAGACTTGCGCACGTGGCTCCCTTTTCGCACAAAGCTACCTTTCTACAGAGTGTGAAAGCAAGAGGCGACAAGTTTAAGTTACATCTAGTACAACGGATTGGTATTTTTCATATCGCGATAAATTGCAATACGCGGCACTGTATTGCGATGCGTTTTGCAGTATATTGTAAGTGAATACATGTAACTCTTACAAAAACATACCTTGAAGTATTCAAACTTGGTCATAATATGGTAATAAAGTAATTGAATCATTTTTGGGCAAGGTCATTAATTAACCTTTTGAGTTTTGAGATGGAATACTATTCTCTCCATAATAGCCAAGTTACCGTCCGTCATTGTCGTCACGGAAAAAGCATGAACAACTTATTCAAATTCAAGTTTCAGCTATCGCAGCGTTTAACTAACAAAAAAAAGATACCGCGGTTAAGGGTGAAACCATACCGACAAGTGTCAAGTCTCAAGCGAATTGCAATATTCTCCTACTCAGCACACATCAATTGTTGTGTGTTCTGCTTTGAATGTTTTAAGTCCCGACCGACCATTAGCTTTCTATTAAGTGAAAATGCCAAGACCCCAGGTTGAAGAGACATATGTAGATACAGGATAACCTGGTTCTTTTACGTGCTCGGCGGACTACCTCTGGGTTTCTAAATAGTTCATCTGTAGGAGGGTTGGAAACACTGAATCTTTTACATCAGCCGAGTCCGGGATATGAACCGGCGAAACAATGGAAAATAATGAAATTTCTAAACATCAAGAACTTTTGGGGCCATGTTGGCGTGTCATGAAACTTCTACCAACTGACACAGACATCGTATCTTGGCAAAATCATTTTTCTAATGTTTAAAGAAAACGCTCTCGGGTGATGTTACTCACATGTTCGCTAGTACTTACCCCTAAACAAAGAAAGTTTAATTCATCACAATCGAGAGCATCATTGACCGTTTTCAAGCAGTCCGCCCGAAATGATAATGTTAATTTATAAGGCTGGTCAGTACTTAATTTATGGATACAAGTAAACTCTTGTTTCTAAATAAAGGCCAATGTATGCTTAAACCTATGAGATGACAGATCGGAGAGCGGCGTAAAATAAAAGAGGATGGTCATATTATGCAACGTAAAGCTAACAACATACAATTATCATGTTAGAACTTCAATCAGTCTATTTATGGCACATTATATTACATGTACTTCGTAAAGACGAAAAATGATAACAATCTCAAATGCACTGCTGTATATTTCTATGATTAACAAACAGATTATAGGTTATAAATGTTTTATTTCATTAATAACCGAGTCTTTGACGATGAGAAACTCCTTGACCTGGAGACAAGTCATAAATAGTTGATCTCTGGGGTCGGACCATCGTCGAATACCCACGTCCCCTTCTTTACGCTAAGCTTCATCGGTGGCCGTGGGATATTCGGCCAACAAAATTTCGTAGTCATGAATTATTAATGAGGCAGCCGATTGGCTCCGTCGCGAAAGCGGCACGGAAACTCCGACCAATGAAATACCGCGTTATATCGCCTTATTCGATAGAACTTACAAAATGGCCGCAAGCATGAATTTCGATAATGTAAAGCAAAGATTTAACGTTAGTGAGCTGCAGCGCTTTCAAATGGAGCATGTATGTGTAAAACAGTCACAAATAACTACATCTTTATATGTGATAGAGATCTATATAACTTTAACCCTGTAAAGGAAGTTTAAGGGGTATAAGTGGAGTGCCTTCGAGCACCATAGCACCATCTATCAAAACCACATCACCATCTATCAAAACCACAGCACCATCTATCAAAACCACAACACCATCTATCAAAACGACATCACCATTTATCAAAACCACAGCACAATATATCAAAACGACATCACCATCTATCAAAACCATAGCACCATCTATCAAAACGACATCACCATCTTTCAAAACGACAGCACACTATATCAAAACCACAGCAACATATATCAAAACGACAGCACCATCTATCAAAACGATATCACCATTTATCAAAACCACCGCACCATCTATCAAAACGACATCACCATCTATGAAAACCACAGCACCATCTACCAAAACGACATCACCATCTATCAAAACCACAGAACAATCTATAGAAACCACATCACCAGCTATCAAACAACAACACCATGTATCAAAACCACAACACTATGAATAAAAACCACAGCACCATCTATCAAAACGACAGCATAATCTGTTAAAACGACATCACCATCTATCAAAACGACAGCACCATATATCAAAACGACATCACCATTTATCAAAACCACAGCACCATCTATCAAAACCACAGCACCATGTATCAAACTGACAGCACCATATATCACAAGGACATCATCATTTAAGAAGTATGTATAGAAGGCAGCTATGGCGTTCCATATGGGTGACTTTTTTCTAGCATGGGTAGCATACTTTTTCAACTGCGTCAATGCCCATAGTTTCAAAACACGATGAAAATTCTGTACGATTAATTTTTTCTGTACGATTTATTATTCAAAACAAACAGCAACAAGTTTCACAGCTGAGTGCCGCCATTTTGAATGTTTAGAATGATGTCATCCCCCTTCGGATTCTTCATTGGTCATTGGGGAATGACGGTTTATTCATGAATATTCATGAAAAACGAAAATTTTACAGCTGATTAACCCACGGTAAATACAGGAGTGGCAACGGAATATCTAACGGGGGTTCCGACGATGGGGTTGGACCTGAATACTTTTAGTCTCAAGATCCGGACTGGACATGGGGATTACAAGTCTTGAGGTCCTGTACCGGACCTTTAGACACTTCTGAATATGTTTGTATGAAATGGCATAGTATTTTGACATTAGCAGTAAGATATACATGTTCAGATGCTATAGGCATTCGAATTAAATTAAAATCTCCGTTACTGATTTACTAACTTTTGAGCATTTCTTAACTCAAATTAAACTAATGGTTACAATTAAACTAATGGTTAATTATAGAAAAAACTCTTGCTTATTTTGTCATTAAATAAATATGACAATTAATATGAAATATAACGATCATGTAAAAGGGCATAGCAGGGCTCCGTAGAAAAGAATAGGGTACTGCACCCTGCTATTTTGTGCTAGCTGTATAAAACTGACCATATCATCTCTGATAGGCGTAACCAAAATTGAAATCATAAATTCACTTGACACACTGCTATGTTGAAAGGCTCAATGATGCATTCGAATAGAGATTTTTTTCTCAGCCCAAATTTACATAATTATATATTGTAGATCTATATATGTGTCAAATAGTTGCATATACAGGTAACTATACAAATTGTATCTTTGAACGACAAAAAGTTCAAAATGAAAAAATTTATATTTGATCACTGCGAAATTAAAATCATATACACGGATTAAATAAACACAACTTTTTGCGTGGATTTGATCTATATATACAATGTCTGCAGGTACCTCATCTCACCAAACCCATTTAGACGCCATTTATTTTCTAGGGTAAACACAGGGTGACACCAACGTTTGTTACAATTCTAGCACATTAGTTAAGGCTGATTTCCAGAAAAAATGGCTTTTCATTGCAAAAACTTGAAATAATTTTTTTAAATATGTTCTAAGAGTTTTGGCTACATTGATATTAAATTTTAATTTGACAGTTTTCCGAGTAAGAACATTCATGCTTTTTAACACCGGATACAGCTCCTTTCTAATACAGCTGCCCGGGGAGCAGTATTCGATGCACATTAATATACAGATTCGAATAAAGCTCCCTATGTTTACTTTATTAAACTATATTAAAAGTCATGAACCATATGTTAAAATGTCCACAGATAGAAATTAGGAACCTTAATTGCCTAAAAACATCTAACACATGTTAATTATATATCATTTTACATCTATACCGTCCGTCTATTTGTCCCATCATCTGTCTGGTGCCCTACCCTGTCTGTTGTCTTATCTGTCCGTCTGTCAGGCCGGACACCCTGATGTCTATGAGCTTCATTACGTCAAACATTTTGTTTGCCTTATGTGATACCGTCATATGATAACAATGAAGGTTTATTGAAAGAAAAGAATTCTTCAATATCAGCAAAAATCATTAAACTTCAAATTTTCATTCAACTGTCAGTCCCACATGTACGGGCACAAAGGCGGACATTCCATGACTAAGTACTGCATCCTAAATAGCGGTAAGGATCCTTATTATTCTATAATTAATTCTCTGCCGTGTATTTGTATAAACGAATAAAACGTCTATGTAGCATCGGGTCACTGGGGCGCTCTATTCGAAAAAACGGTACAAGAAACATTTGATTAGGGGAGCTTTATTCGTTGATGTGCACCGAATACAGCTCCCTATGGAGCTGTATTCAAAAGGAGCTGTATCCGGTGTTACAATGCTTTAGCGCGCTGGTAAATTACCCATTCAGCACGTGTGTGCTAAGATATCCCACCAGTAAATTTCATTTTTTACAAAATCCCCCTATAAATTCACGTGAATATTTAATGATATTAAACTTTTTAGTCTTCATTGCTAAAATGCGATGTCTTAAGCCTACTGTTTTCCTTCAATTTCCTATACTGCAGTAGCACATTCCGCAACGATTTCATGGCAGAGTTTGGAAGCGGTTTACAAGCTACATGTATTAAAAACTAGATGGGTGTTCAGTAGAACACTTGTGTCGCCCTCTTACGCTTTGTCAGAATAACCAATAATTTTGTGACAAAATCTAAGTACAAAAAGGGGCATAACTCTGTCAAATATAACCTTGACCAACAAAATTTGGCGGCATCATGACGCTTATGTCATAAGCAATACAATTTGAAAGTTTGATGAAGAAATCTTAAGAAAGGGCAAAGTTATAGCCAACATTAAGTATTCATGACAAAATCTAAGTATAAAAAGGGGCATAACTCTGTCAAATATGACCTTGACCTACAAAAATTTGGCGGCATCACAACTCTTTTGACATAAGCAATACAATTTGAAAGTTTGATAAAGAAATCTTAAGAAATGGCAAAGTTATAGCAAAAATCTAAGTATAAAAAGGGGCATAACTCTGTCAAATATGACCTTGACCTACAAAATGTTGCGGCATTACGACTCTCATATCATAAGCAATGCACTTTGAAGGATAGATGAAGAAATTTTAAGAAGGGCAAAGTTATAGTCAACGTTAAGTTTTCATGACAAAATCTGAGTACAAAAAGGGGCATAACTCTGTCAAATATGACCTTGACCTACACAATTTGGCGGCATCATGACCCTTTTGTCATAAGCAATATAATTGTAAAGTTTGATGAAGAAATCTTAAGAAATGGCAAAGTTATAGCCAACGTTAAGTTTGTGTGACGGACGGACGGACGGACCGACGGACGGACGGACAGACGGACAAAGCGATCCCTATGTATCGCCTTTTCTCCGAAAGGGCGACACAAAAACCATTTGAAATTTAAAGAAATTTTCCGACAGAGAAATAAATTATTCAATTCTAATTCAATCTAAACAAAAAATTAGACTTGCTTACCCGCTTCTTCGTCATTATATTATCCATTAAAATCTTCACGGGTAGCCTACCTCATTCCACCCCCCGTTTTTTGAGGGATCTGGTATTTTAATAGTTGTCAAACCACAGAAGAAAACGCCTATTCAAACACTATTTCGCTGGCTTCAACGTATTACGGTTAAACCGTAACATTTCAAAGGTGAACCGTTCCTACTTACCTTAAACATGAGTACTTGTTAACTAGAATCTACCCCTAAATTTATATTCCATTTTGGTATGACCATAGAAGCTTGAGGTCGGGATTATGCTTTTTCCGGCTTTGTTGTGTCTTTTTACATTTTTTTTAAGAATCAAGCTAACATATGATTTAATTTTCCCCGGATCATAACTTTTGCATTTTACCACTGAAAGGGACAAACCCTATAACAGATGCCGACTAAATAACCTCCAAACATAAATAATAGAATCTTTTGAAGTATTATAACTTAACCTAAAAGTGTCAGCTATGCATTCCCAGTCATTATCGATAACATCAGCAGTTTAAAATGTACTGCAGTACCGTTAACCATTCAATAATCTATGTATAGTTGTTGTTGTTCGATAAATTGGTGGATGCGATTTATAACAGAAACCCTCATTATTGATTAATTGTGGTAAAATGAGGCATTTTTCGCCATAAGTTCTTCTTTGAAATTGTATTTATTTATCATTTTACGTTAATTGAACAAATAATCTATGTTACGAGAATATAATCGGCTAGATGTAGGGAGTGCCTCTTTAAATACCCAGTAAAATTGCATATTATATGGTATATATTCTCTATTTTACTGAAATAAAATGAGTAATTTCTGTTGTAGATACTTTAAAGCTGCTCGCTCTCAGTTACCGTTGATTTTTTTACTAAATGCTAGAATCAAAATGTAAGCAAAAATCTAGGTAGGAACATGCAGAAATCGATTGTAAATGTCTGTTACACGGCATCGCTACACTATATGTTTATATTAAAATTTCAAAAGCGTTTGCAACGCTTTTGAATTTGGTAGCGTATTTTTTGAAATTTAGAGATATGCGCGACAGGAATTTATTCTGAAACCTTTTTATATGACTATATGTTCTTAAATACGTTATTTGCATACTTTATTTTTTACCAAAATCTGAGAGCGAGCAGCTTTAATTCGAATGCATGTTTTTCTTAAATACATTTCCGTATACTTACAATATACGGTTTTGGCCAGTGCAGCTCCCCCTACTCTCACCGCCTGCCGAAATGCATTCTATTTTGAAGAATCATTATAGTCCAACATAAAAATAGCAAAATTTATACATGTTAATGGATAAAGCGTTCTGAAACACACACACATAACAGACAAAACTGTCACAATCATACAGTGTTTATTTACTCACGGTCAAAATACGTCTATCCGGGGGAATCACGAGGCTTACATAAAATATATGAAGAAATTGCTAGGAAAATATTCTTCTCAGAAACTGCTAGCAATAACACAAGCTTAGATATATGGTGAGTAGCTTGTGCAATGTCTGTTCAAATTGTATCCCTGGATTCAAAAGTAGGGAATGATTTGTGTTACATTGAAATGCACGTGGAAAGCTTAAAACCATTTGGGTATTTGGAATAAGTTGAAATGAATCTGCTCAAAGCGATCATTTCTGAAAACATCAGATTTTAGTTATTATTAAATCGAAAAGTAATAAACAGTTTGATCACAAATTTGAATTTACGTATACTTCCCTTGGCCAAAATAGTCACATAATATGTTTGGCTGCCTTTGAAATACTGAAGACTTCTTTAACCCTTTGTAAGTTGCAATTACTGCTTGGCATCGTGTCTACCTTGGAAAAAAAAATAATGATGTGGGAATTCTGTTTCAACCAGACGGCCGTTGACAATCCCTACGTACATCATCTTTGCTCTCCTTAAGGTAGTACACCCCTAATGGGCACCAATTCAAATCATTTTAGGCTTAGTATTTTCTTAATCTGTATTTTTTCCTGGATTTAAAAACAAATTTTAAAAGAATTTTACCGTGAAAAAAAAAGTTATAGGAATTTGAATAACCCTACCCCCAATTTGGAATTCTTCATAAAATGACATCACACAAGAGATAAGAAAATACATGTATTTCATTTATTATTCAAAACTTTGGTATAGATTTGGTATCAGAGTAACAAGAACTATGTTTTCTTTCAGAAATTACACACCATTTACTATATAATCAACAAGTTTTATAAAACTTTTATGAAATAATCAGATAGTATTACAATTTTCATGTACTTTTTTGGCCATGTTCAATTTTGAACATCAAAGTTTTTAGGAAAAATCAACATTTTCTAGAAATGGGGCATGACTTTTGTACATTAAAAATTATCTATAATATTTTGGGAACAGCATGCCATTTGCAAGTAATAAAATACCTATTTTTATTGAATTTGAGTTTGGGACTTTGTTTTTGTATGAAAAGTATTACATTGTACATTGAAAATATATTAACTCTACATAAATACTACATTTTGTATAACATTGTATTCTTTTTTTGAAGTTGTATATGCAGATACAATACCCGCCTAGATTAATGATACCGGAGTACCACGTCAAAAGCCGTTGATTTTCTCTATTCTTAAATGCATTCACATTGTTTATCTAAATGGATGGATTGGAAGTATATTTCCACTTCAGCAACGCATGATATACGCTATTTTTTCAGATTTACCTTTCTTTTCAATTCTATACATTCCATTACACAATATTGCCATGTGCATGAAATGTAACTCATTTCTATCGGGGACTAAGAAGTGCTAAAAGAATCACAATGAATGCAGGGTGGTTTAATGTTTAATTCTTGGTGTAATCAGTAATTACACGTTCCAGCGAATTTTTGGAATTCCAAAATTTTCCAAAAAGTACATTGAAAACTATAATAATTATTCGTAATATAAGCATGTTGATTTATTGTCTTTTACATTGGAATAAATAATTTCTACCTTTCGTTCAATAACTTATAAAGACAAACACAAAAATCAAATTCTAAAAGATATTGGAAAATAAATATTCCAATTGGATTCTAAAAATAGCATTAAAATTCTCATTCCAATTGGATTATTATTGGAATATTTTTCCAATTGGACTCGCCAATTGGAAATCAGACTTCCAATTGGAAGTTCCAATTGGATTCAGTCCAACTGGAATGCATTTTTCCAATTGGATTATTCCAATTGAAACTAATTGGGAAGAATCCAATTGGATTAATACTAAATGAAAAAAAAAATTGTTTTATTTATTCCGATTGATTTCAAAATAATTTTAAAACTGCTAATCCTACATTAGATATAGAACCGACTTTTTGATAAAATTTACATTAAATTGCGACTTTTTGTGAAACTTACTATGAATCATTGATATTTACTGTAAATTTTTAATTTGGTTATACAGTTAGACCACTACTGGTGACCTTGACTCTGTGGTAATGTTTTTAGCTGAACACACATAAAACAGACAGTTTGTTTCACTATTTTATCGAACTTTAGCAAATCTATTCATATACTAAATTTACAACTTAATCGCTCTTTTAGTCAGCCCGGTTAGCTCAATCGGTAGAGCAAGACTTGTAATCTAGGGGTAGCCGGTTCGATTCCCGGGGCTGACAAACTAAAATTACTAACAGTCTTGGGATGAGACTAAAACCGAGGTTCCATTTATGGGTGCTATAATAATACACCTGGCAGGGTGTCTCTGGAATTGGGACGCTTTCTGTATCAATGCACCATCCTCCGAAACCTAAAATGACTAACCTCTTCTGTGGGCGTTGGTCATATGGGAAACCGGTACAAATGATAAAACCCTAATATACGATATGATAATTGCTCTCGAGACTCATTACAGATGGAATCAACCTCGGAGAGAGACGGGCGATGTCGCATGTGGCGGTATTCAAAAAATCTTGCCTCACTTGTCATATAGGAGTGACCTTGTTTGCAAACAAAATGCTGTATTATGCAATAGACAACACTCCGGTGGGCAGCGGTCGGTAATCCATATTTTTGTATTGTTAGTGATGTTTAATATTTAAACAAGTTTTATATCACTGGAAAGCTAATAAAACGCACAATTCATTCATTATTTTCAATTCTTAAAAAGATATTTTAAAATGAAATATGAGTATCCAAAGTATTTTAGAACTTTTTGAATTTTGAAATTCTTTGGATAGCAAAGAAATTATGAAAAAAATTAAAACCTCCTTTAACATACAAAAGCATTTTTGAAAAAAAATTATTTGTATGTATTTTAGTGTTTTAATTGTTACCAAATAATCCATATGACCAACGCGCCAAGAATATTTTTAGTTTTTTTAGGTTACGTTGGATAGAGCAAGATACAGAATGCAACCCGTTTCCAGCGACACCAACTGGTTCTTTATCATGTCAGATCCAACATCCTACCTCGGTTTAGGTCTCATCCGAAAGACCATTAGTTATGTTAGTGGGGGAGCGGGGGATTGAACCTGCGATAACCACTAGACCACTGTCCACTCCTTAACTGTTATAACCTACCAGAAATCTTTTTAATCTGGACGAGTGATGTCACAGCTTTATCTCTTTCGACACTTCTTCCTTAATTTGGCACTGAATCCTTAATTTGGCACTGAAGTGATCAAACCAAGGACCCTCATATATCGATGCAAACGCGCCATAATGATGGTCGGAAAAAGCGTTTCTGAAATGTCCAGCGCCCTGGATAGGATTCGTTCCAGGGACGTCCGGATTGGTAGTCCGCAACAGACTTGAACTAGGAATTTAGGACTTGATGCCCACGTGCAACATGTCAAAAGGGCTAATTCCTTACCAACTAGAGAAAGATCAAAATACACCTAAATATTGGACGTAACATGCATGTTGTACCACAGAAAAATGTTCTCGATTTTTCTCTAAGGCAATTAATAAAAAAGTTACAATATAAGCTATTTATAGTAACAACAAAGGGAAGTAATTCTAAAAACAAGGGTAGCTAATGGTGGTGAACATTTGTGCCAAGTTACATCAAAATCCCTCCATGCATGAAGAAGAAATCCTCTGTACAAATATATCCTTGAATTTGACCTTTAACCTCTAACTGTGACATTGACCTTAGACCTGGTTCTTGCGCATGACACTCCGTCTCATGGTGGTGAACATTTGTGCCAAGTAACATCAAAATCCCTCCATGCATGAAGAAGAAATGCTCCGGACAAAGTCATTCTTGAATTATTGGTCGTTAACAAAAATTAATACCTATCCAACCAAAATGAACATGATAACGTGAGTTGATCAGATCAGAAGATGTAAGCTGGGTCTTAGCGAATGGCAAAAAACATCAATATTTTTTTTATAATTTAGTAACATTTACATATCAGACAATGGCAGAATAACGATCAATTAGCGAATGGTGGTGTTTACGCGTTCCCGAAGTACCGGCATATTCTGATATGCGTCTTGAATATTTCATGTAAGTTTACAGTATCTATTTTATTTTGAGGGCGGTTATTTCAGCTGATATATCAATTACAGATTATATGAAATTAAAAATTGCACCCAGTTCCAGATTAAGAAATAAAAAATAGGAAATGACGTACTGTTCTTAATCTGGATTGGGTGCAATTTTAAATTTCATGTAAACTATAATTACATGTAATACATCAACTGAAAAAAATCGTCAAAAACATCGACGTTTCACCTAAAATTGCAAGATAAGAGTCTTTTTAACGAAGTAAAAAAATAAAATCCCCACATTGCCAACAGCTTGTCTTTCAGTAAACAGTAAGCATTCAGGCATTAAGCACTGACAGTTTGATAATATCTAATATATGAATAGAACTGCATGAACAATTAATCAAACTTCTAAAATGAAAGGAATAGGAGAACAACACGTCACCACCAGTTAGTTTTGATGTGATCTAGTTGATTCTACCGGTTTCGATACATAAATCATGTGGTTTAAATCTTTCTGATTTACGCTCTTGTATTCAGTTATGTAACATATGTCTTCACAGTTATTCAAAACGTTTTTTACGCTCGTTTCATCATTACGTGACGAAGTGTAAAGCTTGTTTTTGAAAAAAGTCACTCAATTCGCAAAATAGCACACAAAAGGAAGAAATAAAAATGGTAGACATTGTAACGACGCATTAACTGTTGCACTTTAAATTGTATAATATACAAATAAAATCCTTTCAGTTCGTCGTATATCAATCAAGTCATGGAACTTAATTCAGAAATTTAGCTGATTTTAGCCTGCTCAGCTCTATAGTGAAAACATGCTTTACACAAATAAGCCTGCTCAGCTCTATAGTGAAAACATGCTTTACACAAATAAGCCTGCTCAGCTCTATAGTTAAAACATGCTTTACACAACATATGAACTTTCCGATACTGAGTTATTCTTCTCTGACGGGCGTATTGTGTGACAGACGCTAGAATGTTCTTACTATGCATGCACAATTCATTAAAAGTGCATCTGGACTGCCAGATCGGTTAGTTGTAATTTTTTCATTGTAGCATGTATCTGTTTATACTCATTTAAGTTATTTGATAATTCAATTCTTAAAAAATAATCTCAAAATCTTTTTATTCATAAAAATGTATAATGTTTTTATCCTGGAGAGAAGAATTTGTCATCTCGGTTATTTACTGCCTAAAACAATTGCTCAAAAATATTTGTGTATATTTTATTGTTTTACACCGGTAGATTCCTTTAACATGTTCCATGATATGCCCGCCGACATGAAGACAGGGTATTGCAATTGTCTCCTTCCATATGTCTGAGAACATTCCGCAATACATTCACTCGACCTTTAAAACTATCGTTACGGTAGCAGTTTGTTGAAACATATTATTTATAGATTATTATCACAGTGAAGAAGTTATATTATTGATAATATCTCCCATGAAAACAGTTTTTCTAAACCAAATTATGTTCATTTACTAGAATACGTCATCAGATGTCAATTATTTAGAGTTATCACCATTACCGTTACATTTATGTCAACAACGTTTTTGAATAGTCTGTATTTGCCCCAACTGTTTCTGTATTTCCAGATAAAGTAACAGATGTAAATTCCCTAGAATCCAGTTTTTGATTGATTATACTTTAGAATTGCTTTAGTATTGCACCAAAAGCTACAAAATGATAAATGATTAGTACAAAAGTACTAATACAATTAGCACAAAGTTGATCATAGCATATCTAACGGCAGTGCCTCATCATTTTTAAATACTTAATAAACTATGAATACCCTTTTCATTCTACCGTTCATACATTTGCCAGCTTTTAAAATTATGTATACAAAACGCGTCTACATGCGTACAAGTGTACAGGCTATCAAAGTATAACATTTTAATAATAAAAAGACGCGAAAATGGAGAAAGTAAGTAGCTACCTCTGAGTTAAGAGAGAAAACTTTATACAATATTACAATATGCAAAAAAACAACATGTACTTCACGTTTTGAATAGTGCAAGCTTGATCTAATATATCATTTTGATAAAGATTTGCACAAACTAATTAAAATCAAAGAGTTCCTATTCTGCTTTCTGATAGTTTCGATAAAGCCTACGCCTTAAATTAGCATATAATATAAAACATAGGATTTTCCTCATGATTATTAGAAGAAATGGTACAAGTAATTGAATGTCATAGCTTCAATCACCATACTAGAATGGAACTATGTATAAAATGCAGTTAAACATTTTGATATTGGGGTCATAGCTGTAAGCATTCATTTGTTTTAAAATAGAGACCGTCTAGAAGGAGAGTTTGAACAATTACTGGAATAAGTATAAGTTTCAGTAACGAATAAACTATTTAAAAGGATTGTTTAATTCGACAATAGTACTCAAACTTAAAATTGATAATACCCATGCCTTTGCAGCTTTGATTTCAAAGTTGAAAAGAACAACGTAACGTCATAAATACACCAAAAGATTTCCTCAGCGACTCGTGTCTATAATAACCCCTTCTTACAGAACCGTGCAAACAGGGTAAATATACATATGCAGATGACTACAGAAAAACACAGAATAACTATTAATATACGTGTATTCATAATCGTACTCAAACAACAGAGACTGGGGTTAAAGACGAATATTTATCAACAAAATGATAAAAACTGTTCTTACTTTTAAAATATTGTTTTCATTGTGACTAATGAAACACATTTTTTGATGATCTAAGCTTTTATTGTATATTTCATTTAAGACAGAACTACAAATACACTATTGATACAGTACACTCATGTATTGTCACCTTAGAGCTATTTTTGAACGAAAGAAGAAGCATTTTATTGGATTAAGGACAGATGTAACATTTTGTGTTCAAGAGCCCGGACGCTCATATGTAAATGCTCATTTTTCATCGGGGATAGAATTATTACAAACGTGCAGTTTTTGAATTTTGTTCAGTTAGGTACTAATGAAATATTGCAGTTACAAATATAATGGTATTTCCGGTTGTACTTCTAATTTCGTTAGCCTCAGTAGGTTTTGGGAGACAAAATCGACCACATATTATTTTCATAGTAGCAGATGATCTAGGTGAGTACGATTTCTGACATTCGTTATGCCTCGTTTGTTTTGCAATTTAACTGAAATTTAATTAAAAGGATTGTTTAATTCGACAATAGTACTCAAACTTAAAATTAATAGTACCCATGCCTTTGCAGCTTTGATTTCAAAGTTGAAAAGAACAACATAACGTCATAAATACACCAAAAGATTTCCTCAGCGACTCGTGTCTATAATAACCCCTTCTTACAGAACCGTGCAAACAGGGTAAATATACATATGCAGATGACTACAGAAAAACACAGAATAACTATTAATATACGTGTATTCATAATCGTACTCAAACAACAGAGACTGGGGTTAAAGACGAATATTTATCAACAAAATGATAAAAACTGTTCTTACTTTTAAAATATTGTTTTCATTGTGACTAATGAAACACATTTTTTGATGATCTAAGCTTTTATTGTATATTTCATTTAAGACAGAACTACACATACACTATTGATACAGTACACTCATGTATTGTCACCTTAGAGCTATTTTTGAACGAAAGAAGAAGCATTTTATTGGATTAAGGACAGATGTAACATTTTGTGTTCAAGAGCCCGGACGCTCATATGTAAATGCTCATTTTTCATCGGGGATAGAATTATTACAAACGTGCAGTTTTTGAATTTTGTTCAGTTAGGTACTAATGAAACATTGCAGTTACAAATATAATGATATTTCCGGTTGTACTTCTAATTTCGTTAGCCTCAGTAGGTTTTGGGAGACAAAATCGACCACATATTATTTTCATAGTAGCAGATGATCTAGGTGAGTACGATTTCTGACATTCGTTATGCCTCGTTTGTTTTGCAATTTAACTGAATGTTGAAATAAATGTTTAGTTGTTACTCCTAATGAATTCAAGAAAGTGGAAAAACGTAAGTGTTGATGATGTTTGAATATTCTGTTTTCAAGGTATACATATTTTCAATGCAATTTATCCAATATATTTTTTCTTTCGGATAGTAAATTAACCTCGTGTGTAGGATGATATAGGAAACACTATCTTTGAAACCTCATTGAATAAGAAAATAGAAACAAATTATTTGAAAAAAAGACTTATAATAAGAAATATGTAATACGTTTATAATGCAGATATTTATTCCAGGGTACAGAAAGCACATCATTTCGTTTTCTATATGAACATTGAATCATATCATCTGCCTTTTTACCACATACAATGATAAACAATTCGAAAGTTTTCAATTTCGCCACGTAATTAAATCAGTTTTCAAAATTGAATGACCGTTAACAATGTTTAATTTATTCATCTGTCTGTAGATCATTTATAAATCATAAATATATGATCACGTCAGTATATTTCATCATTTAATAAGTAAATTGATTGGCATATAAACATTCATGTATGCCGGTCCGTGTTTTTTAATACAGTGCAATGTGCTTATGCTGTGAAACAAATGCAGTTTTATTTTAACATATGTTGTTTATGATGTTTTATATCACGAATATCAAATAAATTGTCATCGAAAACAGTGATATATCATGTATCACAGAAAATGTTCATCTAACTCTTAGCGAGTGTGCCGACTGCATTCTTGACTCCCGTGACTGTCTTTTGCTATCAAAATGGTGCAGAAAAATAAATCGTTGCATTTAGGAATCAACTTATGACCATATCGAGAATCAAGTTCTATTATATCCACAAGGTACATTTCCTCTTATACAACCGGGAATACCACTGAGGTAACATTTATTTTGCAATCACTCCATCGATTCTGATGCAAAACAACACGAATACGCAAGTTACTGGTCTCATATCAATGTTATTGACTAGTAAACTGTTTCTGCATCAAGTCATTCAATCTCGATTCAAGGAAGTCTACGAGTCAGAAAAATATTTTTTTTCTTCAACGCCGGCATTATTATAGACCAGAAACTATATATGCAATGAAATATGCGAACACAAAGTCAAAAAGTCAAAATTTCCCTAACCTTGTCGTCAATTTGACAGTGATCAAACTGGGAACGAAGGCCGATTGCAACTATACTACACCTTACTTGAAGCAAAGATGATCACAATAAGAGTATAAATAACTGATACACTCACCCCAACATCTCCTTCAAAAAAGAAGATTTATATAAACTTTCAATACAAAATATAGACCGTGGTGGCCTCAATTTGTGCCAACAACTACATGTAACTGATCATCAGCGTACGTATAAGCAACTTCCGTTTCGGCTTACTGTACGCTAGAACACTGTGGCTTCAGTAACAATTTCAAATGTCTGATCTGTTGATAACGTTTAAGATTTCTAAAATTGTGCGACCTTTTTCTAAATATCATTACTTATGTTTTTGTAGCATTCAGTTTCATCTTCAAAGTTTTACAATAATCTGCTTACAAATATATAACAAGTATATTTCTTCGGATGATTTAACAAAAATTACAATATCATCTGCATACAATAATAAATGTACTTTGAACATGTAAACAGCTTAACCCTGTGCCCTACTATGAATGTAAATATTTTCAAGGTCATTAATAAAGAATAAAATTAGTTAGAGAGATAAGCACTCCTCCGTCTAAATACAAGCATGCACGAGAAGCGATCACTTAGTTTGTTGATATATTATACTCTTGAATTATCTGATTGGTACATAGATTGCATAATGTTTGAAATATTACCTCTGACACCTACATTTAACCGAATGAATCTATACCACAGTGTTTCTCTCCCTTTGTAGTCGAAAGACTTTGAAAAGTCAACAAAAAGCGTACATGTATGGAGTTGTTCATCTAGGTTTAAAATCAGGTCTATTAATCCATGCAACACAAAAACAAATTCTATAGTGCTCATATGTGCTCGAAAACATAAACATTATATTTTTCAGCTCAATTCCAAGGCTCAAATACTTGTAAAGAGCTTACCTATACATCCCAGTAATGTAATTCTTCGATAATATCAGAATTATTTACGTTTGCTTTTTTATGTAAAGGTACAATCTAAACATCAGACCACGACTGTAGAAAGTAACTGCAATTCTGCCAGCAATAAAAAATCATTTAAGGTAGTGGGGGATTTTACTTAATGAATTCACGAATTCACGAATTTACGACTTCACTTCACAAATTCACGATTTTACTTCACGAATTCTCAATTTCAAGAATTCATGATTTCACGAATTCACGATTGTTTTTACTTAACATTCCAGCGGAATGATTGGAGATGGTGATTTCTCGAGTTGTTTGTCCTTGGGTTTTTCATAATGAACCTCACATGCTCTTTAGCCATGGGCTGTTACAACCATCCTTGGACAGCAAACAGGGCTTGTAACAAATTATAACATTGATACATATGTATTTTCCGCAAAAATCGGCAAAAAATCCGTTTTGTAAGGGTGTTTCCCTTTGGTTTGCAAGTCCATACCGTAAATAACGTCGCTTATTGTTCTGTCTTGTTTATAGGGTTAACGCATATCCCCAGGGTTTCTGCAGGTGTTATATAACAAAAAAAGAACGTTCGTTTACGCTATTCTAGCATAAATAGCATACAAAAATCATGAAAATAAAATTGAAACCTTCTTACAAATACGGCGTTTAATAATGCGCGGGACAACGTCCGTGTTGTTAACGTCATATTAATGTCGTCACCAGCGGTTTTTAAGCCCGGCACTGTTGACGCGGTACATGATATTAGACTTGGTAGACAGGTCCATTGTTTACAATAGCCAATAACCATGTAATGCGCATATTAAATGAAAACGGGTAATAACAGCGCGTGAATCTCCCCGTCAGCACACGTGTTACCAGCAAAATGGACATATGTGGGCATATTCACTAAAACAAGAGTCGAGCGTTTGACCTAACATTTTCAGGACATGCAAGATCATGTAAGCTTAGAATATGATTTAAAATTAGAAACGCCGTGATAGCTTTTAACTTGTTCTATATGTTTATAACCCTTATGATTAATAACAATTAAGAAAACGAAGATTGGTCCCACTGACAGTTACCAGTAGGGGGAGCGGGCTTCTAGAGAGTTTATATGAGGGTCATGTTTTATAAATTAAAACAGTTTTCACACGACCCAGACTAGGCAAGAGAACTACTTTTCAAAATTTGACAGTTTTGTTATTTCATTTCATATCAACTTTTGTTTCGTCTACAATAGATACATAGGTTCTTTGGAAACGCATCTAAATCGTTCAGACATTGCTAAAACCTCAGCGCTTGCGGGGGCCTCCGGCTCCCTCTACCCCTCGGCCGGATTTTGCTCTGGACCCACCGGGGATCCTGCGGATCCCTGGCCTCCAGCATAATCTGTGCGTACATTCCAAATACGTCTAGCTACGCCCCTGTAGTAACGTATCCCTATTGCATGCCGATCCCTATTGCATGCCGGAAATATTTGTTTACAAACTGTCTAATGAGGTCACTGAATATTTTTATGATTAATGCTGCAAAGACTAGAGGATCAGATAAGTAAAGTTATTTGCACAACCATATAATGTTTGTTATGATTTAAATAAAACTTTTGTAATGATGTAGCGTAAAGAACCTATTCCACTCAGTTTGGGGTATGTACAGTGGTCAGTTTTCGGCTGCGATTTTTAGCTTTTAGTGTCCGTAAAATTCCGCACGTGTAATTGCCGCTTTTCTCGTCAGAGATGCATTTGTGAATAGGGTCATTAATTTAAAGAACATTATTTATTAAGGATTTATGTGCATAAAACCTTGCAAGTGATCGAGTACGTATCTGATCGAGCATGTATACGATCACTCTAAATGTAGCATTTATCATTTGACAAGGCATCAACATTATTCGACATATATGTACACGATAACCGCTCAGTAAACTGTGTCTTGCAATCATTATTCTAAACATATCTAAAATCTACATAGTTCAGATATTCAATTGAACGATTGCCTTGATGATATTGTAACATGGATGACCAGATATAAGTTGAAAATGAACAACAGCAAAACAGTAATCATAATGTATCGGACAAGACAACAGCTATCCAAACTAAACATAACCAGTGTCAATGTTTGTGGGGTCGAAGTCAGATATGTCGATAGTGTGAGAGACCTGGGTGTACAGATGACCAGTACCCTCAATTTTGATACTAGTAATCACAATCAGAACAAGAGGGCCATGATACCCCTTAATCGCTCACCCGAGGACATTTGGATTGAAAATGTTACCTCTAGAGTGTAAACAAGGCTTTTCCATATTTGAGCTGTGTGACCTAGTTTTTGACCCCAGATGACCAATATTCAACCATGAGCTAGAAATCATCGAAACAACCTTTCTGACAAATTTCCAGGATATTTGGGCTGAAAATGTTACCTCTAGAGTATTAACAAGGTTTTTCCATATTTGGGCTCTGTGACCTAGTTTTTGTCCCCAGATGACCCATATCCGAACTTGAGCTAGAAATCATCGAAAAATCCTTTCTGACAAATTTCCAGGATATTTGGGCTGAAAATGTTACCTCTAGAGTGTAACAAGGTTTTTCCATATTTGGGCTGTTTGACCTAGTTTTTGACCCCAGATGACCCATATTCAAACTTGAGCTAGAAATCATCAAAACAATCTTTCCGACAAATTTCCAGGATATTTGGGCTGAAAATGTAACCTCTAGAGTGTTAACAAGGTTTTTCCATATTTGGGCTGTGTGACCTAGTTTTTGACCCCAGATGACCCATATTAAAACTTGAGCTAGAAATCATCAAAACAATCTTTCCGACAAATTTCCAGGATATTTGGGCTGAAAATGTAACCTCTAGAGTGTTAACAAGGTTTTTCCATATTTGGGCTGTGTGACCTAGTTTTTGACCCCAGATGACCCATATTAAAACTTGAGCTAGAAATCATCGAAACAACCTTTCTGACAAATTTCCAGGATACTTAAGCTGAAAATGTTACCTCTAGAGTATTAACAAGGTTTTTCCATATTTGGGCTGTGTGACCTAGTTTTTGACCCCAGATGACCCATATTAAAACGAGCTAGAAATCATCGAAACAACCTTTCTGACAAATTTCCAGGATACTTAAGCTGAAAATGTTACCTCTAGAGTATTAACAAGGTTTTTCCATATTTGGGCTGTGTGACCTAGTTTTTGACCCCAGATGACCCATATTCGAACTTGGGCTAGAAATCATCGAAACAACCTTTCTGACAAATTTCCAGGATACTTAAGCTGAAAATGTTACCTCTAGAGTGTAAACAAGGCTTTTCCATATTTGAGCTGTGTGACCTAGTTTTTGACCCCAGATGACCAATATTCGACCATGAGCTAGAAATCATCGAAACAACCTTTCTGACAAATTTCCAGGATATTTGGGCTGAAAATGTTACCTCTAGAGTATTAACAAGGCTTTTCCATATTTGGGCTGTGTGACCTAGTTTTTGACCCCAGATGACCCATATTCGAACTTGGACTAGAAATCATCAAAACAACCTTTCTGACATATTTCCAGGATATTTGGGCTGAAAATGTTACCTCTAGAGTGTTAACAAGTTTTTTCCATATTTGGGCTGTTTGACCTAGTTTCTGACCCCAGATGACCCATATTCAAACTTTAGCTAGAACTCATCAAAACAATCTTTCCGACAAATTTCCAGGATATTTGGGCTGAAAATGTAACCTCTAGAGTGTTAACAAGGTTTTTCCATATTTGGGCTGTGTGACCTAGTTTTTGACCCCAGATGACCCATATTAAAACTTGAGCTAGAAATCATCGAAACAACCTTTCTGACAAATTTCCAGGATACTTAAGCTGAAAATGTTACCTCTAGAGTATTAACAAGGTTTTTCCATATTTGGGCTGTGTGACCTAGTTTTTGACCCCAGATGACCCATATTCGAACTTGGGCTAGAAATCATCAAAACAACCTTTCTGACATATTTCCAGGATATTTGGGCTGAAAATGTTACCTCTAGAGTGTTAACAAGGTTTTTCCATATTTGGGCTGTTTGACCTAGTTTTTGACCCCAAATGACCCATATTAAAACTTGGGCTAGAAATCATCGAAACAACCTCTCTGACAAATTTCCAGGATTTTTGGACTGAAACAGTAGCCTCTAGAGCCTTGACAAGATTTTTCTATTTCTGGGTCATGTGACCTAGTTTTTTCATCCGAGATGACCCATATTCGAACTCGTCCGAGTAATTACTGGGACAAACATCCTGACCAAGTTTCGTGACAATTGAGGCAAAAATGTGACCACTAGAGTGTTAACGAACTAAGTGTGGACGGACGACGGACATTCATCGTTCCTAATAGCTCACTCTGAGCCAGCTCAGGTGAGCTAAAAAGTATCAACGAGCGCATGTGCAATTAAGATATCTGAAAGCAATAAGGAAACATCTTACTCAAAAACGTGCAGAAATCCTCGTTCACGGTCTGATTCATTCACATTTAGATTTCTGCAATGGATTATTCGCGAATATTGCATCCTACCAACTTGATAGATAAAAACGTGTGCAGATTAATGCTGCAAGAGTTGTAACTGGTGCTACCTATGACCAACCTAGCGCCGAGATTCTAAAAACAGTACACTAGTTCCGGTTCAAGCAAAAATAATGTATAGTTATCATAACTGTTTTCCGTGTTGTTAATAGTACAGCACATCGATTTCGAACCAAGTTTTCTAGCCCCGAGCCTATGTGCACGAACAAGAGATATCACAGGGAAATATACTGAAAGGATAAAGAAACGCAGGGTAAACATTTGAGGTGATTTAAAGTGATGTGTTTGATAACATATACAATATTTTATATGAATATGAAAAACCCATCTTTAATCAACAAATTACCAGAATGTCATAAGATTTTGACCAATAATTCATTAGTAATTGAAGCACATTTAACGGTACCCCCCAATATCCCAAAGTGAAATCGACTGACTCGTCCCGATCGAGGTCGGTCGGAAACCGTTCCAGTTTCTCTCAAACGACGGACAAGACGTTCTATGGTGGAAACATTCATACTGAACTGCATAGCAACCGTTGTTGTTGCCTCTTACCTTGCATAAGCAATGCAATAGCCTGGCCCCTCTGAACTGTCAGCCGTACCATGATTGCAAGAGCTTCAAATTCAATGTAAATAGCGGAAAGCGATGTGTATACCTCAAGAGTATCAAGTGGTATGACCAGATGTTTCGACAATCTTGTCATCATTATTCTGCACGTGTTTTTGCTTTATATCACTTTCTCTATGTGACATGGTGCAATGCACGGTTGAGTGACTTTAGGCACCGGTTTGAGTGACAAGTGACCAAGATAGTCTTCTGACCGGTTTTCATAATTCTAGGCCAAGCATTAAAAAAATTGTTGCATATATTGTTACCTTGCGTTTCTTTATCCTTTCAGTATATATGCACACACATTCATTATAATGAACCAAAACAGGTGCAGATGTTTTGATGATTTTGAGTAATATTTTTATGTTTATATTTTCCCAGGCTAAATAATATCATACATTTAGAAATATATTTTTCTCCAGGATGGAATGACGTTGGATGGCATAATGACGAAATGCACACCCCTAACCTGAACAAATTGGCTAACAATGGTGTCATTCTCGACCGGTCTTATGTGCAACCTGTTTGCACACCGTAAGTTGTCAATACAATTTCATCTCAATAAATTTTAATTTGACATTATGTTTGTATATACTAATGTAAAACATGTAATATAATTTATACACAAATATTTTATATCCCGATATTTTGCAACATGTCTTGTTGCCTTTGTTGAGATCCTTACATAAGTACATTAATCTTAATATTGTTTTTAGAACAAGGAGTGCCTTTATGACAGGTTACTATCCGTTCCATACAGGACTTCAGGCAAGTGAAAATTCAGACATTTGATACGATTTATCTCTAGTTTGAAATGCATTGGATGTCCATGCATACGCCTCTGTTTAGATATATTCGGAAATGTAGTTTCCGTTTCATTACAAATTAAAACAAAAGCAAACTAATACTACATTTGATTACAATAATAACATTTATAGCATTGTAGCATTAATAAGAACTACAGTCTGTCCAATCTCATTGGGAAACTCAACTTTGGCCCGGAAAAGGTTCTTTTGGAAGACACAGTTAAAATAACTACCTGTTTTTATCGGTTCTATTCTATCCTTGTTATCCTCAAATAAAATTTCTCTATGGCAGCTGTCCGACACAATTTGTTTTGGATGCTGTACACAAAAATGCACATGTCCTTATTCCTAAAATCTTTGGGAACCTCTCCAAATTGTAAATGCTAATTCAAAATTAATTTGGACAACTTGCGGAAATGAAAAAAAAAACACAAATAATTAAACTTACGCTAATTTATGTTCCTCGTTCAAATTATGAATAACTAGACCTTCGGCTTGTCCACATTCTCCCGGTTATTCACAAGTATCACTACTTATTTGTAAACTATGAAAATAGTTTCTTATCAAGAAGAAATATTTTAATAAACATGCGACGAATGATCTAAATTCTTATTCCTAGTACACAGCGGTCTCCGAGTAAACAACCATGGGACATTTTTGAAAAACAAGTCATATAACATTTCAGTGTTTCAAAAACATACACATATACCACGAAAAAAAACCCGTAATTTGATGAAATCATTATCCTATGTAATTCTGCCAGTTGAAACTAGAATCCGATCACATATCCCTTTGAATTACAACATTCCTATCTGTTGGTCTTTAAATTCACATGCAGTATATATAAAAAATGGCGATACTGTGTTTATATGTATATTTCACTACATATAGAGGACACTAAACTTACTGTCTGTCCCACTCAATCGGTAGAATTTCAAATTTTGACTAAAATATCAAGTTAATAAAAAAAATGAAAAGTTGGCCTGGAGATTTTAATTTTCCAATGATGCAGGTTTATTTTATTTTGATGACCCGTGCATATTCGGAATTTATTTCGAAGTCTACCGATTGAGTGGGACAGACTGTAAGTTTAGTGTCCTCTATATGTTGTGTGCATATTTGGAACTAGATAAGTACAAAACGGTGTTCGAAATGTTTCCAGATCACTATCATTTTATTTCAAATCAGCAATATTTTAAGATCCAATTTTGATTAAAATTACATTTAGGTTTGCATCTCTGTGCAGTGTTCCCTTATTTCACTGTTACAATGTACAATACATACTCTTGTATTTTCTTTTCTTAAGTAGTGATACCAATGCAATGCTGACGTACTACGGAAACCTACAAATAACAGTCTGTAAATAACAGTCTCTTATTAATATCTTTTCCAACTTCTAAAATTTCAATGTGATACACTTTTACCACAGGTAGTCGTGATATTTTGAAGCGTGTGTCGGGGGTCTTCTAGTATTATCGCAATCCTCTGCTTTTACTCACGTAATGGCTGTTTCGTCGGGCCAAAATTGGCCGTGAATATCCTTGACTGACATGTATTTGCATTTTTAAACAAAGAAAAAGTACAACGTTACAACTTAAAAAAATATAGGCGTTTTTACAACGAATAAAACATACACGAAATAACACATACTGTACCTGTCAAACACTCTAAGATAAATGAAAAAGTATTTATGGTAACAATACAATTAAAAGTAAAAATCTAAAACATTTACATACATAGTATTCATGTCATGAGACATGTATCACATGTATCCAACACATTAATATATA
Source organism: Saxidomus purpurata (assembly GCA_022818135.1). Taxonomy (NCBI): domain Eukaryota; kingdom Metazoa; phylum Mollusca; class Bivalvia; order Venerida; family Veneridae; genus Saxidomus; species Saxidomus purpurata. Next base: position 34,107,972 of record JAFMSR010000017.1, read on the forward strand.
TAAATGAAAATGACAAATGTAATAAATATTTCTTTAAGTTATATTTAAATGAGTTCAATGAATTTTTCTCTCTTATATACAAAGGTAAAGCGTTCTTAATATGACTACTTTGATAGGTAAACGTAACCTTAATGTAATTAGTTTTATGCTTTGGTAAAACAAGATCACGTCGTCTTGTAGAACTTAATACATGATGTTCATTGTATGCAAACGCTGATAGATCTGACATAAAATCAGGATTGAAGTTATGAAGTATACATTTAATCTGCGTTTCAAATTAACATCCAACTATAGTATAATTTCCGGGATGTGCATTTGTAAATAGTTAGTGGTAAATTAATATTTTACAAGTACAATTTTACATGAGATAAGAATAAATGTAAGGAAGCCTGAAAGTATCCGAAGAAATTAAAATGAATGTGACTCCCTAAGATAAAATACATGTTTGATGATCAATCAGGTCTCTGAGTCTCTGCATCTGGACATAACTTCATTTTTTATTTCGTTTCAATGAAATTCAGTTTATTATATCACAGTGATTTTACCATTTACCATAAATGCTCAGAAAATGTATTGAAAGACTAACAATGTGACATTTAGATGCGGAACTGGTTACCTTACACATGAACATGGCGATTTTAAGTAAGTTTGTCGAAACTGAAGAAGGCATTTATTTGCTAAACTCAGATGCAGAAAGATGGATTCTATATACATTATCAGTTAAAAGTGGCAGTTTGTGTGTCACAAATGAAAATGTTCCTCTATTTTTGTTTCGTCATTTCTTAAAAATGTTATCACCACATTAAATTGATTTATGATTTTAAACATGTTTCTGTTTCGGTACTTCTCAAAGACAATGATATTGGACACTGCACAAGAACTTCAACATGATACTTCTACACGCTAAAATTTAGTACGTAACAAAACTCTAGTTTTCATACGCTTTTGGAAAATTCCAAGAGATTGCTAATAATTTGGAGGACATGTCAAAATATTATCAGATTAATTTTCGGTGAACAAAATAGTAATAAAAGTAAGTACAATGTATACAGCCCCCAATTACTTAAATGAATTCACTGTCAACATTATTGTCAACTACTGATTCTTAATCAAAGTGTAATCGCTTGCAAACGACCTTCACACTATATAATAATGATATTTATAGTACTTTTTGAAAATTCTGGTTACAATTCATATTTTCACAGCATGCTGTAATAATGCCATTCGAACCTTCGTTCTTGTCCAAGAGATTTTCAACGTTACCTGAGAAATTGAAAGAACTTGGATACAGTACTCACATGGTTGGCAAGTATGCATCGTTCTTAATCAAGTTTCAGCTTTGCTAGGACCTTTTTGTCTGTACATTTTGTTTTGCTTCAGCGTTATGCAAATCTTTAAACTCCTACCAGGTCCGCATACATGTAGATAACGGGCACTTTGTTATCCCCCGCCTAGGCGGAGGGGATATAGTAACGGGCTCCTTCCGTCCATCCGTCCCTCCGTCACACTTCTGTTCGCAGCATAACTCCAAAATATTTTTTAAACTTTACACAAAGACAGAGGACATTAAAAGGTTGTGCAGAAGAACAATGACTATACCTTGCATAAATTTTGAATTATTCCCCTTTGTTACATTTTCTTCATTTTTCTTATCCGGAGCATAACTCCACAAGTACTGTAGAGAATTACTTGAAACCTAACACAGTGATAGGGTACACTAAGAAGGGGTGCAGTGCCCAAGAACCATATCTCTACCTTGCCTAATTTCTAATAAGTTCCCATTGTCACATTTTCTTGATTTTTTGTAATGAAGGGAATTACTTGAAACTAAATGCAGTAATATAGTACAATAGAGGGAAGTACAAAACTTATTAACCATAACTCTATTTTGCTTTCTTTTGTAATTACCCCCAATTGTAACATTTTCTTGATTTATCTTGTCAGGAGCATAACTTAGATAGTACTGAAGGGTATTACTTGAAACCTTAGTGCAGTACCCAAGAACCGTAACTGTAACTTGGTTATTTTTTTAATTATCCGCCTTTATTTACATTTTCTTGTCTTGAGCATAACTCAAAAGTGTTGTAGGAAATTACTTCAAATTGCAAAGAATGTAAGGGGACACGCAGGGTAAGTGTAGTGCCTAAGGACAATAACTTTGTGTAGATTTTTAATTGTCTCCCTCTATTGATTTATCTTGGAAAGAGCATACTCTTGTCAATAGCATAACTTCAAAAGTACTGAAGAGAAGTACTTGAAACATCATACAGTGGAAGAGCACAATGATGGAAAGTATATGCCAAAGAACTACAACTCTACCTTGCCTTATTATACCCTGCAAAATACTAATATTTTGTTAAATTAGAAACTATACTATATCCATTCCTCTCGCTCCAAATTTCTTGGTCATAGAAAGAGCAATTGGCGGAGGGATGGCAATGTCTATCATGGCTCTTGTTTCACTCTCTCTTCATCGTGTCTTTTTACACCGCGATGAAGTTAAACTAATCTTGTCGCAGTCGTCAAAATTTAGGGAACGCGCATATTTGAACCCCTGTCACATTTTTGGACTCCGACGGAACCCCTGTCACTCTACTTTTACAACGTAAACATATGTAAAAACAAACAAAATAACAAAAAAGCATTTTTCAAACCAAATGCCGAAATATATAAAGTCATTAAAATTCCTGGACCAACTAACATATACAACTAATGAACTCATCAGGATCCCATTGTTGATTCCTGAATGTGTTGATAAGATTAAAAAAATGGATATCCATCGGTGTCTAAGTATGCTCTACGACCATGCTAGTCTAATCGTTTAAACCCCACGCATTCCATCGGTATTGCTTAAAAATCACCAAGTACAAATCTTGTATATTGTGCATTACGAGCACCTGTTATACAATTACATCGCCTGCTGGAAAACGATTTGTCGTAACTACCAATTTTTACTTTTCGAGAAAATTGATGTTAAAGTTTCAATTCGCTATAACTTTTTTATTATCGAAGATATTTTGAAAATTCCAAAACAGAGATGAGCATAGTCTTTTTTTGCGTAATGTTGAACTATTTGTGAGACGCTGCAAATCATAGGTTTTTCAAAATTTAGCTTTAATTGTTTGAACTTACGACACTTTTGTAACTTTTTAAACTTTTTTTTCAATATCAAACTGCCGTATGGACATTTGAAATATTTCTTTATAATGACACATACGACACTTTTTTCTTCAGATTTTAACAAGAATTTCTGTTGAAAGTTATTAATGCTCCTGTGACAACCTTTGAGCAAACAATTTATTTAGATTTTTCAACTTTCCAAAGGGTAATAACTCATTCCATAAAAGCAAGAGCTGTAACATGTTGAAAAAATTTACTCGAGCAATATTTAATGTAACAGAAAACAATGAAAAATAAATTCACTCTTATTTAGAGAAATTTAACTAAACAAAGCTTTAACAAAAAACCGTAGCTGTAAATCTCAACATTATTCTTAAAAACAAAACGAACTTAATATGATACAAAATCGTACATGTAGCTTTAAAATCTAATGACCCGCGTCATACGAAAACCAGTTTTATGGCGATTGCGACCAGTATAGATCCATATCAGCATTCACATCCGTGCAGTCTGATCTGGATCCATACTGGTCGTAATCGTCAAAAGGTTGGTTTTCGCATGACGTAACACTTTGTCAGTAGCGTTCTTATGACATTAAACTATGCATTGATATCAGAATTTATCAACAAATCTTTTGACTTAAAAAGCTCATACTATAACCAGATATTTGTTTAAAAAAGTTAAAGTTACATGTAACCGCGTTTATAGGTAGATCAACTGTAACACTACTATTTCATTGATAATCATTGTGTTTTTCAAAGTTTTCTCAATGATACCTAGTTGCAATAAAATGTTACACTGAACAACATTTCGAAATATCAAACTTTTTTCACACGATTGCTATTCCGTATTTTTCAATATCTGTCACACAATAGCAGTTTAGGCTTCGTCATCACATGACCCAATTTTACCGAGTTTTTCCATATAGAGTCTGTCATCATCAGGAAAATACCTTAACATACTTTCTAGATTTTTTCTTCTCTTTTGACAGTTTTTGATTTCTTCGCAGCTGATGGAGGAAAGGAGATTTGGTTATCTCTCCACTTCTTGTTTTTCGAGTAATAGGTACAACTTTAGGCTCACTGTTAACTGCAAGTTTGAAGAGCACGTGATGTGGCAGATCTTTCCTCAGTTTTATATATTTCACGTTCGTAAATGGTACAGCGTTATACTTGAAAGATGATGCAGCTTGTTGGTAATCAAACATCTGCTCCTTTTTCAGCTGAATATTTTTCATAGATTGTTTTCTTATAGTTTTCAGTTTGTTCATTACTCCAAGAGGGCTATAGATTTCGTATTTTTTAAAAGCCCTTTCTATATGCGAATGTACATTATCAACTTCCTGGATAGAGGAATGTCCAGGTGTGCAAAACTTTTGAACTATTTCCTGGACATTGCTGTTTTTTGACAGAAAATTCTGTAAAGCGTAACACATCACTGAATTTCGATTTTGAGGTACACAGGAATCAGACCAAAGAGTGAATCTTTCAATTAATGGATATTCGTCAGAAACAGCTTTTAAGACTTGTATTAAGGCACTTGCTATTTCATTTGCTCCACGCCCAGCTTGTACTTCGTTCCAGACTACATTGTTTGCTTCTTTGTCCATCGTACTTCCTGGTGGCAAATGAAATGTACTAAATTTTCCTGAATGTCTGAAGATCTTATTCAAGCTTTCAACTGTTAGAGTCATTGGATTGTTGAGTTCAAATTCGTTCCAAAGAATTGAATTTCTGGAAATAATTTCCTGAAATCTGTGACAAGTTCTGCTTAATGTCAAGAAAAGTTCTTGCAAATCGATATAATTTAGTATTTTCACAATTAATTCTTCAGGAAGCTGAATTAGATCCACATTGTTGCAACCAGACCTGAAACAAATGGAAGATGATATAATACTTTGTGCATATTGTTTTAATTAATTCACTTAATAAGGAAAACAGAAACTGAAAAACCAACGTATACCACATTACCGACGGATATAACTGTCAATTGACGAATGCCATTTAATATACTTGCACTAATATTCTAAGCAGAAATTCCATAAAATGTAAAATACAAATTTCGGTTTATCCGAAAACACTTCTTGTTTGTTTTTACTTACACACTTGAATTCCTGAAGAAATGCAATACACACATCAAATTGAAACACACTTTTAACTTGTGCTTGATATAATACAATAAATAAAAGCTATAATTACAGTAACTTACATTATATTCCCTTGTTACAGTGAGCAAAAACAATGTGTACTCATAACGAATGATTCCGGAAACTGTTGTTGTTGTTCCTTGTCACATGGTAAAGCTGAATATTTTGATTGGAGGATTTGGACTTCCGACATTTCATTTATAAAAGCAAAAGGCGTGTTATGGATATACGACACTTTAATTGTGAGGCCTAATTTGTCACGTGACAAGTCTTGGTTGTCCGATTGGCTGATTGAGATAAGACAATTCGTTAATGATGAGGTGGTTAAAATATGGACATACGGCATTTTAATATTTCTTGTACGTGAAAACTACATCCCCTATGCCAATAATGAATGTATCAGGAGATACGGCATTTCAGTACGAATTCAACGGTATCAATACCTAAATTTTGAAAAAAATGGAGATACGACAATTCGTTTTTCAGCAGTTATGACATTTATTAACGCTGACCAGAGTTTGAATTTAACTGATTTTTGTGACACGGAAAAATCATCAAAGCTACGAAAAAGCTACGAAAGCTTTAATAATTTGCATTTAAACGAGCAATCGAAACGATTGAGTTCAGTGCTCTTGAATTCGTTATAACAATATTCTCTTAAAATGCTGACGAAGCTTAGGCCGAAACGTTTAAAGTATTATAAGTGATATATGTATAAACGGCTTTAAATATTTATGAAATACACTATTCTCAAGAACGGTCGTATTCATTTCAATGTTTACAGTATAAGTTATCTCAGTAAAATTGAAAGTAAATGACTTTTTATCATTTGGTTACCAGAGCTTTCTTGATTTCGTATAACACAATCCATGACAAATCACCTAACCGCGCTTTTCAGAATAAATGCAGATTACACATATCATTGACTATAATTTGCATTGCACCTGGCTATGATATCAGTTGAAGAACGCATTAGGTGTCAACCTGATTTAGGACTGAACAGAACGGTTTTATCTCATCTGAGCATAGTGCTCAACTGTGGGGTGATTTTCTTCTTCCTGTACAGACCCGTGCAAGTCTCAAGGCTTATCTGTTAGAGGGAATAATTATTATCATTATTATTTTTCAATAAGATAACTTGAAGAGAACAAAAAACAAATATACATGAAAATAACACTTTTATCTGACCTGTTTTATTATAGGTGGCATCTTGGCTATTGCAATTGGATATATACACCAACACATCGAGGATTTGATTCGTTCTATGGCTTTTACACCGGTTCTGAAGGTTATTATAACCGCACTAAAGGTAAGACCTTTATAAGGAGAAATGGAAAACACGGGTATTTATAAATGTTATATTAGTAAGGGCGGAATCAAACAGCGTACTTAAAGGGATTGGACCAACTACATAACCCTTTAGAGTTGCAACACAAAGTGTATAATGTAATATTACACACTTTTGAATAAAATATAATGAAAATGCTGTCAACTTCTATTCAGTAATGATACACTTGGCAACACTTCTTAAAGAAAACACACTTGTTAATTTCTCTTTAGAACGTACAAATATATGCGAATAGGCAACTCTTACAGTGTAAGTAAAATAAACGCTGAACAAAATAGATTGTGTTTTATGGTCGTATACAGTAGTCGGAACGTAACAGTTGTCGACATTTGCATATATCGTGTGTATAACGTGCGTGTATCGTGCGTATGATGTCCTTGTAGTCATCGTGTATTATGTCCATTGTATCAATTTTCAAACCATTCATCTTGTAACGTAGACCATATACTATACACGATATACGATTCCCGATTTACGATGAACGAAAAGCCTATACGGTATACGATTCGATGATGTATTCAGTTGTGAAATCGTACACATCTCCGTAAAACTGAGCCGAATTCATAGTATATTATTTCATTCGTCAATGTAGTTACGGGCAAGAAAGACTTGCGGGATAGTTCGTAGACAGTTCAGAAAATATCTTGCAGCTATTACTCGAATAAATAACTTTACGTAAGAGCGAGATGACGGATACTGTAGGTGCAATACAATTCTTTTATAATTTCCTTATAACCGACGATAAAGGTTGCGTGAAGAATTCAAGTTAAGTAGCATGCGGGCTCGGATGTATGAAACATAATTTTTCGTCATTTCGACATGTAGTGCAACTGAACGCGCATTTATACTAAATAGAAAAACAGAAATTTCTCATAAGGCGCTGAAAAAGAGGGGGTTAATAAACTGCAGATGTGGCGTAAGCTTATAGCATTTATTCATCGTAATATGAAATAAGAATTATATGCTTTGGATATTAAAAGTTTTAATTATTTTTTTTAATCACTCTAGTTTAATTACTTTAGCTTCTTTTATCTTTGTTTATTCAAATTCAAATTCGTCTATTTGAAGTATTGAAGATGTTTGTTTATTTTTTCAGCTCCGAGAGTTCTGATTTCAGTTTCATGTTTTCATTATTCAAGGCAGAAATTGGACCAGACAGATGCTTTGTTTCAGATATTACGAGGGCTTTTATTTCTGATTTTACTTATTTCATAAGATCTTTTATCATTTCTTTAATAAACATTTCATCAAATGCTTTTAAATCCTCCTTGTTAAGATTTAGTGCTGTTGATGTCGTCATTTTTGAATGGGTGGAACAGTTACTCATTGTCCGAATTTTTAATTATGTCAAAGTATAAACTATCTCTACTATTGCAGCCATAGTTTATGTTTTATATTACTCTGATTAAGTGGCAAAGACCTGTTGCGTCTACGTCTATTTAAACTTGAGAGTGGTTTGCAAATTGAATCAGCTGAGCATTTAACTATTTTAGGTGGTATATAATCAATTTCTGTTTCTTTTTTTGGTTTTGGGTTAGGGCTAGAGCTATGGTTAGGGTTAGGGTCTAGGTTTAGGGTTAGGGTTTTTATTTGTCAAGCTGGGATAAAGAAAGCATTACAATATTTTGATCCATACACTGATAAATACACTCACCAAAAATGAAAACTTTACAGATTTGTTTTACAAATATTTAACACAATATTAAATCAATGTTTTTCACTATGACTCTATAAAATAACACAAATAACAAGGCGGTAATAGGCCTAAAAGTTAAAGTCATTTATCATGCATAAAAGGGAGATAACTCATATACTGAAAACAGACAGTTAATCAAAAAAAAAAATGGTTGTCAAGACAAAATATTATTTACCAATATTTATATAACTAATGTCAAAAATAGAAAACTCAATAATGTTTTATGAAAACACAATGCCAAAGCGGATGTTGAGACTCCAAAGATTCACATTCTGAAATTACCTCCCTTTGAATTGAATATATAGGTGAATTTATGACTTTATATCTGAAAGGTCTTGTGATGATTTTTAAATTTGTTTTGATAAACTCTCTCCCCAACTGATAAAGTGTAACATTCCTATAAATGATTGAATTCAACCTTCTGCATTGTTAGATATTGGTGTTTCTTTCTCATGCATTGTAAATCCCATTATAAACCTGTAAAGTTTTCATGTTGGGTCAGTGTATATCATATGTATTTTCAGGTAAGCATGACCAATGGTGGTACGACTTTCGCCTAAATGATGAAGTTTTCCATCCTGAAGAAAATAAATATTCATCGGTAAGTGAAATTTCGTTTGTTGTACATTCGCTTTAACACTTTTTATACAATGTACATGTATATCTACATGGAAATTACCAAGTACATGTATCTATTTTCTTATTTAAATGTGGGATATTTTCAGAAAGAAATATGCAATGACGGAAAAGTTGCACATTCAAACCTCAGTATTTGATTTTATCATTTACTGTGAATTGCAAATTTGACTTCGTGGGGTGTGGTTAATAAAGGGTGTCGTTTTTTTATAAATTCAGTAGTCGGAACGTAACAGTTGTCAATATTTCCGTATACCGTGCGTATACCGTGCGTATAATGTCATACGTATATCGTGTGGCATATCGATCATTCATCGTGCAACGTGCACCATAAACTATACACGATTACAGGTTCCCAAATAACGAGGCAAGGTGTATGATTCGATTGTGTTTATAGTAGTGATCGTTTTATTAAGCGTGTACATCTCCGCAAAAAATGCTGAAGTCATGTTATATTATTGAATTCGTTAATGTATTTACGGGCGAGAAAGACTTACGGGACAGGTTGAAGGCAGTTTACACATGATGTCCGACATTTAGCTCTATTCTAACGACGGAATGGATTTTTTTCAGTATCTAAACTGCAATTGTCACGGCATTCTCTAAAGTACAGTCTGTATCGAAAAAACATATCGGGGGTATGATGTTACCAAATTATTTATTGGCAGGGTGAAAATAATAGGAAGCATCAACTACAGTTTTTCAAAATTAAAATCCAATCAAAAGAAATGTTACCTTCTTGTTTCAGGTATTCTGGTAGTCCTTTTAAATATCCCGAATTGGATTGAAACTGTAAAGTATACTAACTGATTATAATACTGCTTCCGTTCGATGTCACAAATACAAATGGGCAGTGTCTTTGGCTGACCACCTAGTTTGAGTCTCCTTAAAGGCTCTATGTCATCCAAAATGTATTGTCCTCCATTCCTGTCTACCTGCTTGAAGTCGAGGCATTGGTTCCTTAGACTGAGGCACCAGGGTCATATTCTCAAATACTGGATGCAAAATAAGGTTAGGACCGATTACTAAGTCAATCAGATCCTATGGAAGGGCTATTTTGTCAGATCCTGTTACAAGAATCTTATGTTGACTTTTGGAGCCTTTTCTCGGGAAAAGGATGAGGGGTGTAATATACGCGGGATAAAGTGTTTTGATTGTAGAAGCAAACCAGCTTTTTGACTGGTTAGTGGGTATTGATTTATATTGAAGACCCAACAGCATTAAATTCAATCTTGTTACTAGTATTATTTAGCAAATCATAGTATGCACATAACAGAATAAGAAGGGTTTAGTGGGTGACATGTAGGCGGGGATTAATGTATAACTGTAGTTTCCATTTCATATTACATTTAATATTTAATACTGTATGGAATTTATTTTGTACTGTCTGTATAGCATCATATAGTAATAATAATAATAAAACAAATATCACTGGCTTTAATTTGTGATCTATGGGGGTCAGGATAGCTTTGTTGCTATTGTTGAACACATACTGATTGGGATCTTCAAATTTCCATCTTTTTACATTCAATTCCTCTCCTTTATCTACATGTAAGCCGGTATCTGCTTACAAACTTCTTCAGACGACCTCTAATTAAATAAAATAAATATCAACCCCTTATATAACAGAGCATAGCATGATCATGGGTACCTTGCAGTTTATCATCGGCATCTTTCTTACCAGTATACAGACTCTAACTTCAGAAGGGGGCACATAATGTTAATTAATTTTAACCCTAGCATACCCTGAAATAGGTTATACTAGATTTGGGATATATATCCGACTTGGGAGAACCCTCATACTTGATTTATAATCTTATTTTGGTATTACAATTAGTACTTTTACTAGATAAAGTGTCAAGAACCCATGTTTGATTAAAACTTTTCAATTTCTATCTTTTAAAAATAACATTGACATAGTAAATTCCGTAAAGAGCTTAGTTATTTAGATAAAAATGGTATATATCACTAGACAAAGTGTCAAATTGTCACAAAATGCATGTACGCCCGTCGAGGAAGCATATCTAAGTATCCAGCAGTTTCTTGGTTTTGTAAAACACGTTAGATCTATAGAGTGGACAAGGCTTATTCACCTGTCTGAACTCTAGAACTGTGAAGGTTATTTATAATAACTTCACCATTTTTCGATAATACAAGGGCCATGCCATAATGAAAAAAATCTTAGGTGATTTTGCTTGTTATAGAACTTGGCTCTGACATTATGCCAACAAATATTTTCACTACGTTTAGTGAAGATCGGATGAAAACTGTTTGACTTAGAAAACGGACAATGCTAATTTTGCCAATTTTACGTAATTCAATGGCCACAATGTAACAGTGTCTATGGCAATTTGGCTGGTTATAGAACTTGGCCTAGATATTATGCCAACAAAACATTTTCACAAAGTTTTGTGAAAATCAGATGAAAACTATTTGAAAGAGAGCGGAGAAGGCTAATTTTGCCGATTTGCATAATTAAAGGGACATAATCCAAAAGTGTCTAGGGCGATTTGACTGGTTAACATACTTGGCCGAAACATTATACCCACAAACATTTTCACAAAGTTTGGTTAAGATCAGATGAAAACTATTTGACTTAAAGAGCGGACAAAATGTGGATGCTGCACGCCGCCAGTTCGCCACCAGTACGCCGCGGTTGTTGCCATAATACTTCTCTTCGGGTGTATAAAAAGTACCATAATCATTTTTGTATCAAATAATTTAAATTTTAAAACAAAATATCAGTCGGATTTCAAAGGCTTAAATGGCATCTATGCTCGTGTGGTTTTTCCGTAGAGCCAGTGATACCAGCAGACACCTAATTTTCAAAAGTTTTATTTTTGAACACCTCTATAGTGTGTGTAGTTTGTGTTTGTAATAGCTGAATATACTAATTACATGTACATGTAATATAAACATCAAATCACTTATCAAATACAATTCATTTTGGTCTAAATAGAAATTTCTAAATTGTATCTATTATAGAAATCCATCTAGGGTCTATTTTGCCTGCAAGTGTGGCTGAGGCGGTGCTTGAACTCTGTCCAGTTTCCGTAAATACATGTACCTAGATTAAATAAATTTGAACAAATATAGATGATTTTTAATCTTTTACATGTCTTAATTCCAAAAAAAAAACTCATAAAACATGAGTACCATAGCTATATCTTGCTATGATTTTGCAGTCTCATAGTAATTGAGGTTTTTGAAACATAATTCTACTTCCATTTTGCAGTGAGGGGATATCTCCTTTATATGTAAGGAGCGTTGCTTAGCTCTTTCATATTGTTGTCAGTCTTCCTTCAATTTATTAGCTACTGCTATATGTTTACTCCAGGAACAGTTGTCCCAAATTATCTATAACGTTTACAGTATATGTATGACCCCTTCACAATGTCAACAAAGTTATGTATATACAAACAGCTCCAATCTTGGAAATATGTTTACGTCTAAATGCTGCAGTCTCATAGCCTTTATATTGATGAAATTACTTATGTTAAATGTGCAATCAGTTATGTAATATGGCATTTACATCACTCCCTTATTTAAAGATGCTATTCCATTAATGCAATCTTTGCAAAAAGGAAGTACCCTTTATTAAGCAAGTTGGTACTGTCCCCTTCTTTTGTATACTTATATGTTACGTAATTAGGGAAAAACAGATGTGACAACCCCTAATATTTCTTCTATGAACTTGTGCCTAGTAGATAACCTTCGATAGATGTTCATTTAACCTTTTCACAATATGTCAAATGAATTATATACTTCCATAAAAGAAAAATGTTTCATTATGTGTTAACTCCAAATACGGCTTCTTGAGGCTGCAGAATCTAGGCTCGGTGATGAATTTTCTCAAGGGTTCTGATTGACCACTGGATGCAGAGTTATGTCATGCAACTGGATCATTCCATTATTCTATAGAGGGTCCAAAATCATTTGGCAAAAAATCTGTACCTGTTTTTGGCTCATATCGTAGAAATGTTTACAAATTTTACTCCAAAATGAGTGATAAAAGCTGTAGTATGTCAATTTTGCTTAGTAATTCATACCCAAAATTACTGTTGCAAACAATGGCAGCAAAATCTGTTATATTACTACTCTCATATAGAATTACCATACACACCATAACAGGGGTACATTGTACATAAACTGAAAGAATAGAAGCAGTTACATAAAATATATATGGAAATGCATGCCAAGGGTTAAACTAAAAGTCACTATTCTATAATATATCGCTGTTTCCTAGATGGTCATTTTTTGTATGTGTTTTTTTTTTATAAATACCCCACCTATAGAATAGGCCCAACAAAACCAAGAATAAAGTAGCATTATATAAGACTACATGAATATCTAGAATGGTCCACATTAAACAAATACTATACACAAAATGTAGATAATTAAATATCTTCCCTTTTCTTAGAATAATCTTAGACTCCAGAAGGATAATTTTCATTCTCGGCCGACCAAAACTTTTTTCTATAAGGTTTAAAACATTGGTCAAAATTAGTGGCCGGACAGTCATCGCAACTATAAGTACTACACAAAAACATCTAAAAACTATTCCGAAAGCTGATACATTCAAAAACGCCGTTTCAAGTGGTTTTTTTTGTCAATGACAATTTACCCCATCCACTTGAAACCCACCAAAAATATATATACAAGGTTCCAGTATAAGATTATATATTTGAACATTTGCACCAACAATGTGGGGAATCACCTGGTCAGAATCAGTGTTATACTCGAAACAAAATGGCGGCGTTTTAATATAGATTCGGCCGGAAAATAACCATAAACTCAGGTTTTACTTCATTACCACACAGTTTCTAAATTGGTGACATAGACCACCATACGTTAATTACACAGCTTTTTACGACATTGTATAGAATGGTTTTAAAAAGCTCCTGGATTCTGAGAACACTTCATCACCAAATTTTATCTACCAAATTTTGCAGTGGTGCTATCCACGCCAAAGACATAATTATTCACGAAATATTGTCTTTAAAACCAATAATAATGAATCAAAGTACTCTAGACGTGTTTTGCGTACTTCGCTAGTCTACGGTGTCTTTATCATTACAATTTAGACCGTAAATAATTAATAGATGTCACAAAATAACTTGTAAAATGTCAACTTTTAATAGAATATCATTTTACAAATGTATGTTTGATATCCAGCAACTATTTTCAAGTTAATCATAGTGTTTATATAACTTCCATTTAATTTTTACAAGCGAACGCTAAATTTGTATGAATACCAATTTCACATATATTTTTATTTGCAACTACATTGTTTATTGAATATAACAATTGTAGTTTGCTAAGAAACAGAAATCTTTTTTCATTTAAAAACCGGTTGTATGTAAAAACTAAGGGTTTGTAATCTAATACATTCATTAAGTTTTATATTAACAAGTACAATCGTTTTACGAATATTAATACTGAACGGTACACTATCACATTCAGTTTATGGATACATGTATAAATGCATTTCTAGTATTTTCTACGTAATAATAATGCATTTTAGCTAGGCTAAGTATACAATCACGTTTTAAATCTGATTAAAGGCAAGCAGCATGCATTAAAGTAATCCTTCCACACATTTAAGCTCAATTATCCCGTTGACAGAAAAAATACATTGTAACAGATCTATACTTTATGCAAACCATAGGAACATATCGATGCATAAAACCTTACTACTCACTTGAGTAAACAGAACTCATGATATGCAACATGCCTTTTGAGATAAAAGACCACGTGATACACAACTTATTGAAAATACAGAATACATCAATGTAGCTGACATGCGAACTGACGGTATTCTATTTTAATTTAGCATTAATTTCGATAAGGTAAATCACTTAAAGTTTCTGTCCAAACTTCATGACAATGGTCTCTGTCCGCAAGTCCCCAAGTCGTATGAGGCTTTCCTCTTACATAGAAGCAAGTCATAGTACGGTGATCACTTTGCGGTAGCAACTGTTTACATCGGATGTACCCAAGGGCACTGTTTTGGGCCGTTTGCTCTTCCCTTTTTATACAAGCAACCTGCGTCTTGACATCAAATGCCCAGTCCATCTTTTTGCAGATAGTGCTGTTGTCTACCTCACCATAAATTCAATATTAGGCTGTCATATTTTCCAGAACGATCTCAAAAGCTTGGAGGATTGAGCATATGAATAGGACATTGAGTTTAATCCCTCTAGGTTCTAAGTGTCATGTGTTACACATAACTAGAAATAAAATGATCATCAAAAATCAGTATTTACTTCATGATCACATTCTCGAGTTAAGTTCAAGTGCTATCTTGGTGTATGCATATATACTGATCTCAGCTGGAATACTGACATATCAAGAATAATTACCAGCGCCAAGAAATCCTTGTCCGACCAAATCTTGAATATGTCAGTACATGTACTTTATGACACACACATACTAAATCTAATACCAACAAGATAGAAATTGCGACAGACTATTTGCTGGATGAAACAACTTTGGTCATCTCTCCTCAGGTTTACATCGATGCAGGAAAATCTGATTTGGCGCTCGCTTTAATATTGTAGGCTTGATTCCAGACTAGTAATGTTCTATAAAATCTGCTACCATCATGTTGTAGTCAACTTCCCACCCAATCTAAATAGACAAATAATACTAACTGCATCGCTTCAAAAAGATTTGAGTAAACACTAACTGTAATGATATCCATTCACTCCACGTATCCCAGCCATGTTGGCACCGTCCCTATCCTTGAAGCATTCAAAGTCGCTGTGGCAACCATCAAGTATTTAGTCGGTAAGCAATTTAAAAAAAAAAATTCTCACTCACACCGCATTGTCTTAACATTTATAATAAACCTTTTGCTTTGCACTTCATATCTCATTTTAACTGATGCTGACTGTCTGAATCAGTATTTATACTTCACTTTTAACCACCAAGCTAGCGTGCACCCTATGTCTGTGACACTCGAAAGAGGAGTTGAAATCACACTATTGATATGCCTGATGATGGATTGGTTTTCGGTCTATGGTCTTAGGTATATATCTTTACATAGTAAGTAGAATAAGGATCCACTAGACAAGAAACAGTAGATGTTTTATGATTCCTGGTAAAGATAAATCAATATGCCATAAGCATATAAGCTTTATCAGGCAAAATGAAGCTACAAATTAGGCCTGAATTTTAATGGAAGCAATATAGGCACTATATTTAATTTGAAAAGAGTAGCTGGATATTAGACATACATATGTTAACATATATTCTATAAATAGTGGACATTTTACAGGTTATTATGAGACATCTACAATTGTTTAACAAGCCAGTACAAAGTTATAACGAGTTTATACGGTTAATTTAGAAGAACATGCCGTTTGAATCAAATTGTTGACTACAAACGACAGAAACGTTATACGAATAGTTCGCTATAAGCATTTCGTGCAAGCAGTTTAGGAAACAGCACAGTTACATTATTGTCAGTGCATGGATAACAACATGGTTGTATTAGATCACCTTGAAATTGCGTGCGTGTATAAAACCAATAGACAAAACTATGTAAAGTTATTATTAACGGCCGAAATTGAAATCGATAATGACTCTGTAGGCTAGTTTGTAGTGCGCAAAACGCGTCTGGGTACTTTAAGTCATCATAACTATTTAACAGACAACATTTCGTAAATATATTTTTTTTGTGGGGCGGATAAAATTTTAAAATGAAATTAAACTAAAAACATCCTATCCTTATACCACGTACAACTGCTTTCACTCCCAGTTTACATAGCATTTGTGACAGTAGGAAAATAAATTTCCACTACAAGGGCATACGTTTAAATATTGTCAGTTTTGATTTCAATCAATTACTTGGTGGATTTACTTTTTCTTATCAAGTAATACATAATTGAACCAAAATATGATATTTTCGTATGTGAAATTATATTTAAAAAAATTGCAAAAAAGCTATTTTCGGATTTCAGCTACTCCGCAAATAACATGTCATTCAACTGGTTCTCGATATTTCAGCATCCACAAGCTGTTGAAAATATAAACCAAATAGAGAGCAATGTTTTAAAAAGATAAGTTCTAAATAACAAACAAATAAATTTCTTTTTCATTTTGTCTTTGTTTTATATTACAAATATCAAATTGCACTTACAGCATTAAATGGTATGTTAAAATATCAAAGGGCAGTTAATAATCAAAAGAAAGTTCATAACAATGCTCCTTTCAAAATCTTCCAAATGCAAATAAAAATATCATTTCATATAGAGGCCGCACTCCAGAGCGGCGTCAATTAGATTAGTTTATACTCATTTAGTTTAGCTCAATTGTGCTCGAGTCCGCTCCCTGGAAAAGCCAGTACTGGTGTCATATGAGGAGGTACGGTCGTGATCCCAGTGGGGCTCGAACCCGCAACCTCCGATATGAGCGCCAGGCACCTTAACATGTACACCACCGCGCAAATTAAATTGTATCCATTAAAGATGGTAAATAAACCGATGTCAACACTGTAATTTATACACATCCAATAAACAACCCATTTGTACATAGTGAAGTATACGAATAATTAAATGAATGTTAGTTTTACAGTAAATGTAATAAACGCTCAGTTGTTACAAAGAAAGACTTGTGTGGGTTTTGTTTTGTATTTCATATCACAACGCACGTTTGTAAATTTTTGTCACCTGTTGTGTGTATTTTATTGCTAGAAATATGAAAAGATATTATTAAAATTTCTCCGTTGATTTTTACATTCATTATCTTCCTTAGATAAAAGATCAATTTTGGATCGATGACGATTTGGCAAGTAAGCGGGTGAAGAAATTATTACTACTATTACTGCTGTGCGTTTAGTGCACATGTTTTTACAATATTGACACACAGCTGATGAACATACCGCGAAAATGTGTTTAAAATGCATTCTTTATAATGTTAAAATAAAGTTGTTTTTAGTACAAAATTCAGTTTAATACTATCTTATTCCTGCGATGAATAATGTATAATGTAACAGTTAATGATATATTAATTTTTTGTTATATTATGTCCAAAATAAAAATATGTCACAAAATATATCCATACATCCTTTAATGAAATTAATGTTATGTCATATTTGATAACATTTTCTTCAACAGCGTCGCTAAAAGTATAGATATCGAATTAACGTCAAGTTCGTTTTCATGACTTTGCAACTATAAAACTTTATTAAATGATACACAGATGAGAATCCTTGGTAATGATTCAAAAGGTCAGAAACTTTAATGGTGAAATATTTCGATCGGTGTGAATTATTTTGATACATTCAAATGGACAGTTTCAAGCGTATGCGTCAGGTATGGACATAATACATATAAAAATGATGTGCATAGATGATGCAGGTGAAAATATGTCAGACAGTTACGTACATTTTCAAACAACAATACGTCACTAATGCGGGTAATACTATTTAGCTAGAGAGAAGTGTGATCAACTGTAACGAAATGATATATAGAGAAAAAAATGCACCTCTATGCCCTATTTTGCCTATACGTTTTAGCAAAAATAGTCCTTAGACATGGAATCAACAAATGATTGAATCGGAGCAAATTTCTAGTGATTCGTTGTTTGGATTAAGAGATAATCACAGCATTTCTGATTGCGTATGTGCACTGTATACAGAATATTCTAAAAAGCAAATCTAAATTTTATTGTGCATCAATAGATTACCTTTGATACAGTTATTTGGGATACCTTGTGGATAAAGCTATTAAAAATTAGAGTCAGTCGTAAAATGATAAATATGTTAAATAAGCTTCTTTTTTGTCACACTTGGTTTAAAACAAAGGGAACCACTCTCGCCAATACTTTTTATTCTGTTTATCAAAAATATAAGTAGTAGTACAGATTTTAACAGGTTAACTGAAAATGATTTGAACTATTTGTCAATGTTTATGTTTTTATTTGCTGATGACATTGTCTGATTAAGAACTGACCGAAATAGTTTACAAGCTCAATTAGACATGATTTCAGACTTTTCCACAAAATAGGGATTAAAAATCAATGTTCCAAAATCTAAGATATGTAATTAAAAAAGGGAGGGCATTACTTGAAACCTCATATGTGATAGATCAAAATGATTGGATGTGCAGTGCCCAAGAACCAAGAACCTTAACTCAACCTGGTCTGATTTTTAGTTCACCTGGCACAAAGTGCAAGAGTGAGCTATTGGGATCGCATTCCGCCCAGCGTCAGCATGTAGCATTGCCTAGTGAAATTCTATCAAGATTGTTCAAATTTAGACCCACAGAAACGATGTTAATACTTAAAATGATGTAAAACATAGAATCGAATTTGTCTTAAAATACAGCATTGACACAAGCGATTTACACAGTACACATATACTCAAACTTGAAATATATTGACTTACATAATGATGCTAATATAATGCTATAAATAGCATCATGGTTTTTCACTATAATCTTACATATCTATTCTTAGAGATTAGAACAGACATCATCCAGTGGAATTTCTTTCTGACAGGTTTTTAAAGAGTTTTGTATTTAGTTTGTTTTGTTACTTTTTCTATTCAACATTATATTTGGCAGACTTGGTTTGTCATCATCAATAATGACTTTGTAATATTTCATAATGCACCATAATGGAACTCGTTTGTAATCTTTGAATTGCTACAGAAGTAGTTGAGTAAAAATTTGGTTGGATTTTAAACTTGTCTGAGGAGGGGGAGGGATGTCACTTGATTTACATAGACTTAATTATAGGGTAAACTTTTTAAATCTTCTTGTCTAAAACCACAAGGCCTGGTATTTGAAATGAAGCATTGTGTAGTGGACCGCTATACAAAAAAGTAATTATAATTCTAAAATTGTGTTTAGTCTATGGTTATATAGTAACAAATTAAGCCAAACTGTGATATCGATAACGCCAATGGTGTATTTTCAAGGGAGACAATTTAATCAGTAAGCCAAAGATTTACTTGGGATTTCTTGCAACTGATTAAATGTTTTTGTTCAATTCGCAGGCCACGAATTCTAATAAATCTATATAGTTATACTATAAAATTGTATGTAATGCAATGAAAATGTTTACTTCTTTATCGCATAGCAGTCAAATTGGTAATATCTTATAACTACCAGAATATACTCATTTACTAGTACTAATTGCTGGTAAAATGCTGCTTTTGCAATTCTATATCGCATGTTTTATTTTTTTTCAGGAGTTATATGCTGATCGTGTAGAACAGATCACCAAGGATGTAGACCCAAACGAGCAGCCTCTTTATCTATATCTAGCATTTCAGTCTGTACACGGCCCGTTGGAAGTAAGAGTTACAGTTAAATGCTTCTTTCAAAATTGAGCTAGATCTTAACACTTCATTAAGTTATTACAGTGTACATGTATGTATGTCTTCTGACTGGATACATTTATTTCATGTTTTGTAAAATTATGTAATTTAAGGGGGGTCATTGCTGAAATTCAAAATAAAAAGAAATCTTATAGACCCCGTTTTTTAATGGAGACTAACATAGTGCTAGTTAAAAAAAAAGATGGGAAAAAAGATGGGTCAATGACTTAACTTTTTCGCACTATTAATCTTTAGTGGTACACTATCAGATCAAGGTGCTAAATGCAGAATTAGCTAAAATTTTGGTATTGTAAACGTTAAGAATATGGGTTTTTAGCTCTGTTATGATGAGATGAACATTTGATAAAAGTTCCAAAAATAAGGTGCAGGTGGGTAATTGCCTTTAGAGCGGACAAGCAAAACCAATGTTCCACAAGACTAACCTTAACCTTCAGCTGGTGTGGTTGAAACATGAGTTATGCACGTTGTCGTGATAAAATAAACATTTTACCAAAATATCATGACAATCAAACCATCAAGGGATTTACGTTATTGTAGGGGGAACAATTATATTTAGGATGTTTTAAATGTTAAAAGGAAAAATGATGATTCTTTAACGTTTGTACTTTTTAAAGTTACTTCTTTATCTTATGTAAATAATGTCGACATTTTTAGCTCGAAGAAACTCCAAGGTATATGCCTCAATGATTATACCATGTCTCATACACTTAAAGGGATGCTTTATAGGTTCGAAAAATAAATGAACCTATTCGACATTTGCTAGGCAACAGAACAGTATACATATTAGTGATATAAGAATGTCCATTTGAAATAATTTATGACATCAAATGAAGAAAGTGTGCACAATTTTTCTGTACTCTATTTGCTATTGACAGTAAGGCATATTTTTACCTACGTATGACAAATGCTTTAATTGAAATTGAAACTTTGCAGATTTGTTAGTACCTTTTAAGGTGGAATCCGGTGCTGCTATCGAAAATTAGTTGGTTTCTTGGCATGATTGTGTTAACATTTAATGTACATTTATGTCACAATGAAACATCTGCTTTTTTTACCGAACTTTCTTTTGTGAAATTATTTTTTTTACAAATGTGTTGCTGCACCGCTCAACCAAACTTATCAGTCGTCAATTAGCAAAAATTGTACATTTATGTAAAAGTGTATCGGTGATTAATGACATCTATGTAACTTTTAGACAATATGGATATTTTTAAACTCTACATTACACATATTCACTGAAAATTACACCATCAATTACATTGTTTACATATATTACAGCCCAGTGGATCAAAATGAAAAAATATAATAATGGGTTATTATCATAACAAATATAAAGGTTTTAATAGAATATGTGTTACCATTTCATAACATTTCGTGGATTATCTACTATGTTGTAGTTGGTTTAAATGTTTTTCTCCTCTTTGGAATTGTCAAAAGACAACCCGTTCATTAGCAAAGTATATTACAAAATTAAAATTCAACATTAAGTTAGTAAATATAGTGAGCACCGTTGTAAAAACATCCGATATCATTAACCAAAAGATAGTTGCAAACTGAGAAAAAGTGATCGTAGTCTTCGACGTAATTGCAATGGTACATGTAACATAAAAGAGTCGAATTTATTTTCCATGTAAAAAAAAAATTAAGAATTGTAGCAATGATATTATTTACAAGTTTATACTAAAATTCCTTCATTTTATTATCATAATTTTGTTTAGAACATAGTAAAATGATTCCCACTTAATGCTATGTCCAAATACATGTTCCAAACGATTATGTAGATACGGGCATTCACATACTCTCACTAGAAATACATTATAAACCCTTTATTGTTTATATCTTTAACTTTAATGAATATCTCAAACTGCGTTTAAACTTTTGCCTCAAGCGAATCATTTGATCTTACAATTGTTTTCCATGAGGCGTGTAATAATTTTGTCATTACATTAATTTCAGACATTGTGATCAATATTTTGCAATATTCGATTTGCATCAATTTCCCCTGTTTTGGATAAAATATGATCTGTTTAAAGAATTTTACAATCTATCCAGGCTTTGAATATTAAACGCTTTCCTTTGATTTTAATGAAACAATTACCCCAAATTACTTACTTTCTTATTTTTCGGATTGACTAAAGTTTACTTGTGTTTAGCTTATTTTTAATGGCAATCAATCCATATGTGTAGCAAAGTTTTATATAAAAAAGACATAGAGAATTTAGTTTAAGGAAGAGGTTTGAATGAATGTAGGTTCATGTTGAAAATCAGATTGATATAAAAAGAAAGATGGTTTGACTTTCCAATTGACGCTGTCCGTTGTAATAAGATTTTTAACCCATTTTATTTTCATTGTTTTTTTTTTAATATCTTTATACCATTCGAAACAAATTTAAAAATAAAGAATTTATTTGACTAACAACTGTTTAAGGCATTTCCAAGTTTTGAATAAGATACGTAAATTTTGGTAGTACTATAAATTTAATTACTAAAATTTTACCATAAAAAGTTAATTTTCGCCTGCACTAGTTTGAAAGGAGAAACTGACACTCTAGTATTTGTTTTCCCAGTTTAATTTCTCACATTTATGTGTATTACTTCCAAAGAAATTGTAAATTGCTTTCACATATGTATTTATAAATTTAATCTCGGGATTCCTTAGTACTTTCGTTATTTTATAGTTTACCTACCAACACGCCTTCCGTTTTAGTTTTATTTAGTTTAACACCAAAATATATTCCAAATTCTTCAATAAATCCTATCGCAATAGGAATTTCTGACTTATCTTTCAGAAAAAGATTAGTATCATCGGCCGGTTGAGTTACATATTTTATTAAATGTTTAATAGTTTCTTTAGTTCTTACATAAATTCCATTTTGTTTTGATATCATGATTAACTCACAGAGCATTGGATTATGTATTTCAACATATTTTCAGTGTTTTTTTCTGAAACATTACATATTTCGAAACACGAAAAACATGAAAATCGATTATGTTATCTTTAATCCCAATTTTTGGATTCCATGACACATATTGATATTTGACAAAAATTCATTTAAATCCTTTCAGAGCTTCAGGCGATAAGAAGCGGACTCGGAAAAGCAATGACCCCTTATTTGTGAAATTGACCAGCAACTAGTGGCTTTGATGGTATCAGTTTGGTACTTCGTCTTGATATGATAAACATTTCACTAACGTCTGGAGTATGAAGTGCTAAAAGTATAAAAAACCTTCAGTTAGTTTAGGAGATATGACCTTGAGTGGGAGGAGTTTGGACATATGTTTTGCATGTTGTCTTAATAAGATGAACATCTGACCGAACTTTCAAAATGTCACGTGCGGCAAAAACTCTTCATAAATCCCAAAACATAACCAGAAGAAAGTACATGTAGCAAAAGAATCACAAGCCAGGTTGTAATAAAACAACACAAAACCGAAAAAAATATACAACTTCCATTTTATTATTTCCGTTTGAAAGTAATAAAACTGCAAATATCCGTTACAACTGTCTGTCCCCCAACCCCAAATCCCACCCTAAAAAGTATATTTCTGTTTACTTGCTTTTTAGTGAATCACTTACACCTTCAAACAATATAGAATGTTTGAAGGACAATTGTTTTGTTTTTTTTTCTGTATTTTAGGTACCATATAAATATGAAGCCATCTACGGACATATCAAAGACGAAAAAAGACGAATATACAGCGGTATGATTGTTTATAATCTTCTTTAACATTTTGCACCACTTGTATTTTGCTTTTGCAACAAAACCTCATATACCGCTCACACAGTACTTACTGTCTTATTTGAGCACCTATTTACAGTAATTTCATCCTCTGGTACATAATGAGGCGTGCTTGTCTCTTTTTTATACATTTTGATGATTAATAATTACAGAACCTTCTTTATTAGAGCTCTGTTGTTGTTTAATGGGCTATATGTCCGTTGCAATTTTTTTTATACACGGGCAGTTAACCTTTTTTCCATACTAATTTATTTACTCTCAAATGCGAAACAAATTCTTACAGCTTCAATTAGTCAGTCTCGAGATTTATTCATGATAAATTCAACCTCAATGAGAGAGAGACAGATAGGAGCAACGTGTATTATCAGTGTCTTGACACTACCACTACCAGGGCGGTGGTTGAGATGGAACCCCGGATCCGCCGATCCTAAGGCGAACGCGCTACCACTGCACCAAGGCGGCAGTTTACCAAACCATCGCTCCTGGAAAGGGCCAGTATTGGAACCTTATCCTCTGCAAGAAACTGCAAACTTTTTCACTTAAAGAGACATGGTCGGTAGCAGAGATAGAATCCATGACGCTCAATTAATGAAAAACCATTCGACCATAGAGGCGAATCTTTTAGAGCGCTTAATATGTTCTTCTAGAAGTTTCGATAACTATTTTATTTGAAAAAAGTCTTATGACTTTTCAAAAGCACTGTTACGATTTGGGTGCGCGGATCTTAAAGGTTAATAATAACATTTGGTCATGTTTTAAGTATTGAAGTGGTAGACTGGAACAAAAAAAAGGCCAACAACTCTAAAGAGGGTATTTCTTGTATCTATTTTCTTTGAAATTGATAGCATTTAGGTCACGAAAATATTATTTAAACATTTAAGAGAATTTATCTATGTGACATAATCCTCTTACTGTCATGAAAATATCTTTTGAAAATCAAGATAATTTACTGTTTGATATTATCATATTACTTTAAAGCTGCTCATTCACACTTTCCGGTGAAATAAAATAAAATTTTCAAAAATGATATACTGAAACATAACATTTTGAGTAATGCCTACATTCAACAACACAAGTAAATAAGGTAGCAATTTGCAAAAATCCATTGAAAATGTGGATTGTTTTGGTATAACGGCACCGTATAATTATGTAGCGTATGATTTCAAATATACAGATATATTTTACAGGAATTCATACTGGGACAGTTTTATTTGACTATTCATTCTAAGATATGTTATTTTCCGAGACTTTGAAAAATCTGAGAGCGAGCTGCTTTTAATAATATATCAAAAAGCGAGTGCCCGTTGCAGACGATGAACTGCATATACATGTACGTACTGAAAAATCGAAGTACTATTGCAGATTAGATGTTGTTAAACGAAATTACAATTTTTTTGTCCGCGATCAATGAACGAACAGGGATATCTATAAATTCGTTAATTACAAACCTTTGCTTTGTCATGATATCCACAGTAATCTCCAGCAATCGTTTAGCAAACTAGGTTTTTTTCTTTGTTGATACATTGTAATAAACTTCAAGGTTCTAAATGATTGCATTGTAAAGCCTGTTTGGAGAAGACCTTTTTTCCAAAAGATTATTTATAATCGTCTTTGTATCTTGAAACAGAGTTATCTTGATAGGGGGTTTTAAGACTGGTGTGGGATGTTCATTGAAGATGCGTAAATGTCTGGTTCTTGTACCTCTCGAAAATATAGAATCAATATTGAAAGTGTTTGCCTTGAGATGGCGTGTTTTTTAATGAGGATTTTGTGTAACCCTTTGACGGTTTTGGTTTGTCTAGAATGTTCGGTTTGTTGATCATAGTTTAATGTGTATACATTGCACATTGTGGCCTCAAGGTTAATATATAAAGCCCAATGCTATTAAAAAGAAGCTGAATTATAATCATGTAAAAAATTAACTTGTCTAAAGGTGAAATCCGCTACTGAGTATTGTTGTGTTTTAGTAGATTTGGATGTATTTATATCATTCTAAAATACCTGTATTTGACCGATCTTTCTGTTGTAAACACTAAAACTTGGATTTCAGTTTTGTTACAAATGCATAACGGCACCGCTAATCCAAATTAATCAGTAGTCGATTGGGGCAAAAAGTGTAATGTATGTTAAAGTGCATCGGTGATTCATGACAATTATATAAAGTTGCAGACATTATGGTTATCTATAAATCTCTGCAAATATACATGTACATCAGATATTTGGTTTGAATAATTGTGTAGTGGTCCTCCATCCAGTTTGTTCAATTTATGCTTTTGGGGTCGAACTTGTCTCCGCCCGAGGGTGGGGGGGTCTTTTGTTTAACATAGAGAATCTTTTAAAACTATTCTTGTCTTGTCTCACACTATAAAGCTCACAGCTAAAATATTTGATGTGTAGCATAGCCTTTTGGTTCTCTCTTAATTTCTTTAAGCTATGCCTCTGGCGTATACAATGGCCACACCTAAGGGGTTACATATATGTAAATATTAAAAACTTTAAGTCAAAAACAATCGGACCCAGATCTAAGATGGTTTGTAGGTAGTAGTGTCTTGTGGCCGATTATCCAGTTTGTTTAATACCTGCGCCCGGTGTTTAAAATTAAACGCACCCAGAGGAACTCTTGTTTTGGAAATGACAAAAAACATATTGAGTTACAGTTACCTTTTTGGGCACTTTGCCTTATCTCTTAAATCAAGAAATCTGATACAAATGTAATAGTGCTTTCCTGTTCCCTTGGAGGGATGTCCATAGCCTTATGCCTTAAATTTGGAGGGATGAAATATTTCTTTTGAAAAACTATATGCACAATGTAAGACACGTTTAAGTAAAGCTAAATAACGTCTAGATTTTTCTTCTGATGTTAGTTTATAGCTCGCCTGGGCACAACGTACTCAAATGGTTTAACCCTGGTTTACGAATCCATATCTGCTGAAATAACTATGTACCAACCCATATGTCTATTCAATCTTATGAAATGTTGTATTAACTACAATCTCTTTAAATTTCAACCCTTAGAACGTCATTTTGATGATGCTGTCAAACTTTAAAAGACATATATCGTTTAATGGTGCGACTTTAAAAAAATAATGATAATAGCTGGCCCGACTGAAAAATATGTCATATATCGTTCGAAAATCGTTAAGTTAGGCTTGTTTAAGTGGTTTCGATTAAAGATATTGCCTTTAAATCATTAAACTGGTAAAACCCCGACTCGTGAAGATTGAATTAACTACTTTTATATGTGGACGCTGCATATGTGGCGTAACTACAGGAGCTTTATATATTGAGATTACAAATCCACATCTTGTAGTGTTTGATTTCGAATAACTTTTATCAAAATTACATTTAATATCATATTTCAATGGGTAAAACTGTACCCAATATTATAAACATTTGAATTAATCAGGGTAAACTGGACCAACATCAACCTTTGAAAGAAGCGTCTCATTGTTAAAGAACTGATCAATAGTAAAATGTATTATCTTATATCCATATAAAACACGTTCTGATGAGAATAGTCACCTTTCTGATTGTGCCTTAACTATGCCATTTTCAACATTTGTTTCCAAATATCAATATCCATGTATAATTTCGTTAGAATTACAAATGTAACGGTTTTTCCTATATGAACAATCATGTTTATGTTATATAGAACAAAGACGTGTTATTGATACTAAATATTTTATTACTTTTCACATTTAGTACATACAAATGTACATGATAATGATATTACAAACGTACTTGCTTATACAAAATATCAGTTAAACAACTTGGTGCACCAAAAAAAATTGACTAAAAACAAAAATAATATCAAACAGGGAATGCCACATACCAAAAACGCAGCCTCCCCAAAACGAGCCCCATAGCACCCAGAAGTGCACACCACCAACACACACACACACACACACACAACACACACAATCATGTACACACACACACATACACTACCAACACACACTAGCATACAAAGCAAACACACGAGGACAAAACGAACAATTAAAGGAACACAGTGGGGCACCGCCTTGGAACTAAATTCAGTCACTAACTGACCATACATTCATAGCATGAATCTGTACTCCAAGACGATTCAAATATGATTGAAATTGCATCTGACTGAATTTCAGTCATTTCTGATTTCACTATCTGTAACTGAAGAAGCAATGAAAGTTTTTCGGTAAACAAAAGTAGAAGCTAGGCCGACTATGACTGAATTCAGTCACGAAATAGCAATCATTTAGACTAAAATTGTATCTGATAAAATATCCTAAACGCTGAAAGCAATGTTTTTCCATGATCAAAGTAAGAAGTTAGCCGAATTCGGCTAAATAGCATGATTCATAACACACATGAAAATTCACCGATACTGGATGTATAATAAATGTATTCACTCGAAATCATCACCTTTCAGTAAGTGACGCGATACAAATGTATGTTTACAAATGTGCATATACCGTATTTATTTTAATTGCGAAATAATTTATAATTATTTTAATTGTGTGTTGAGGTAATGTAACAAGATGATGCAACACATACTGTAAAAATGAAAATTGAACGACAAAAATGAATTCATTAAAAGAGACGAACATCAAACAGCCAAGAATTTAATAATTATTTTATTTTTTCGTGCCTTAAACTAGCGACCAACAAAAACGAAGAGGGAGTAAGTAGATAAGTAGAGCTGTAAATAACAACGACAGTTTCGCTTTAAGCGAGAATTTGATGTAGTTCTGGTCAAAATGGCGGAAATTTAATGGGTTTTTGGGGGAGACGGATATTAAGAAAATTGGTAAGGAAATGATTATTTTTAATTTGATCGAACTGTTATCATTATCATGTCCTTTGTATAGCCACATGTAATATATGAAATCGTCACATCCGTTTTGGATCGTGGACCTAAAAATAAAAAAAGTTATTGAAGGGATAAATTGGTCGGTAGTGTTTATGTTTGGATTTTCCGCCGTTTTCTCCCACGTTTGGACGGTTCAGACCGCTTTACCCGAGCTTATTTGAATGCATTTTGTATAAACATGATTCGATCCATTGTTATGTAATGTGTGCATGTTTCAAATACGAACTATCGCCGATTTTTTTAACTTCAAACCAATTTCGATATCTCGGGTCGTTTTAAGACGATTTGATGTTTCACCGGGTTCCAAAAGCAGCTGTAAACGGTAAACCAACGGACAGCATGGATGATGTACCATGTGTAAATTGCGAAACAGTGCGGTTGCTGCCCACACTAGTGTTTCATCAACCATGGAATTAAATATCACAAAATCGAATGGTATTAAACTGAATCAACAAACATTTGCTGTCAACATGTAATGCTGAATGAAATAAAATTAATAGATCTATATGTAGCTAATCTTTGTATCTATTCGTACATTTTTTAACAGAAATCCCTTAGTTACAGGCATTGTGGCAGCTGAAATTTAGAGTTGAATGTTGTATGATTCAAAAATTCATTTTTGACACAATTTACACATGTTTACGATTTACAGTTGTTTTTGGAACCCGGTGATACATCAAATCGTCTTAAAACGACCCGAGATCCATCGAAATCGGTTTGAAGTTAAAAAAATCGGCGATAGTTCGTATTGGAAACGTGCACACATTACATAACAATGGATCGCATCATGTTTATACGAAATGCATTCAAAATAAGCTCGAGTAAAGCGGTCTGAACCGTCCAAACGTGGGAGAAAACGGCGGAAAATCCAAACATAAACACTACCGACCAATTTATCCCTTCAATAACTTTTTTTATTTTTAGGTCCACGATCCAAAACGGATGTGACGATTTCATATATTACATGTGGCTATACAAAGGGCATGATAACAGTTCGATCAAATTTAAAATAAACATTTCCTTACCAATTTTTTTATCCGTCTCCCCCAAAAACCCATTAAATTTCCGCCATTTTGACCAGAACTACATCAAATTCTCGCTTAAAGCCCCGAGATACATCGTTTACGTCCGACCCCCTGTTAATTGAACATATATTACAAGTAACTAAGTATAAAATATATTTCTTTATTAAACATGATTAATTCAGTGTTTTTCTAGTAAATTTAAACAATTCTTTTTTCATTTCATTAATCATTATTTGACAAGTCAAGGATTTAATAACATTTTTTTCACACAAAAGAATGTTTACAGTAAGGCCAAGAGCTACAATAATTAACAGAGATTTCTCTCCTATTTTAGGAGATATCTGTATGAAATTAGATATATGTCTGTTTTGATTAAATAGTAAAAGAGATATATCTCTTATATCAAAGAGTTATCTTTCATCATAACAGAGATCTCTTTCGATCTGAGAGATATCTTTGTACCAAACAAAAGTATCTCCTGAACCTCAAAAGATGTCTCTTTTACTGACAGGGATATATTTTTAACACATTTGAAAGATATCTTTCCAGTTTTTAGAGACATCTCTCTTAGTAACAGAGATATTTTATTCTAAACAGATATATCTTTCTCAGAGATATATTTTAATGTAGAAGATATGATATGTCTGCATTATACAGATATATCTCTGTTACATTGTAAGATATCTCTTTTACTTTGAAAGATATATCTAAAGTGTTGCGAGATATCTTTCAAAACATGAGAGATATTTCTGTTAAAAGAAAGATATCTTCTAATTTACGAAGATATCTCTGGATTTTAAAGATATCTTCCTTATTATACGCCCGAAGGGACGTATTATGTTATCGCCTCGGAGTCCGTCTGTCCGTTAGCAATTTCCCTTCCGCTCTGTAACTCTTGAACCCCTTAAAGGATTTCGAAGAAACCTGACACAAATGTTAACCAGACTGAGACGACGTGCAGAAGCAATGTTCCGGATGGCTGGATTCAAGGTCAAGGTCATACTCAGCGGTCAAAGGTCATATGATTTTGTTTCCCTTCCGCTCTGTAACTCTTGAACCCCTTGAAGGATTTCGAAGAAACCTGACACAAATGTTAACCAGACTGAGACGACGTGCAGAAGCAATGTTCCGGACGCCTGTCCGTCTGTCCGTCCGTCCGTCTGTCCGTTAGCAATTTCCCTTCCGCTCTGTAACTCTTGAACCCCTTGAAGGATTTCAAACCTGACACAAATGTTAACTAGACTAAGACGACGTGCAGAAGCAATGTTCCGGATGGCTGGATTCAAGGTCAATGTCATACTTAGGGGTCAAAGTTCATATGATTTTGTTTTCCTTCCGCTCTGTAACTCTTGAACCCCTTGAAGGATTTCGAAGAAACCTGACACAAATGTTAACCAGACTGAGACGACGTGCAGAAGCAATGTTCCGGATGGCTGGATTCAAGGTCAAGGTCACACTTAGGGTTGATTTTGTTTCCCTTCCGCTCTGTAACTCTTGAACCCCTTGAAGGATTTCGAAGAAACCTGACACAATTGTTTACCACATTGAGACGATGTGCAGAAGCCATGTTCCGGATGGCTCACTTCAAGGTCAAGGTCACACTTAGGGTTCAAGCGTCATTTAACTGTTTGGATATTGATCTGCATTTGCTCTTGATTACAGTGCTCTTGTTTTTATTTGGGAGATTCTATTTTGTTTGCTTAATTTTTTATTGAATTACTTCCCTTTTATGTTACTATCAATAGCATATTTTGTAACTTTTTTATTATTGGCAGTACGGAAAAACCGAGACCACTTTTCTGTGGTACAACATGAATGGTACCTCCAATTTTTTGTGTTTTTTGGCATTTTTGTACCAGGTTAGGATTTTCTGGTTGGGGACTTAGATTTTTTTATATAACTTCAATTTTTTATTCTTGTTCCTGTCCGTTGGGCTTCAACAGCCTAAATTTTGCTCCCATTCTCTGATACAACACTTCGGGCGTATCTTGCTGCGCTTTGCGGTGCTCTTGTTTTAGGAGACTTAGCAGCAACAATTATACATTTTAAGTAGAACAGATAGAGCAACACCAGACAATTTCTTTCTTGGCATAAGCAAATGAATCTCATAAATGAATTTTCTCTCCAGTTATATTGTACAAGTATAGGTCAATGAATTCTCAAATATAACATCTGGCAATTGATGTGAGGCTAGTTGGTCAGCATAGCAGGTTCCTGGGTTTTTATGAGGTGTTTACTGTAACCAGTGATTAGCTACACTGATAAGCCCTTGCTGAAATGTAGCAGATCTGATTCATATGTTTGTCGGTCTGAATTACCTTATTTATGTAGACGTTGCTTATACAACATGGCGATCAGCCACTTCATTTTGTTTTCAGAAGGCCATGTTTTAAATATGTTAAATGAGTTATGAATATTCTTTCACATTCCATACATGTTACCTTCTTTAAAGACCGAGATTGGTAGCCCTGGGGAACTTTTCTATGATTGGCACCTACCGTTAAGTGTTATAAGGCATGGGTCATAAAACCCTCATCTTGCAGTATTTCGATAATTTTGGATTTGAAATGCAGCACCTTTATAAATTATTGTGGTCATTACTCTCTTGGATTAGCATTCACCACACAGAATTGAAGATTTAAGCGTTATATAACAATGTTAATAAATTTTGTTTGTTTAATGACAGCTCAGTCAAATAATTATTCTCTAAATTTTTATGCAGTTATAGTTAATTTTCTTCATGTAAGCTCTAAACACAGTTTTTTGAATTTCCATCACTGGTAAAACACTGCAGATATCCCGATCTGGTATGAAGGAAATCCTTCTGTCTTACAAATACACGCCTGCAAATCTGAAAGATATCTCTAATATGATATAATAAATATAATATTTTAAATGCCCTTTGGATATCTAATGTGCTTTAGTGATATGTCAGTCTCAGTTTTTTGAGATATCTCGTTTGCATGGAAGGTTATATTTTCAGATACCACTTGTATTTGATATACATTGTAATTATGTGCATATGACTGTAAAGATATCTATCACCGACATATCACAGAGAAGGAGATATATCTTTACATTTAAGAGATATCTCTCTTGTTTAGAAGATACCTTTCAGTATGATAGAAACATCAAGTATCTCTATAACCTAAAAATGTTTATTTTTCAATAAAATAGGAAATAACTTTGTGTTAGTTATGAAATAAACTGTGTGTTACTTCTTCTATGTAAAAAGAAGAGCATATACTGATATAAAGCTTGCCAATATTTGATCATTCCCTATGCATTGAAATTCACATTCACAACAAAAATCCCAGTAGTTCCACATTTGAAGTAATAAAACCATTAATTCTCTCAGATTATTTGTTAAAAGCATGGGGTCAGTGCTGTGGTCAGTTAAGGTCAGCAAATAATTTTTTACGATACAATGTTACCAAACACAGAAAAGTCCTCAAGGGCTATCATTCTCAGCCTATAAAGAATTTGTTATCAGTATTTTTATTGTTATAATATTTTTTTTTAGTAGTAGTAGTATTTATACTTATATATCTGATGTTTCTAACGCACATGCGCGTTGAGATCAGACCTGGTTCATTTAGGCAAATGAGTGACGTGAAAAATCGCGTTTAACTTGAAATATTAATCTGCATCAGGAATCTAGATCAAATTTCCTCACAAATTCATTTCTTTGTTGCATTTCATTTAAAACGTAATACCCGAGATACCAGACCGGCCATATAAAATATCTAAAAACTAACTGTCAGTGTCAGCTAATTATCAGCACGGTATTATGAACATTAGCGGTATTTGCCAGCAATAAATGTAGAACATTATCATTAGTGCCCAATATAAATGTGTCCCAAGCCTGTAATGTATTTCTTGACATACCTATCTTTGGTTGTAAATTCTGAAAGTAAAATACAAGAAAGGACTGTTGAGTGTTCCTTGTAGGAGTACACTCAGCTACATGTTTATAAGATAAGTGTGTTATAGCATATCACATATATTCCAAATTTGATTTCACTAGATAGAGAGTGTTAAAACTTCACATAGTAAGATACATAGTTGACTGTGTAGGCAATGCTTGGAAATGTTGCAGTTCCATTTAATGCTGCACCGAAGATTATGCTGGCACTTGAGAGAGCTTTCGTTCAGAGGGAAAGGAGTATAGCGTTGTTAGTGTGTTGTTATTGATTGAAACAATAAACTTGATATCATCAAAAGGACGTTCGGCAATACAGGTAGTTTTCACCACGTTTACTCGAATTTATAGCAGAACGAAGCTCTCATGCTGAGCGTAAATAACGACAGCCATAATGAAAACAAATGTTAATTTCATAAGAACGTTCTACAGAACAGAAACTTCTCAACGTACCGGAACCGGAAAATGTACATGACGACGTGGGAACACAAGTTTTGAATCGAGATTCTAATTATGGGTACCAAAACAGTAAGTACATTTTATGAGTTTGATTTAGATACATGTTCAGATTAAGGGCAGATAAAACTAATTCAACATTTTTAAGACACAAAGCATTCAGAACAAAACTGTTCACGGACAGCAAATGTTTAAAACAATTTAGCCCTTATGGATAAACTCTATTATATAAGTCAAAGAGGTGTAGTTACTGGTCTTTTTGGGGGGATTTAACATTCGTTTTGAAATAATCAATTGATTGTATATATTTATTTGTGATAATCAACTGAATATCTGACAGTATTATGACACACAGGAAGCACTTTTAAATATACCAAACTACTGTTTCGTACCAAATATCATGTCAAGTTGCTTCTACATTATATATAAGTGTTTCTTCAAAACGTATTAATGTGTAATAGATATTAACTTTCGATGTCATCAAAGAAAACCATTAACTGTACCACAGAAATTCTTATCAGCAGGTTAATGATCCGCATTGAATTATGATAACATGGATTGACAGAGAGTAACATATAATATCGTGAAATGGGATTCTAATTCAGCTTTTGAGATGTGATGAAAAGTCTCTTTTACCGACCTCAGTAAAACAGACTTGCTCACTTTTGTCTCAGACACTTAATGTTTTACCTTATGGGAAATAGTTCTTTGAGGCGTTTATTTAGGTCAGCTAGATAGATATTGTTTCTTTTTAGAAGTGCATGAGGTAATATATCTTTCCTTTTCAGGCTACCTTTTGGAGAGTATCGGGAGACAGTTACAAAGGGAAATTGCATATGCCTTAAATCATCCCAAGAGGATAATCAAAAGTCGATTGGGCAAGTCTTAACAGTGACTCAGAAGACTTGTTGTATACTACGGAGGCTGATAAACGGACAGGGGATATGGTTATGAAGCCTAAAAAGGGTGATCAATATCGGACATAATAGCAATACTGATTTACAATTTTACATCAAAAATGCTCAAAACTCGACTGTCTATGGAAGTCTGAAGATACATGTCCATTGATACATCCATATCTAAAGGCTCTGTACGACCCTTTCCTGAACTTTACAGTGCTTGTGAAAATTATGGTCGTGTTTCGTTTTAAACATAGAATTTTAAACAGAACGGCGGCGCATTCAGTCATAATTCTAATCTTAAGAACTTAGTTTATAAACAATGAAATTGCTTTTTATCACGAAAAGTATTTACCTGATTACTTTTCAGGTGGTTTCTTACACCATATTTTTTGTCTTAAGAAATTAGTTTATTTACCATCAATAAAAATGATTTTATCACAAAAAGTATTTACCTTTGTATGTAAGTTTTAGCTGTCCTGGATGCTAGACGGCGTATGTTTTATAATGCATACATGTTGATATCTCACATTGTAGTTTTGATGTTTAGTCTGACTGTTTTGCTGTAAATGTATACATTTCTTTTAAATAATTTTGTTTTATGCTTATATTCAAATTAAAATGGAACATTAGGAAACATAAGAATTGGCATATTAAGGCAGATGACTGCCAGTAAGACAGGTTAAACCATATTTCTACTACTCCATGTAGGTGGAAAATAATGTCCAAGTGTATACTCTTGTAAACAAAGGTTACAGGTTAGCTTATAAGCGTAGTTTTAATCGTATTTATTAGCCCCAAACTGGTATAATCCGACTAGATTTGAGATTTACCCTCCCAGTGTGCAGATAAGTATTGTTGTAATACTCCCAATATCTTGAATTAAAGTGTGACCATTTCATTGCTCTGTTCAGTTTATATCCAATTATTTTATTGATGTTTTGTTTGAATGAAGTGCGCTCATTCTTTATGCACTGTTATTCATTTTTTTCATCAAGTGTGTTGTTGTTGTTGCTGTTATTATTGTATCTGGTGACATAACATGAAAACAAAATAATCATATTTTATTTCTAAATTTTAATATATAGATATGTAAAATTATATACGCAATATGTACAATTGTTAAATGTCGCTAGTGAATGTTAGAACATGAAGACGTAGCAAAGAAACTGATAGTTATTTTCTTGGCCTTAGAACGATTACCTCGAAAAAGTATATCTTTATAATATATTTATTTTTAACGGAATTGTACTTTACTATTTTTGTTTGCATGCATGTTTATTTACCAGATCGATATACACACCTATTTATTTAACGTACTGTTGTTATAAACAAGGATATTAATAATAATTTTGAGTGAATACATTTATTTTGCAGCCTGTATCGGTGAATTTCCATGTGTTATAAATCATGCTATTTAGCCAAATTCGGCTAGCTTCCATCTTTGTTCACGGAAATACAGTCATTGGTTTCAGTATTTCATTTGTTTTCAAAATTTTAGGAAAGTGAAAACAGAAATAACTGAATTCTATCAGATACAATTATAGCTTAAATGAATGCTATTTCGTGACTGAATTCAGTCACTGTCGGCCTAGCTTCTTACTTTGTTTACCGAAAAACTTTCATTGCTTCTTCAGTTACAGATAGTGAAATCAGAAATGACTGAAATTCAGTCAGATGCAATTTCAATCATATTCGAATCGTCTTGGAGTACAGATTCATATATGCTATGAATGTATGGTCAGTTAGTGACTGAATTCAGTCAATTTTTTGTGTGTGCACCAAGTTGTTTAACTGATATTTTGTATAAGCAAGTACGTTTGTAATATCATTATCATGTATGTACTTAATGTGAAAAGTAATAAAATATTTAGTATCAATAACACGTCTTTGTTCTATATAACACAAACATGATTGTTCATATAGGAAAAACCGTTAATTCTAACGAAAATATACATGGATATTGATATTTGAAAACAAATGTTGAAAATGGCATAGTTAAGGCACAATCAGAAAGGTGACTATTCTCATCAGAACGTTTTATAAGCGTACCGAATTTAGAACTAACATAATGTACATTGTATAATGTACAATGTACTAACACAAATCATGTACGAGGATATGACTATCATTATCAAGCATTATCCTCAAGATAACATCTTTGACTACCCGTATATGTATAGCTATCCCAGATATTCCTACAGAGTGGTATATATATGAATCTTAAGCTTTGTGTCACTATGATCCGGCATCGGTTTCATTCTAAAGACTCACGGATATACCATTGTACTTAGTCTGATTTTGAAGCAGTGTTGGTTTGAAAAGTGACTGCTAGCGAAGGTACGATTTTTATGCAGCCGTTTGTTTTATAACATCTACAAGCCGGCTATCCTTATACATTTCGGAAGCTCGACAAATTCAACATGAATGAT
Source organism: Saxidomus purpurata (assembly GCA_022818135.1). Taxonomy (NCBI): domain Eukaryota; kingdom Metazoa; phylum Mollusca; class Bivalvia; order Venerida; family Veneridae; genus Saxidomus; species Saxidomus purpurata. The sequence continues at coordinate 34,145,588 of JAFMSR010000017.1, forward strand.
ATTTTATGTTATTTATTGTCAAGCCCTCTAGCTTTTAAAGTTTTTTCAGAACTGCGATAACCTAAAACATTATCAATGAGGTGATTGCAAAATGACAAAAAGTTGGCTATCGTAAAACGGCTTAGACTGGCAGCTGAGAAATGTCTAAATATTATCCTAACATAAGCCCGATCTTCTCTGATCAGTTTGAGCGTACGAAATAAAGCCGTATTTTATTGGCTCCCGGAATGATTTTTTTAGCGAGTAAATATTCGTTTGATTTTATGTTTGGATATGTAATTTCACTTATTCTTAGCAACGCAACGTGTACAAGAAAACTGCAAACATCATGTACTCGTACTGAAAGCGCCAAACGTTATGTAATGCTGAAATGATTTTAATACAGTCCAACCTCTCCACAACACAAAAGGCAATATCAATTTCTGTTTGTTCAGGAGAGGTTGTTGCTCTGGGGAGGTAAATTTGTTCAGATATGACTGCTTTGGGAAATAAAACATCCGTCTTTGTAGAGAGGTTTTTGCTCTTTGGAGGTGTTGCTTACAGAGGTTGGACTGTATGCTATTTGTTACGTATCATTACTACTTCGGATTTTTCGGAGACTCTTCAACATATTTCTTACAACAAACTTTTGCGTAGTGTCGACAATGTCATTTAGTTTGTTGACTTCATGTGCAGTCTAAATTCTGTAAAATAGTTATTTATTGGACCGTCGGAGGCCATGAAAGGTTTTCACTAGATGAATTATATACGTCTCGGCAGGGCTATTACACGTCTTGGTATTAGAGAAATGTGACGAGTTAACAAGTTTATCTATTTCTGGCTGAAGATAAGAAGAAATGCTTCCATGTTGCATGGCTGCCATGCGGGAAATGTGGAAATACTACGCACTGTCTGAACTGCTGAAAACGACTGATAGGAACAGCGATAGTGTCCATCTTTGTGCTTACGTGTTTGCCCTTGAAGTGTATAATTGTCTTGCAAAACTATAATCATTATGTGTCTAACAAGTTGATGACACACTTTATTTTGATGACTTCTCTAGAGAACTTGTATCGGAGCTGAATAATATTTATAATGTTTTTCATATACGTGCCCAACAGATAAAAGGCAAAAACAATAGGCACGAGTTGAAGACTTATATCAGGTCAAATTGAGCTTATTGAACATGGTGAAATTCTAGTTCAATGCATTCGTTTACACTGAACTGAGATATAACAGCTTAGTTTGTTATCAGTTTCCAGCCACCTGCACGTCGAACTTGGTTAACTTGATATTTGAAATTGGTGGATTTTCAAATGGCCCGATAATACAACCTTGTCTTTTGCCTTCGTTAAACTCATTTGGAATATGAGGGTTATGTTGGCAAACAAAGAGTTGTCACACAGTATTGGCAACCCCTGCCCGGTGTAATTGAGTTTGAAACCAGATCAAATAAATGCCGCTTCATGTAGACTGAGCCAGGTTAATGCTTTTTCAAAGTTAAAGAGATTAACTGGTGTTGAACTAAGGCTCCATAAATCTTCTGTTATATTGGAACAGCTGAAAATTGCGGGAGAGGGTTGGTAAACCTGAAACGAGTAACGTTAGATATTACGTTTTAGGATGGTTCTGCCAGTGTTGACCTACATGTATATTGCTATTACATCAAAGGGCTGTGTGTTCGCAGAAACATTTCATACATTGGTTCTAAAGGGAACAGTTTATATTGACACAGAAACCTTTATTGTTGAATGCAAAGCACCGTTTTGAGAAAAATATTACTCATCTGTTCCGGATGTTCTAGGACATATATTGCAATGAAAATGTAAAACGCGTCAGTCCAAGTTTAATTGTTGCCGAGAACATTTGCGGACACTTCTTTGGGAGGGCCAACCAGCTCCTTGTTTTCTATCTGAATTTTTTGTCTGACCTCAGTTTCATTTTTTGGGAGAAGCTGTTGCAGTTCGACGAAATTGTTTGGCCGTATTTCTATTTTAGTGCCAAAGAAATATGTGCTTATAAAATGTTTTGAAGAATGTTATCTTAAAGCACCTGATGTTTCATCTTTAGGAGGTGTATTTCTAGTTTCCTTTCCACCATGTTGATCCACGTCAGAACCATGATTAGCATCTTTCGCTCTCTTTGATTTGACGAGATGTGCAAAATCGCTTGTTTCTCCAGACCTGTGGCATCTCGGAATCTTGTTTAAAAAGGGGGAGTGATATCAACTAAACTCTATTAAAGTTTGACGTTTAAATGTTTTGCCGGTACGGTAAATTGTGCGAACTTCATGTTAAGTAGAATAAATTTGCCTATTGTGTCTGCCACGACGTAATTAGAATGATTATACCTCATGACGTAATGACAAATAACCCGTATTTTAAATGCTTTATTCAATTTCAATAGTTATTAATCTACTTTATTGTAATATTTATTTAAAGCCTTATTTTTTATTTATGTAACAAATGCTCGTGATACTCAGGTGACGAGTCAACATTTCACACAGAAACTCTTTTAATCACTCTTCTAAACACATTCAAGTTTAGATAAGAATAACGTAGAATTAAATAATGGGTACACATCAGCATGAATGAATCAGTTATGTTTTATTTCCTTTCAACTGACATTTTTAACTGTTGAATGTTATGTAATGATATAATGTATTATCTGCATTTCATTCAGAGCTGCAGAACGAAACAAATTGAAAGAGGTGTGGTTCCAACTTCATATAATGTGCTGCATTTAGATCGTAGATGTATGCAGTACAGAAACGCACGGATCAAAAATAATGTTAGATGAGGATGTCTTCTATGTAAAATCTAATTAAATGTTATTTTTCATTGATTAAACTCGATATTATCCTTAATGCTAATTTTAGGGATATGTGATGATAATGATTATTATTGAAAACATTCGAGTCTTGTTTCAGTCATATGAGTAGTCAAGAGCGTGTATGCACAATCTTGTAACTGGCTGTGTTGATTTCACGATGTCTCCTGCTTTATTTGTAGGGATGGTTTCTGCGCTTGATGAAGCGGTAGGGAAAGTAACAAACGCTTTAGAATCGATGGGGTTTATGGAAAATGCACTTCTTGTCTTCACAACTGATGTAAGATGATCGGTTTGATACATTTATGCGTGATAGTATCTTTGTTGTCTCTGCTTTATAAATTATTTTGCATTATTATTTTGTTTGCCAAAAACGTAATCTAAAATTATTTTATAACGAGAAACTTCATTCGCTAAAATAACAAATACAATTAAGAAATAGGAACATGTGTTGTTTTTCGAAAGCTTTAACAGAAGCTGACAATTTGTTGCAATGTTCATCGCCAAAAATAACCGAGACAGATCACAAAAATGGTAAATAACATTGAATTAAACTACATTGTATTTCTTTTGTTCTCTATAGGCAATAATTCCGGAATGCATTAGATAGAATTTTCAGTAAATAATATGTAAATACAATTAAAGAAAAACTTTGCAAAACTAGTTCCTGTGTAACAGTAAAACTTGACATTTTGAAGAGACTTTTATATCAAAAGTGTTACATAAAATTTGGTTGCCACTATGAATTACAAATCTTTGTAATTGGTGCAAACATTTCAATTACTGTTTTATTTGATATAATTCAATTTCAGAACGGCGGCCAACCGAAAAAAGGAGGAAGTAATATACCACTAAGGGGTTCAAAGTCTACATTATGGGAAGGGGGCACGAGAGGGACGGCTTTTGTGTTCAGCAAGAACCTTTTACAAAAAACAAAATATGTAAATGAAAAGTAAGGATGTTTCTTGCTTATGAAACCCTGTCTCTATACCTGTGTCCAGAACATATTCCAAAAGTAGTAAAGTGTCTAAAATGACAATACGGTCTAGTCAACTTAAAACGAAAGACTGGTCGAGACACTTCAATATTTTACGACTTCAAACTTATGATTTCACAATTTCAACCTAAGAAATCAAGATTTGACGATTTCACGATAGCGTATTCACGATTTCACGAATGCACAAATTCAACGTCTTGATATCACGATTTCACTATTTCAATATTTCACTTATTCAATATTCACGATTTCACAATTTTAACGATTTCACGATTTTGACGAATTAACGAATTCACGATTTCTCGATTTGAACTTCAAGAATACTTGCTTAATTTGAAGCACCAGCCATACTATCATAGCCACGAAATATTGTGCCTTGATACTGAGTCGTCAGGTTTTTTTCATACTGGCTTATTGAAACAAGATCTTACAACTTATGTTAATTGCTCTCAAAACTCCCTCCAGATGGAATCAACCTCGAAGAGGGAGAGAGAGAGGAGCAATGTGAATTTTTTGTGTCTTGCATAAGGACACTACATGGGCACTTGAACTTTCTAGCGAAGCTCTTATATGTATATTACGATACTAAATTATAATGTTTAGGGAAGAAGTAATACCAGCACTTCTAGTGTTTGTCCCTTAAAACTGTATGTATTAAGTGTTATTCCACAACGAACTCTGCAGGAATAACGTCTTTAGATTACTTATGATGCAACAAAATTCAATACAATTATGGTAAAGTTTCTTTGTCATCCTCTTCCCTATCCTGAACATTTCTATTCACATACAAGACAGGACTGTTTGTTATGCAAATTTTCAACGTAATATCGCATTTAATTGCAGATATCACCATCTCCAATTATTCCACTGGAATTTTCCCGCGCGTCAATGACGTCATAAGTAGGGAAACATAAGCTTATAAGATATCGAGTTCGTGAAGTTAAAATCGTGAATTCTTGAAATTGTGAATTCGTGAAACCGTGAATTTGTGAAATCATGAATTCGTGACGTAAAATCGCGATCTCGTGAATTCGTGAAATATTGAAGCTGAAATGTCACCACCGGTCTTTTGTAGTATAATCAGCTTAATACGGACTCCTTTTAGACGAATATCTGCGAAATCAGCCCTAGGTTTTTCAAATTTGCGAGATCATTTAAGTGGCTTATGAAAAGCATTGTAAAAGACTGCTTCAATACATGAACATTTATAACCAATATAAATCAAATTCAAATAGCGCTGTACGTATCTTTTAAAATATTTATACAATTTCAAATAAAATTTCGCACAGCTCACCCGAATCACATTTACCAACTCAGTGTATAAATTTAAAAATTTTGTTAAATGTTTTGCCATTTGGTGCAGTGTATAAATTTATCAAATTCAAGCTAGAAAAAACATGGGTGTAAAATAATTCATTACGGGCATCGTTCTAGATGTATGTCTACTATGCTGGTATAAACACTGCTTGGATACTACTGTATACTTTCACCTATTCTTGATGTAACTGCAAAGGATTTATACAGGAGGCCCATCCTTTGATTGCAACGATATTAAAAAAGGTTTATTAAATTTCTTATATATCATTTCCTACTTCGCAGTATACTGTCTGTTGTATATTTTAATTTGCACATATGGGTCTATGCTGTACTCAATTGTCTAAAACTTAAATTCATACAGGCAACCCACGAACACATCCGTTGTATGCAGGATTTTGTAACTCCCACTCAGTTAGCAAGACACTGATATTTTACAAAATCTCCGTGGTTCTAAAACATAAAATTAAGTTAAAATTATCAGTGATAAAATCAAATGAGAAAAATAACATGTACAAGTAATATTCATGTCTGGCCCTCGTATCAAACTGAAAATGGGCAGTGATATGCTACAGAACAGTTTTATTTAGGGATGGCAACGAATACCAAAATTGATATTCGAGTACTCGGTCCTTCTTCCGATCGAGTACTCGAGTACTCGAAAAAAGGTCGTTAACGTGTTCGAAATATAGCAGTACACACCAGAGTATGTAAGTTTTATACTACATTTCACGGTTTTGTCATCACTACAACGCTTAAAATATTTCCAAGAAGACGATTTCGACGGAGGCATATTTCAAATTTGACTTATAAGTTGGCAGGCAAGTGTACAGATTACTGAGATATTCAGAAAAGAGACTTTGAAAGATTGCTTTATTCTATAAATACGATTTAGGAAAAATTTGTTACATTTCTTGATTTTTTTTTCTGGTGAGCCATAATAATTATCTTTTCTCCGCACACAAGACCAGCATTTACAGTTTATCGAACAAACGCATAGGCGACATAGTGTTATCGCTATTATGCACTTAACTTTAATTGCTAAACAAATTGCGAAAACCTACGTGTTATTGTTATTGTTTTGTTAAGATCATAAGCGGCACAGAATCATAACAATACCCGCATGTCAAACTGTCAACTCGTATATTGCATTTAGGGGCCTACCTAGCGGATTAACCAATAAAATTTTCGCACATCACCTGAAGTGTTTTGATAACGATTCCGAATTAGAATAATGTCAAATTAATACTGTTAGTTGGAGGAACCAAAAAGCGATTATTCATGATTTTAAATCATTTTATGTATGATGCAATTTTTGCCAAAAAAAAGACATTTATTTTTTCGAGTACTCGAATACCGTTTTGTTGATCGAGTATTCGGACGTTCGAGCGAGTACTCGAATACTCCAGTACTCGTTACCATCCCTAGTTTCATTAAAACAATTTGCTGAACTTTGCTGTTCTGGTTACTACACTAACCTATGTGTATTAAGCTTCCTTCAGGGCTAGTAATTTTGCATTAAATGTATATACAAAGTATATGATTTAACTGACTTAAAAATCTTTTGTTAGAGTTGGTAAGATTGTTTTAGAAGGTTTTACGAAATTTAAATTAAGTTGGTGCATAATTTTTAAAGATATTTAAGGTGTATGGTGGTTCACAAGGACTTCAAACTACATATTATCTACTTGCATAAAACCTATACAAACCTCGTTCTTTCAGGTTGATCCATGCAGTTGACTGGTTCCCTACTCTTTTAACACTTGCTGGTGGAATACCAGGTAATATTGGCAGAACCGTGACATGAAATTCAAACACTTTATATGTCTATCTGGATCATTCAATTAAAGGCATACAAACAGATCCAATTTACTTATCGAAACACTTATAGCAGCAATCTTATTTACATCTAAAATATATCAATATTAGCTTACCGAAGGTAAAACGACATCAACAGGGCGATATCTACATGTACTACAAATTTTAAATGCTTTTTATAACTTTTAAAAACAAGGATATATCGGTGTATAATTAATATTGCATGTAACCGGCATTCCTATTTTGCACAAGTGACAATTTTGTTTTAAACTGTGGTCAGTAGAAAATCAAATCATTAATTTCCAATTCAAGATTCTCATTTGGATGGTATAAACCAGTGGCAAACTTTAAGTAAAGGCGCAGAATCTCCAAGAGACGAGTTTGTATATAACATAGATGATATCAGGCGCTACTCTGCAATAAGGCGAGTGATCAGTTGTACATTAATATGTTTTTGACACAGTTTGACTTTAAACGTTTACTATTCCAATGGAGGGGGTATGCTTTTTATAGAACTATAATTAAACAATAACTAATGCTACTACCTAATTTAATTTTGGTGTATAAGCATCTAAAATAATTATAATTAGTACCTTAATGAACAGTATGATACTTTGACCCTTGATTTGAATTTGTAGTTAAAGTTAGTATTAGAACGTGTAGCCTATGTTGTTTTAGTTCTTCAGTAAATACATATGATGCTTATAAATTGTTCTAAAACTCCCAAGTTTATATGAAGAAGAAATTTAAGTCGAACTTGAAGAAAATGTATTATATCATTCTACAAACTATAGTGACAATGTTAAGTTATAGCGATAAGTACAAATATTTTGAAATTGAACCCTCTGTTTTCTGATTGGATTGTCATTAGAAGAAGTGCAACTCATAAACATGTAGAAATGTGCAATCAGCGCTGAAGTTCAAGAGTGCAACCATGTCGTTCAGAATTATTAAATGAAGTGGATGTACAATAGCTCTTGTTACATAACTTTTATCCCGTATACTCTGTAATGGCATAATTGTGTCGCTATGTAGACATTCTAATCATAGATGAAGCGACCAACTATAATTTTGCTCTACTGAATTTAAAAATAAAAAATACTACAAATTCACAGACACGATAAGACACGTCTGTGCTCACATACGCATGAATTCAAAAACATGCAAAAACACATGCACATGCATATGTGTAATTGATATATTTCTTTTATTTAGGAAAGGGAAATACAAGCTTATCGAAGGACGCGAAACTGGAAGTTACCCACATACATTTGGTTTATATGATTTGGAAAGTAAGTAGCATTTCATATTTTATGTATAAATGTAGTTTTTACAAATAGTATTTGTTTCTTATCACAAAAGGACCACAATGGAAATAAGAGCTTGCTCTTTATTGTGTTGCTTGGTACTTGGTACTGAAACAAATACACACATATACATACAAATGTGATGCATTTGTAGAAAATTTTATGCTCTATGTCAAGTATGTAGAAATGATGGCAATCTATTAAATTAAGGAGCTCGCTAGGTATTTCATCAACAACAGGGTTCAATGCAGTCATTTCACAATCCGTGCATAGCCAGAACGAATAAAGCCTAAGTATTTTGTATTGGTTTCACAGAGTATTGATAAATTTTCAGTCGCTGTTCTAAAACGGTTTGCAATGGAACTTGAAATAATAGAAAAAGTTGATTTTCATTTTTTCATCCCCATCCTGTATTTGCACTTATTCCATCTCACTTATGTGAAAATGCGATTAAAACGGTGAGAAAATAAATCTACCATGTCCATTGAGTTGTGGATAAGGAAATCCCAACCTCAGGTTGAGATATGTCAAAAAAAAACTCGGGAGAGCCTCGTTTTTAGACGAATAGGTGCAAATACAGGATGGGGATGAAAAAATGAAAATCAACTTTTTCTCGAATTTTACTTAAAAACTGCTATAGATGGATAGAAAATGATCAAACTAAAAAATTGAATACCAACAATCCTATGTTTATTTCAAATATAACAATTTTACAGTCATTTTTCGATTTTAGGAAACGCAACAAATACATTATTAGTAAGTTCAGCAATAAAGAATATCACTGAATATCCATTTATTCCACTGTTCATTAATTGTCCAATTCTTTCTTTCGTTACACCATACAACACGATATTTTCTTCTCGGCATGCCAGTAATATCTTGTAATGTTGACTATCTCTTTGATTTTACAATGCGCGAAAGTTTATGACTGTGTCTGTCTGTGAATATGTTTTTCCTACCTCTCCCACCTTGATTTTCCACCATCCCCTGCTGTTGAAACTTGTTTATGACACTTTTTATTGTAGGTCGAGATATCCCCAATAACCTAGAGAATTCTGACTGATTTTTGTTCTCCTCGTAAGATTTTACAATAAGTTAACGAACCTCAGTGGTCAATTCTTTTGGTTTTCTACCCATATTTTTAATTCAAGCTTTCCTATTGTAAACAATGCAGACGACGAAGAATCTGCTTTCTACGTCATCACTAATAGTAAAATAACCATTGACCGGGTCAAATGACGTGTTAACCTTAGTTTATTCAAATCCTGCGACTAAATATTCCGATACTTATAGAGCGAAAGACATAGCGTACGGTAAACTGGCGAATAATTATGTCCCTTGACAACCCTCGGGTGGGATTTCCTTATCTACAACTCATGAACATTTTAGATTCAACCCTCGGGTGGGATTTCCCTATCCACAACTTATGAACATGTTAGATTCACTTTATACCTTGACTGTACCATAATTGTAAACGAGTATCATTTCACTAGGCGTTTTGTTGGTGATGAACTTTAAATGACTGGAAACCATGGGAATAGCGAAATTCCGAACATTTGTCTTATTTGCCAACCTGGATTTTATACCTGAATTAGGATTTCTTCAAACAGTTTACCTTACTTTCCGAACAAATCAAATACCCCCATTTCATTCAAAAAAGCAAATTGTATTCTCAATACTGACCCAACATCTCCAAAATGGAAATAATTATTTCATTTCTGATCCAACTGAATGCTTCATTCAAAAAGGCAAGTTATAGTTTCCACATCGACTCAGTATCTCAGATATTGAAATAATTATTTCACATATTTTTCCAATAAGTAGGAATGTGACATCACAGTGCAAAGCTCCGCCCCAAATCTCTTAAAAGTTCAAGATTGTCTGTAAATGAGACAAACTGTAAGTCGATTATAAGTCCATATTACAGGAATAAACAAACTTAGGAACTTTTAGAAACAGCTTTTTTCATATTCACACACGATTTCGAATTGTTTTCTAATATGAACATCTTAACGGGGATTTTTTCCGTGTACAAATGTAAGTCATTTATTAATTGACATAAATGTAAGAGTATGTCTACATAAATACCAGTTGAAGAAAGCTGCCTTCCGCATTCGATAAATTTAACTTGATACGAAATTTCATCCTTTACATAGCGTTGATCTTCATATTCGAAGATTCTGCTGTACACAAACAAAGAAGGGTTTATTGTACATGTATTCCGTTGCTTTTTAAAAATATTTTTGCAATGTGTTCTTTTGAACGAATGATAATTGTCTCAAAATGTGCTCCTTGTCGCGCCTGCTGTATGCAATTAAAACATAGATGAACATTCCTGTAATCATTACTTTCTGCCATATTGACATGTTTGAATTAGAAAAGTTAACCAGATAATGTTGATGATTATTATTACTTTTTAATTTTTGTTTTATTTTATTTCAGAGGATCCATTTGAAAAAGTTAATCTTGCCGATGAGCACAAAGACATTGTTGAACAGCTTAATCAACGACTAGAAATGTATCGTAAGACATCAGTTCCAGCTATGAATCTAGGACACTCTCTGAATCGTGCTAAGAACATTAACCATATCATTACTCCAGGCTGGTGTTAATATGATATAATACCGTAATAATACAAATATTCCTGCAGCTTGTAAAATTATACATTAAAAGTGTGTACTACATTGACTTTAATACTCTTTGTTTTCTCTTGTAGCATATCTGATTGATTCTGAGAAGTAACAGAAAATGTATCTTGTTGATATCGCAGACTGTCGAGAACTCCTAATAAAGTGTGCATTTTAAACTTAATTTATTATAACAACAATTGTGTTAATTATTATTTTTCTGGGGAATAATTTGGAAATAGATATTGTAAAAAGGACAATTTAGAGCCCTTAAAACCCAAAGCCGATCAGGCCGGAACAGGGACGCGAGTTCATTAATGCAGAGTAACGACCTGCTCAAAATAAAACATTTTCATTCATTTGTAAGCAGTCATCATCCATTAATAGATCTGAAAATGATGTAAAGATATAATAATTGTGGGTTTGTAAAACAAGCTACAAACAGTGTTTCATATTTCCCAAAACTAGGACTTCTTCGGAAAAAAAACAGCGTTACATGCAGGTCTACAAGGTTAAAAGGTTACACTATCTTTGTATTTCGACCATACGATGTAATTTATGATGAAATGGCTACCTTCTTGAACGTGCTGCTCGTCTGCGACTTGTTGTGCTCCATGTACTTTCTGCACTTCTTTGACTTGATGCACTTGTTAGCTTGAGACTTAATCCGTTGACTAGACACACTTCTCTATAAAGAAACTCGTCGCTATGGAAACTTGCTCCATTAATGGAGACTTACAATAGTTAACACTATTCCTGCGCTTCTGGGTCTTATTCTACTCAATCCCCGATTTTCATCTGGTACTTCCTCTGCTGTTTCGTCAATTGTAATCCTTTATTATTACATGTAATATTTACGTAATGCTCCTTCATACTTTTCACAAACCTTTAATGATTTAATAGTTGTACACGTATATATTTCACGAGGTGATCAATATGCAAATTTTAAAACCACTCAATTGCTTCAATATAAATGTTATACTAAATAAAACAAATAATTTCGGTTTTGACAGTGAGACAACTGATTGCCATGGTACTTAAGCCTAAGCCTAATCGGTAGCTTCATAGAGCAGTTTCTTTTGATATTACCGTATACACGAGGTGATCATATGCAATTTAAACCACTCAATGCTTCCACAGGAAGTTTGCTAATTAAAGCCTAATTTCGTTGCATGGCCCTGATTGTCAGGTATTTAAGCCATTGATTGGCCATGTGTTATATTTGTGTTCGAGACAGTGACACTTTCTCCGAAAACTGTTAGATGGGGCTTTGTACCATAATGGTCGGCCAATCAATAATAATCATCGAACTGACTGTTATACAGAGGATCTTCCAGGAGTGTTCGTGTTGTATTGAATTCATTAAACGAGTCATCTAAAACGAAAAACAAACGAGGCTCTGTCGAGTTTTTATCAGCTTTAGATGACGAGTTTAATAAATTTAATACGACACAAACACGAATGAAAGATTCTATTTATAACATGGCAAAGAAATCGTTGGATTGAAACATAAGACGAAAACGACGTTGCCTATTTCTCTATAAGGAAAACTGGGTCGAATGTGTTATGCGGTTACTAAGTAAACAATTGCCAAAGAAGCAGTACCATATATATTTTAATATTCAATTAAAAGAAAATACGTATGGCCTATTAAAGCCGTTTACATATTTAGTCCAACACATTTTACCTTATTTTATAAACAGTGTTTACACTATGATGATGAATAGCGTAAGAATTACAACTTCATTATTTATGTCATGACGTCACTATACATATACATGTGTGTAAAGTGTGTGAAGCGCTCAATACACAGGAATTTGAATTTTATTCAACATCACTGTCAATGCATTTTAAACGCATGTATCTTGGGGAGGTTTTTCGTTGAGAAATCAGTTTGATGAACGTGTACATGAAATGTGAGCGCTGGAAATACTTTGGAAGTCATCAGATAGTGGGATCTTTGCTGGCATGTGCGGTGTTAGATTATGTTGGAAAAGGACAGGATTTTTGTGAATTTTAGTGAGGGATGTCGGATATTTGCCTGTGCCGATTCTGTTTAATGGCTGTTATTGTTGATGGATGCAATTTTCTTATCTGGCTTGGTAATCTATAAGATCTACTGTCATTTACTTTCTGGACAAGGTATATCGCGACTAAATAGTAGACTACGGTATCTAATCACAGTGCCAGAAAATCCTCGGAACATCACCTCACTGACGATACCAAGCCCTTCACCGTCTATTCTGTCATAATCGTTGATAGAAATGTCATTTGACGCCATGTTTGTTTTGGTTTTTTGACAGAAGGCAGTGATATAAGTTATTCGGCTCATTAGCATATTCATTACACTAGTGTATGACTGACCCGTTGAATACATAAAATAAACAACCGGTTTATTACACTGCTGCGCCATTGGTCATGTAATAAATTATTTTAGCAGGGATGTGTCCACTCGATGGCCAATTGGTTTTGTAGTACCGTTCGCGAGTGAAGAAAAGCTCGCAAGGCCTAAACAATTCTAGGTAGGTTATGTAGGGATTTTTTTCAAATATACTTTTATGGCAAAATAATTTTCTTGCAAATAGTGCTATTAGTTGCAAATGTCCTTGGTCTTATATTGCTGTTGTTATGGAGCTTTATTTTTTTTCACCTTTTCTTCCTAACCCCCAAAAATGATTAGGGTCGGCGGCTTTTAGTAGGTAGAGTCGGGTTACTCGAAACTGTTTTCTTATCACTTAATATCTATGAGTAGTGCCATACATATCGTATCGTTAACTGTGGACGCCTTTGCAGCGGGTTCGTTGTTCACGGTAAGGTGGGTAACGTTAGAGGTAAAGTGAGTAGCTTCTAGGTTAGGATGGATATGGAGATAGCAGTAAGGAATAGATTCACGGTTTGCCTACATATGGACTCAACAGTAAGGTTTTAAATAATAATAAGGTAGGTAATCTTCAGGGTAATGTCTTCAATAGCTAAACATACAGATAATGTAGGTAACGTAGGTCAGCTTAGAGGTAGAGTGAGTAAGCGTCGAGTTTAGCATGGAAATGCGCTAGCAGTAAGGATTCTTCCAGCTAGACATAGGATGAAAGTTAAGATATAGTTTTTCAGTAATGGTAAGTTAGGTAAGTTTTAGGGTAAGGTTCTAAAACAACTCTGAGCTTCAGGGAAAGGTGAGTAAGCTTCGGGGATAGGACGGGTAAAGAATAACGTTCGAGATAAACATAGGTGAAGCGTAAACATTAAGCTCTTTAAGTAACAGTACAGTCAGTGAGTTACTAAGTAAGGTAATGGGTAATTGTACTTGGAAAGCTTCAAACTTACTATTAACATTATCAAGGTTGCGAAGAGAAAGGGGTAAGCGGTGAGAGTAAGCTATGAACATTGATTATATTAAAGGTTAACAGGGGTAAGGGGCAATAGGTACGGAAAGGCAGTTAAGCTTCAGTATAAGGTAGGTCAGATGGGTAAGCTTCGACATAAGGAATGGTTAGGAGTTAACACTAGAGATAACGCTCGAGATAAGCATACGAGTAAACGCTATAGATAACGCTCGAGATAAGCAAAGGAGTTAACACTAGAGATAACGTTCGAGATAAGCATAGAGTTAACACTATAGATAACGTTCGAGATAAGCATAGGAGTTAACACTAGAGATAACGTTCGAGATAAGCATAGGAGTTAACACTAGAGATAACGTTCGAGATAAGCATAGGAGTTAACACTATAAATAACGCTCGAGATAAGCATAGGAGTTAACACTAGAGATAACGTTCGCGATAAGCATAGGAGTTAACACTAGAGATAACGCTCGAGATAAGCATAGGAGTTAACACTAGAGATAACGTTTGAGATAAGCATAGAGGAGTTAACACTAGAGATAACGCTCGAGATAAGCATAGGAGTTAACACTAGAGATAACGTTCGCGAAAAGCATCGGAGTTAACACTAGAGATTACGTTCGCGATAAGCATCGGAGTTAACACTAGAGACAACGTTCGAGATAAGCATAGGAGTTAACACTAGAGATAACGCTCGAGATAAGCATCGGAGTTAACACTAGACATAACGTTCGCGAAAAGCATAGGAGTTAACACTAGAGATAACGTTCGAGATAATCATCGGAGTTAACGCTAGACATAACGTTCGCGATAAGCATAGGAGTTAACACTAGAGATAACGTTCGAGATAAGCATAGGAGTTAACACTAGAGATAACGCTCGAGATAAGCATAGGAGTTAACACTAGAGATTACGTTCGCGATAAGCATCGGAGTTAACACTAGAGATAACGCTCGAGATAAGCATAGGAGTTAACACTAGAGATAACGCTCGAGGTAAGCATAGGAGTTAACACTAGAGAAAACGTTCGAGATAAGCATAGGAGTTAACACTAGAGAAAACGTTCGAGATAAGCATAGGAGTTAACACTAGAGAAAACGCTCGAGATAAGCATAGCTATAGCGTTAACATTAGGCTTATAAGTAAGACTACGCTGGTACCCTTTCGTGGTAAGGTTTTTTAAAATTTGACTCGTATTTAAATGCGTTTAGTTGGGTTAGGTAAGCGTGAGGTAGGTAAGCTTCAGGTAAGGTATATAACAACTTTATTGCTTGGATAAGTTTCGAGGTAAGGTATGTAAGCTTAGAAAGGCCTTAAAGTAAGGTTACAGGAAAGTGCTTACAAATCTTGACTCAGTGGATAAGCTTACAGGAAAGGTAGGTAAACTCCAAACCAGTAAATTTCAAGGTAAATATTAAAGTGCTTTGCTCTGAGGGCAAACTACGGAGTTGCCTTGGTGACATTTAGGATAAGAATAAGTTAGAACAAGATATCCTTGAGTTAACAAGAAAATGTGAAATGCCTGAACGGCGTTCTATATTCGGAGCCAAATAAGTCTAATTCACGTAAGATGAATTTGTTATCATAAATCTTTTAAACAATTTCAGGTGTTGCTACCTCAGACAATTTTTTTAAAAGAACAATTGCGGTTTTTTTTTAAAGATTGGGCTACGACCGTACATCCTCATATGACACCAGTATTGGTTTTTTCAAGGTCTTTCAAATAGTACTATTTGAAAGACCTTGGTTTGTTCAAGGAAGCGGAATCGAGAGTGACTTCATAATCGAACTAAAATTAGTAAAAACTAAGCTAAAGAAGATGTTGATGTTTATTATAAAAAACAACTGTAAACGTCTGTTACAAATAAATTTGAACAAAGGAGAATTGCTAATATTGGTTTCAAAATTATAGAATAGTTTATTTTATGTTTTTCGGTGGTTTATCGAAATACAACGGTTAATTATATCCCGATAAACTCACTGTTTACTCAGTGAAAATTATCAAAATTTTCTACCCGGTTTAACGTCAAAATATATACCGAGCGTAACGAACGCCGACAACCAAACGACGATCACGTCATCAAAAAGACGTCATGTTTATTATGCTTTCTGGTTACGTTTCCCGCGAGTTAAGACAAAAATAGAGTAAAAGACATAAAATAACCAGATAAATTGTTGGTATCGATGTATTATCACGATTACTACACCCGTGAGAACCAGTAGAAGTTGCGCCACTCGTGAAAATATCACTTTTGGTGCCCACTCAGTGTAATTATAATGTGATATCACATCGAAACCAACACCTATCCTCTATGTAATTGTTACCAAAGTATCGAAATTGATGAAAAAAAACAATCAATATATCAGTTAATTATCGATAGCACAGAATAATGACCTGTCTAGGGAAGCTTACTCATGTAGGCCATTCAATTTTCTAATGAATTAATCATCTAACAAAATACACTTATTACACAAGGCACAGTGCAAATAAATGAGCGTATGATACATTACGCTTTAAAGGGGCACTCCCTACATCTAGCAGATTATATTCTCGAAACATAGATTATGTGTTCAATGAACGTAAAATGATAAATAAATACAATTTCAAAGAAGAACCTATGGCGAAAAATGCCTCATTTTACCACAATTAATCAATATAGTGGTTTTCGATAATAAATCGCATCCACCCATTAATTGTACAACAACAACTCTACATAGATTATTGAATGGTTTACGGTACTGCAGTATATTTTAAACAGCTGATTTTATCGATAATGACTGGGAATGAATAGCTGAAACTTTTAGGATAAGTTATAATACATCAAAAGATTCTATAATTTATGTTTTGGGGGTAATTGAGTCTGGCATCAGTTATATAGGGTATATCCCTTTAAATCTCTGTTCTTCCATTACCAAAGTAATCAAATCAATTAAGCTTATAATAAAAATAAAAGTCAGGAAAAGAAGTCTGCTAACTTCCTAGTATGAATACAGGTTACATGTTCAATATAAATGTTAATATATTTCAATATTCAGCTTCTGTTTGGCATTTTTGTATACTATACACATCTAATGTTCAAAACCGCTGCTAGTTCACATCCAAGACCTTTTCAGTGCATGTCTTCATATTGTCTTACTCTCCAGAATCTGTAAAATAAAATAAACATTACAGCAACACATTTTAAAATTTGGAATCGGTACTGTCTGTAATGTAAGAAGAGGAGTACGATGACCCTATATCGCTCACTAGAGTCCATTCTTATGACCCAATATGACCAACAATTTATCATAACACAAACATTCTGTCTGGACCTTCTTTCATTATGATTGGCCATACAATGTGACTTCTAGAACATCAACAATGTCAACTGACCTGGTTACCTAGTTTTTAATCAATCACAGGTGATCCACATTCAACATTGACCCAAACATATTGAAGACAAACACTCTTTTATTTTACTCTCACTTTCATGGCGATTGTGTATTAAAATCAACATTCTCTTGTTCTATATAACACTGGCAACATAAACTTGAATGTGACTTCTACAGTACCAACAAGGTTTTCCTCCGAGTTGGACCTAGAAAGGATCAAGACGAACACACATAATTTTATGGCAATTGGGTAGTACATGTGGTTTACATTTTAGTTTACTTTGTTTTAGTGATCAAGCTTTTGTCCTCAAGAAACAATGTTTAAAACTCGACCTAAAATCATTTAGACAAACATCAGATGTGGCATCTAGAGTGTAAACAAGGTTTTCCTTAATTTGACCCAGTGACCTAGTTTTTACGCAACTTAGCCCCGAGTCGAACTTGAACTAGAAATCATTGAGAAAAACATTCTGACTGATGATCATGATTGTATAACAATTGTTGCCTCTAGAGTGTTAACAAGTTTTATTATCTAGTCGTGAATCCTAGTGTTTGACACCAGGTGACTTGTCACTGGGTTTGACGAAAACTAGTTCATGCACACTTAGTTTTTGTTGTATTTAAGCGCGGGTGATAAGTCAGCTGTCTTGTTTAATGCGTCAATATGATATATATACCTTCTTCAGCAGATTTGTCAGTCGACGTTGTGGAATCTGCTCCCCTCGTACAAGCATATTCTGTGTAGTTGTCGATGGTGGTGTTCCCGTTGTAGTGGACCTTTCTGTCCCGGTCGCCATGCTTGTTGTTGACTCAGGTTTTTCAGTAGTTGTTGCTATGGTTATGAATGAAAAACAGTATTTCCCGCATTAGTTAACATGATCCAGGGTTAGGGTTAAATTTTTTGACACATTTAATAATCTAAATGGTAAATTCAATAAACAACACGTCTTTAAACCATATATTTATGTCATTTTTTACAAATATAAGAGCTGGTGTGACTAATTGTGTTAACTGTTAACGACAGAAAAATGAATGGACAACGCCGAACGGACAGACGACAAAAGAGCTACAAGAGAACAGACAATAAATGGTCCAACATGTCAGTAAGTAGCCTGTTTCGCTAGTGTTAGTACATTTGTATATACTAAATATATTTCATATTTTACTACGCCTTGAGACTAAGTCGAGCTTTCGGCTAATAAAAACAAAGCTGCTATTTTTCCTTAAACTGTAAACACTAAATTTAAAGAAAATAAATTTACCGGAACTGACTGAATCTAAGGCAGTCATTATAGCTTGTATCATCCTGTCCGACTCCCAAGCACCATTGGCTGAAATTACGCAAAATATAACAGTATGTAACATTGATCACAGGAAAACATATTTTAATTCTTTACACCCAAGCGGTATTTATCATAGCATACGAAATAGCAGAATAACGTATTGAAAAATATAGCATAACTGATCACGTGCAAAATAATTATTTTGTGTGCGACTCCATTTATACCATGCTATTCATTTGAAATGAATGACAATAAACAATTTGCGCTATTAGTAGTGAGAGTAAGTAAGAAGTATGGACTCTACAAATTAAATATATATAAAAAAAATGTTATCACAATTTATGTTAAATTTGAAAACGAACTTGTTACGCGTTGTCTTGCAGGCTTTCCAAAGCAGCCCTTTTATACAAATGGATTGGAACTATCGTATTTTCCAATCAATAGGTATCGCGTTCGGCGAGACTTTCTTTGCGAGATTTTTGCATCCAAGGAAAATATCCCTGGTTATCCAGATCGCTTCCGCCTATCGTCCATATCGAAATGAATCGAGGAAAATTGCTTAAAAGAAATCAGTTTTCATCATGTTTTTCCAATATTTATTGCTCAGTATTTTATGGTTTGTGTTTTATTTCTTTATGTATTTTTGTCGTATTCCAATCTGTGTATTTTTTCGAAATACGAAACTTGTATCGAATGTATTTGTTGAAAATTTGTGAAGATACAAGAATGTTTCACCAACCAACGAAACCGAAATATTATTCCGACACATTTTAACGCAATGGACACCTTGTAAAAGCTAAATGTATTGTCGGATACGTAAACTGTTTAGCATTTCTATCTTCAACGGCTGTTGTATCAAATCAAATATCGCATGTTTATAATTAATGTGTAAGAACAGGTGCGCGATATCGGAGACTGCATTTTACTTTAAACATAATTGTTTGTCCTGCGTACTTGTTGAATAGAGTGTTAACTAAATGTTCTCAATGACTGATGCTGCACCAAAACTTTGTCTATTAATAGTAACAAAATGATTTTTGTTCATTTCGGTGCACTGTCAAATCCAATTTTACCTTAGTAATTAACAGTCTTGATGTTGTTGAAAGGTCTGATTATAGCTCGGACTGTGAGTCGTGCCGTTTTATCTTCTTATGACGAAGTGCAAATCCGTTGGTTGAGTGCGAGAAAACGTATATAACGAATTCGGATATAAAGAAATTCCAGATATTACGAACAGATATGTGTAATATCCAAATTCAAATTCACGAAGCTTTATGACTCAACAGTTTGTCCTACTATTTTAGTTTTGATCGGTGTCTGTATTCTGGCATCCGTCGTCAGCCAGTCTGTTCACATTTACCTTGTGAAAACTCTAGAGGCCATTTTTAAAGTCCAGTCACCATAAAAGTTCGTTCAGGATGTTTAACTCAATGTCATTTTTGTATGCACTCGTTAATTTTCAATTTAAACGTTATAGGTACTATTTTTTAACTGCAAACATGAGCTGGATATAAAACTTGCAATTGTAAAATTATATTCACAGTGGACATTTGAAAATTTATTATGAGACAACTACAATTTTGATATTACAGCGTTTTCATTTATTTAAGTACTATTTTTATTAAAAATTTGCCAGAGCATTTCAGTTTTATTGATATCGGAGAAATTAAAAATTGGATACGCACAAACAACACTACAACATCGCACTAAATTTCGAGCACAGGAAGAACTTATAACCTAATGCACCGTTCACGCGCTATGATTCAATGAGTCATATACACTGTATTTAAACAAACGACTCCTGTATAACGCTGACAAACGCAATTCTTTTCATTACTTATATCCATAGCCAAATTGCAGCGTTTGGGGTACCACACTGAAACAAAATTTACTTGCAGAATCAGAATTAGGGTAAAAAGCATCAGTACACATTATGCTAGAATACTGTAAACTGTACTCATTAAGTATTGTTCTGTAGTGTTAAAAGTGTCTTGTATTAAAGATCTACCTATTTGATCGAACATTGTTCCAATAGTTTTCACCTGATTGGCGATTTCGGAAAGCTGGTCGGCAGGTTTCGGATTAGTGATGTCATTTCCGGTCACTGCATTCTCCTCGGCTATAATTGGTGTTTCTGTTACAGCTAAAACAGTAGTATATTTTAACGAAACGAATGTTGATTTAATGAACGTGAATAAATCAAAACAAGAACTATCCATATGACAGCATGCTCGGCCATTCTCACTGCTTGCCAATAAAATAAAACGTTTATCAGCAAATCGAGGGTTGACCGCAAAACTGTCGGAACTTGTACAGGTATGAAACAAAGAAGGACTTACAACCGTTTTACGGTCAACCACCGAAATAGCAAAGCGAAATTATGTTGACTCAATACATGTAAGTATAAACTTTAAAACTGTCATCATAAAAAAAGTCAGAAGTAATCTATGATAACTTGATTGTTTGGTACCATTGAACATTATAGGAAAGTTTCAAATAACTCACATAACTGGTTACTGAAGTGCATGCTAGTACGTTGTATGCAGAACATTAACCAACGTTTCTAACTTCAACAAGGACACTAATTATCTAACCTGATTATTTGATACCCATAAAGACTTATAAGTAGTGATGTGTTCATGCTAGTACCTTGTATACAAAACTTTCACCAGGTTTTCTTAGTCAAACAAGGGTCATAATATGATATAAATTCACACAAGAGTTATCTTACTTGAATGTTAGACATCCTCGAGGACATAAATAATGTTTCTAATCAATCCCATATATGACGACTGAAATATGTGCATTATAGTGTCTTTCATGCATAAATTCAACAAGGGCCATAACTTGTAATTAATTCAGTCAAGAGTAATCTAACTTAATTCCTGGAAACCCCTGAACGTTCTAATGATGTTTCAAATCAATTTCAGCAATGGTAACTTAGATATATGCCTGATAGTAGTTAGCACAAATTCAGCTTGTATGCGAAACTTAAATCAAACTTTTTAAGTTCAACAAGGTACACATATTGTAATACGGGACAAGAGACATAATTTGTAATAAATTCAGTGAGGAGTTATCTTAACTGACTGTTTATATTGACGTTTTAAATCAACCCCATTAGTGGTTACTTATATGTGCATGGCAGTACCTTGCATACAAAACCGACACCGATACAAAAGTGACTGTAATAGCCCTCCTTAGAGATGAGAACAATCTTGATTCATTAATGTAATGTCCATACTTTGACTTCTTTCATGTGTGTTCCACTTTATCCTTGTCCTTGTTTACGGGCAGTTTATTCATAATCCATAAAGATTTTATTACGATGCATATGTCAGCCTGGATTTGAACCTGTACTTTACGGCGAAACTCATAATGCAAACTAGCATCACATAATTTAATCGGGCTTGGAATTTTAGATTATTTCACTCTGTAGTGTACATTAACTTTTCTTGTTGATTATGAATTCGTTCTCATTTCCATGATGGTTGTTAATGACAAACAAGTCACGTGATGGTGAAAAGATCACATCAAGAAACACATGTTTTGATATATATTGAAAACCTTAAAATGACTAATTTCATGCAAGCTCTTGCTTGTTATCAAATGTAATTCCATCTCTTTATCAAGAATAATATAAATTCATTTTCCTTAACAGGTCATTTATAATGCGTGGTAATAATGAAGTAACATACCGTCAGGTCCTGAATTGCTGTAGATTTCCCAAACAGACATGAAAAACTTTTCACCATAAATGCCGTATAACTGGTACAAGAGGTTCATGACCGACTCCTGTACCTCTTTAGCAGGAACTGCAAAGAAATGAAATATTCCAGGATCAATGTTTATAGAGCACAATAGAGTATCAATGATAGAGAGATTATCAAGTGTCATGTTTATAAAGCACAATTACAGAGTATCATAACAATAAAGTATCAATGTTTATAGAGCACAATAGAGTATCAATGTTTCTAGAGCACACGTATAGAGTATCAACGTTTATAGAGCACAACAGAGTATCAATGTTTCTAGAGCACGATTATTAAGTATCAATGTTTAAAGAGCACAATTACAAAGTATCAACGTTTATAGAGCACAATTATAGAGTATCAACGTTTATATAATTATAGAGTATCAACGTTTATAGAGCACACGTATAGAGTATCAACGTTTATAGAGCACAATTATAGAGTATCAATGTTTATAGAGCACACGTATAGAGTATCAACGTTTATAGAGCACAACAGAGTATCAATGTTTCTAGAGCACGATTATTAAGTATCAATGTTTAAAGAGCACAATTACAAAGTATCAACGTTTATAGAGCACAATTATAGAGTATCAACGTTTATATAATTATAGAGTATCAACGTTTATAGAGCACACGTATAGAGTATCAATGTTTATAAAGCACAATAGAGTATCAATGTTTATAGAGCACAATAGAGTATCAACGTTTATAGAGCACAATTATAGAGTATCAACGTTTATATAATTATAGAGTATCAACGTTTATAGAGCACACGTATAGAGTATCAATGTTTATAAAGCACAATAGAGTATCAATGTTTATAGAGCACAATAGAGTATCAACGTTTATAGAGCACAATTATAGAGTATCAACGTTTATAGAGTACAAATATAGAGTATCAACGTTTCTAGAGCACAATTATAGAGTATCAACGTTTCTTGCATATCGGATCGGCATTTCGGATCGGTGATTTTACGCATGCCGGAAAAACCGGTCTGGCACCCCTATGCCAGACGACTCTCGTGAAATTACTTATGACGTAACGTTATAAACATTGTGACGTCACCTGGGGTCCTAAACACAACGTGGGGGGAAAATTGTTTGTTTTTCATGATAATTCATCATTTGATAAGTTTGCATTTCGAAATCTACTTTAAAGCGCAAGACGGTATGCGAATGTTTCCATATGAGACACTTGGTCAATGGAACGTCACCTCGGGTAACTTTGCGTTCCCAACGTTACCCTAGGTGCGGATATTTATCTGAACCTCGTGCTCATGACAGAAACTTCTAGAGCACAATAGAGTATCAACGTTTCTAGAGCACAATAATAGAGTATCAATGTTTATAGAGCACAATAGAGTACAAGTACGCTCATCAATACTTAACGACATAGGCCAAATGATGAAACAGTATCCAAACATGCGTAGACAAAAATGCAATGCCCTCGTGTAAAGTTGTAAAATGCACTTTTCACTGAAGTGGTATTTTTAAGCCTTAATTTTCAATCGAGATGTGTTATTGCTTATGTCAAAACATGTATGTCTTAATAGTCTAGCGTTAGGAGTTTGTCATAATATATCACACGGGATTTGTTTCGGAATTTTGTTTGTACTAGGATACAAAATACTCCTGATTTCCAATTATCATATATAAATACCCATTTGCGTATTTGGTGTCATGGACGGGAAGATAGTACAAATGTAATACAATCTTATACATGTATCTATAATCTGTACATGTGTAATGAAAATTATACATTGTAGTGTTTTATAAATGGACTCAATGGCTTTTATTTCAGTTTGTTATTCCTACTTACAGCTGTTCAGTTTGCTCTCTATCTTTATGACTTCTAGAGCGAGGTTGTCAATCTCCTTTTGAACGTCTTCTGGATTACCAGGTTTATCAGTTCCCTCTGAACGGCCTAATAAATAAAGTATTTTTGTAAGCATTTGAACATTAAACAATTTGTTCTTCGGTTAACATTTCTGTAATGACTTTGTATTACATGTATGTGTCACTCTAGTTGTGACGATTTCTCCTGCAGTCGTTGATTAACGTTAGGTCACAGAATCAAGCTTATCAATTATATATCTGTCTTTCTGTGTTTTCAAATACGAATGTTTACAACAGTTTAGTATCAGATTTCCGTGTAAGACTAAAATAGCGGAACTTCTGTTTACAGTATCACGATATGACATACTGTTTATTGGCAGTAGAGTTGTTTAGTTGCAAATTGAGGAGTATATTGTTTATTAACCACAAATATTATATGTGAAAGAAATCTTTCACGAAATATTTAAATTAGCGAAATGCGCAAATTAGTGAAATCAAATCCTCGAAAATATTGCCAAAATCACAGAAGAAAGAGTTACGTAATTTATTTATTTATTTGAAGCACAAAGTAGACATAGTGGACGGCTATATTATGCTTCATTACAAAGTTTCTTAAACATCTGTTGAAAGCACAAAAATCTTGCCTTTCAGTGGTTCCAGGGATTCTATCATCATAGCAAGCAGTTGTTGTATTTTCTCTATGGCTCCAGTCGTTGTTCCGGCGTCATTTGGATTAACTATGCCAGTGTTAACACCACCAGATAATGTCTGTTCTATTGGTTTTTGCCTGCCATGTCCAGGAAGACCCAGCAACGATTTCAACAATCTAAATATAGCATGATTCTCAAATACAGTGCTTTGTAATACAGTCATGTTGTTGTACGAGACGAGCTTAACGCCGTCGGTCATTTTTAAAGGCGGGAATTTTACATATCCATTGCACTGCTAGTAGACCTTAAGGTCATAATGATATTGCACTGCCAATAGAACTTAAGTCTTTATGATTTTGTAGTGACATAGAACATAAGGTCATAATGACATTGCAGTGCCAATAGAGTCTAACTTTCAATGATTTTGCAGTATAAGACTGAAGTCATAATGATCTTGCAGTACCAACATAGCCTTAGTTCATAATGATCTTGCAGTGTCAGCAGACACTAAAGTCACAACGATCTTGCAGTGTCAAAAGAGACTAAAGACATAATTATCCTGCAGTGTCAAAAGAGACTTTAGTCATTGGCGTCAAAAGAGACTTAAGACATTATGATCTTGCAGTGACAATAGAGACTAAAGACATAATGATCCTGCAGTGCCAATAGAGACTTTAGTCATAATGATCTTGCAGTGTCAATAGATACTATAGTCATAATGATCTTTCAGTGCCAATAGAGACTATAGACATAATGATCTTGCAGTGTCAATAGAGACAATAGTCAATAATGATCCTGCAGTGTCAATAGAGACTATAGTCATACTGATCTTGCAGTGACAATAAAGAATTAAGACATAATGATCTTGCAGTGTCAATAGAGACTAACGACATAATAATCCTTCAGTGGCAATAGAGACTAAAGTCATAATGATCTTGCAGTGCCAACAGACTAAAGTCATAATGATTTTGCAGTGTCAATAGAGACTATAGTCATACTGATCTTGCAGTGACAATAAAGAATTAAGACATGATGATCTTGCAGTGTCAATATAGACTAAAGACATAATAATCCTGCAGTGCCAAAAGAGACTATAATCATAATAATTCTGCAGTGCCAATATAGACTATTGACATAATGATCTTGCAGTGCCAATATATACTATAGTCATAATGATCTTGCAGTGCCAATAGAGACTATAGGCATAATGATCTTGCAGTGCCAATAGAGACTATAGATATAATGATCTTGCAGTGCCAATATAGACTTTAGTCATAATGATCTTGCAGTGTCAATAGAGATTATAGGCATAATGATCTTGCAGTGCCAATAGAGTCTATAGTCATAATGATCCTGCAGTGCCAACAGACTATAGTCATACTGATCTTGCAGTGACAATAAAGAATTAAGACATAATGATCTTGCAGTTTCAATAGAGACTATAGTCATAATGATCCTGCAGTGTCAATAGAGACAATAGTCATAATGATCTTGCAGTGCCAACAGACTAAAGTCATAATGATCTCGCAGTGCCAATAGAGACTTATGTCATAATGATCTTGCAGTGCCAACAGACAATAAAGTCATAATGATTTTGCAGTGCCAATAGTGACTAAAGTCGTAATGATCTTGCAGTGCCAACAGAGACTAAAGTCATAGTGATCTTTCAGTGCCAATAGAGACTAAAGTCATTATGATCTTGCAGTGTCGATAGAGACTTAAGTCATAATGAACTTCCAGTGCCACCTAGAATGTTTACCACACTGGCATTTGTGTCACAAAATTAAGTTTTTCAGTTATTTCCTGAACTGTGTGAAAGTGCGCTCCAGATAGATCAAGGCTTCGTGATGGTTTCATTGTAAATGATTAAAAACATAATTGATAAAATAAAACCGAATCGTCTCTGATTTCTCACAGACCACCTATTGAGTACCTGTGAGTGTTGGCGTACAACTCACTCCTGAAATTATATCATCCCGGAACGTCTAGAAGCAAATCGATCACGATGTCTTATTGTATCTAATAAACTAATCAAATGTTAGTGTAGCATTATTCTGTTGAAAATATGCCACATGTGTAAGGTATGTACTAACATGTGCATGTAAGTATTAATTTCGGCAACTGCCGACAAAAATATAATTTAGATTAACTGATATTTCGACCAAGTGTTACATGAAACAGAGTCGACTTAATGTCTTTCGACCAAACGTCATAGGACTTGTATGCTTCTATTTTTCAAAATAAGCTAATGCATATGTACTATTCCTGCAGGTAAAGGTTAATAGATGTTGATGTAGTTTAGAACTTCTTATTTGAAAAAAATGCAAAACTGACGAAAATTTATATTTTTCTTATGCTTTTTAATAAAATCTACGCATCATTAACATATAATAATTGGTGGTTAGTGAATTGTTAATGTAATATCATAAAGGTATGCACTTTCTCTTTCAAACTGAGTAAAGTAAACATACAATTATTAAAACGTAGGTGTATGGGAGATAACTTTAACATATTTGTGCGATATTCTTGTACGAGTTACCTCTCTTAGTTTGCAACAAAATTACTAAAAATGTGCGCGCTATCAGGAACCGTCTATAATTTTTTTTATAGGTTATAGAGTATTCCTATCGCTATTACGTCATTCAAGCGATTATTTTTCAGAAATAATTTTCATTTACATTGGCTGTACGATTGATTTCGAAGGTATCTACGTGTAATAAAATAAAGACTCGTAGAGTATGTGTTTTAAAGCGGTGAGCGGAAACATGTATATACGATGCAGCATTACATTTATGTATAATATTTTCATCGAGTCGACACATAATTTTACATTGGTACATGTCAATTCAGTTATTGTAATTGTTTTCAGTATTCAATTAGTAACTCGTCGTTAACCTGTAGTCGAGCTTTCGACTGAATAATGTGTCCCTGGTATCCAATCTTGCTAAATATGCCATGCCTGTTGTATCACATATATACAATATTGAAGTAAAAACTTTTTTTTTTGATAATTGTTTTTATTGTTGTATTATAAACTGATTTCTTAACAAGAGGGCCATGATGACCCTATACCGCTCACATGAAACCTCTATGTAATATTTTGAATGTTTTCAGAATTATCAGGCTATATGACCCATTAGTGCATTTAGTGTCCTGTAATTTTGAACTGCTATACTCCGACGCCGACGGCTAATAAAATGTCGTCTGTCGTCTGACCTGGATTTAAGTTTTGCAAAATTCTGCGAAACACCCCTATTTAAAGAAATAGACTTGCCTAAATTGAAAGCCAGAAGACTCTATTGTTTAAATCTAGGTAAAAATAGTCAAGCTTACAGGTTTCGTTTAAGCTGAGATGTATCCAAACTTCTCCCATGCACAACTACAGTACACGTCACAAGTAAACATACCAGCTCAACCTTCATCTTCGGATTACAATAAACCACACCTACAAAAAGTACAGGCGAAAACCAATTATACGTATCTATGGAAATAAAACAAACAACAGATTTACTTTTACAATCTCAAATATGTTTTAATTCAGAAGCTTTAAGGTTATACAGCACCTTTAAGTGAAACAGTAGGTGAATAGAAAAATTTATTTTACAAGAACAGGTTCTGTGAATAAAGAAGTAACTATAAATGTCCCCGCAAATTTTGTCTGTGTTAATTTTGATACTTGAGGCTCCTTGCAACTAAATCTGTTTTGATGTACAAAAAGTACAAAAGTGTTTGCAAGCGTGACAAATTATTCTTTAATAGATATGTAGCTGCGCCTTATGATTCATTTAAATTATATATTCAATCCAGAAGTTTTGTAAACCTCCACAGCCAAATTGATGAAATTTGATCGCAATAGCCAGGATTTTATTACATCGATTTTCAAACGTATTATTCGTATGCTTATATATCATACGTGAACTTTTTATAGATTTAAACTTTAGTGATACGAAAATAAATTCAACACTTCGTAGATATAATACTATTAAGTAAATAATTGCTTAATTGTTTTTATATTTGTACGGGTAGAGGTTAACAACAGTTGACGTATATTACTGACTGCAATGTTTCTATGCATACGGACGTGTGGTTATAATAACACGGGTGTTACTCCCGGGGGTACGGACTCTGAGCTCAGGTCATTCGGTAAAAAGACAAATGAGGTTTCAACCTTTTGTTTGTACAGTTTTTGCATTCAAACATTTTCAGTTGCAATGCATTCATTCCCAAAGTGAGACTTTCGCAGGCGTCATAAGACTATTACACAACTAAGCCGGGCCCGGCACCGCACGAGGGCTTTAGACCGACTGACGCTCAGAAGTGTATTAATGTAAGGCTATAATACAAACCTCTACGTTTTATTTTTAGTAAATTTATTTTATACGACTTTCAGTACATTGTGCAAGAGTTACAAATAATAGAACACTCATAGCAATGTACAGGTCATGTTTTTTCATAGATGGTGTTTGGTTTTTTGCCCCTACATAGACGTCCACTTACTTTACACTGTTCAAATACAGTATATATTTGAAGTATTTATAAGTATGTCTAATTCTTTGGCATCAATTACCATCTGCAATAATTAAATGAAGACATACGCGTTTGTATAGAACATAATAAACTGAAGCTAACAGAAAATACCACGTGACCTATAAACCAGGTACATGTACATTTCAAGTATAATTGCTTATTATGCATTTTACAGATTTGTATAATTAATATTTGATGATAAAATTTGACTATTAGTGGTGATAACTACGAGTTGAACTTTATTACAAATAAGTATTCGGTTTTCAAATTATTTCTATTGCTTGTTCTACCAGGATTTTGGTCTGAAAGTGAGGTTTCCAATTCTACTCGCTATTTCATTTGGGCAGGGAGAATTCTCGTGTGTGCCGAAACTTTAGTTCATACTAAGTATTCAAGTGAGTACTGGTAATTTATCGAAAAATGATAAAACAACAAGAATATAACAGCAACTGATAACGGATTCCGAATTTTTCACAAAGCCAGAGGATCCGATAGTCGCGGTTTCGAATCCCGTCAGCGGATTTTGACTATGACCCCAACAACCTCAAGCTACGCAAGTACCGGAGAAAACACAAGAAAGAGTCATCGAGAGTTGTATTATAAATAGCAAGACATTGAATGTACAGCCGATGTAATATAATAAGTTTAAACTATCCAGACTTCAATTAAAAAAAGTACAATAGTAAATCTTACCCTATCCTTATCCTTACGCTCGATGAATAATGAATCACAACTAGCGAGGAGTAGACGATGTGGTTTATATACCGAACAGTCACCTACATACCCATGTCTACTGAACCGTGCACAAATATGTCTAAACAGTTAACATCAAAATGCACCAA
Source organism: Saxidomus purpurata (assembly GCA_022818135.1). Classification (NCBI taxonomy): domain Eukaryota; kingdom Metazoa; phylum Mollusca; class Bivalvia; order Venerida; family Veneridae; genus Saxidomus; species Saxidomus purpurata. The sequence goes on from JAFMSR010000017.1 coordinate 34,176,064, forward strand.
AATCTGTTCATGTTATGTGGGTGTAAAACGCAAAAGATCTGATTCATCAAATTTCATCTTTTCAGCTACCCCGTTTCACATTTAATATTTACTGGAGCCACGCTCCTAAAAAGTCTTATAGTTCATCTTAGATAATGTAATACTAATTTATATTGTTGTATAAATTCATCACGTGACTTATTTGCAGTACAGTTAACTTTTCTTATAACGAACTCATCGGGACCTTTGTTCTTTATATACATAGTTCCTAATATCCGTATATCGAACAAATTCCTTATATACGATGCTTTTTTTTCAAACTAAAATATATAACGAACATGTGCTTTTTAAGTCAAATGCATAGGAGCTCTCGGTTGGTATTATGCTTTTTCCGGCTTTGTTTTGTCTTTTTACATTCATTTAATAACCAAGGTAATAAAATACGATCTTATTTACGCCTGATCTTAACTTATATATTTTACCACTGAAGTACACGGTAGACCGATGTGATGTATAATAATTATGCAAAATCGTTTGCACCCCAGTTGAAGCATATAATTAGATTATATATGTAAGATTTTAAACTTAAGCTCAGTTTTGCTCAAGGAAGGTGGTTAAAAATATTTTTTAAATAGAACTATTGTACATATATTAAATTTTATCAAACGACAATTTATGTCCGTGATTTGTAGGCTTTGAGCATGTGCAGTTTACATGCATACTACGTGAGAGTTAAGACCGGAAGCAAAAATTCTATTACTTAAAATTGCATACAGTACGAATTAATATTTCTGAGGAGCGAATGATCTTGACACAGGAATGTCAATTCGTGGAATGCTGGTTCGATCCCTAGTCCAGGTATGAGCTCCATGATGATTGATCATGGTGATTTCCAATCCCCTGTATAATTCGTATAAGAAAGCAGCCATCGGCAGGCGGAGACTTGATTCTATAGCACTTATACCACTAGATGGCCATTTCTTTCCAGTGAGTCGTCATTTCGCTGAAAAAGTTATGTAAGCCAGCAGGCCAGCTAGCTTATTTCTTATATAGTCACAGCTTCATTTTCTGTATTTCCAGCTATAGACCGTAAAAATTAATTTATATCGTTCAAGTCTCAACATTTCTACTGGTAACTACATTGCCCGATTTTTGAAAGTTCTTCAACAAAATAATTTAAAACAAAATTTATAAAAATCATACACACATTTCTTGTTTATTTGGTAGAACCCTACCACCTCGGAAGTGTGCTCTCCACAATTTCTTTTCACCTCATGTGGTCGGGGGAGTTAACCACCCGTGGTTGTGAGTCAACCATATTTACAATTTAGTTGTTTGTTGACCACAACGGAATAAATCTGCTATAGGTCGGTTTAGATCACTGGTTGCACGTGCAGATGGGAATATCTAACTCAAGCGTAACTGTTTTTGGCGGTAACGAGGCTCTGCCGAGTTACAGCCAAAACAGTTACACGAGGGCCGGATATTCTCATCTGCATGTGCAGCCAGTGATATATTCTTTTTCTTGCATACCATTTTCTACTAATAGTAGCAGAAATTAAATTAAATTAATGACTTATAAGCCTATTTACGAGCTATTTCCTTGGAGTAATATACGTTTTACACATTCATTCATAAAAGTAGTTCTGACGTAATTAAGTCACCTGGGGTGTAAGATGAGATTTTCTTGTATACAAGATCGGGATACCTGCAGTTGTAACCAGTGCTGGAAAATCTCCACCCCCCCTGAAGATACCTATAGTCAGTACTACTTTTAGTAATGAATTTTTAAGTTGACATTACTACAAGAAAATACGGGGTAAAATTATCATTAGTTTATTTATTTTTGCTACTATTATTGGAAAACGGTATGCAAGAAAAAGGATCTATCACTGGCTGCACGTGCAGCTGAGACTATTTGGGGTACCAGTGAAATATTCTTATATTCCAGCACTGGTAAAAACTGCAGATTTGAGATTTCCCGATCTGGTATGCAAGAAAAGTTGATAGTGACCTCATGTTATGTATTTTTTAAGTTCATACTTATTTATTTTAGGTCGATTATAAGCTTGTAGCTGATCTAGTCACTCTCAAATCCGCTTCCTGAAAAAAAATAGTACTGGTGTCATATGAGGATGCACGGTCGTGACCCAGGTATCTCGAACCCGCAACCCCCGGGATGAGCGGCAGACACCATTACCTCTACACCACCGCTCCCCATTGAAAACAAACAAGTTACTTTTTGTGGTCTAAGTCAGATAGATCACTCCTAGCCGTTGTCTATCAAATTTTGAGGCGAACGTAGCTACATGTACTCGTGATTTATCGTTTACTCATCTGAATACAAGATTTAAGATGCATGTTTACAATGTACATGTCAACTGTTTGCAAACAGCAAATTCAATAATCATCTCATTGTATACTTTTTTCCTTCAGTATCATGAAATACCAGTTGAAATCAGCTACACATCTTCATAATTCGAAACATTTTTAACTCATCGAAGGTATATCGAGGGTTGTCGTGAAACTATTTATCTGCTCTTTCTATATGCAGATACAATAGTTTCACGATCAACCCTCGATATGTAGTTCAATATATACGATTACTGTACTGTATACATGTATTTTTCATTTTGGTACCAGAAAAAAATTGTTCTTTATACCAGAAGATTCGTTATAACAGATGTACGTTATAACCATATATATTAACATTAAACAAAGAAGGAAAAATCGGACAAAAGTATCATTATATCCGTCAGATTTAATATTTTCATAGTTTTATAGTTGTTATTCGTAACTGAGTGCAATATTGCATTCTATTATCCCAGTACGCAACTGTATACAGACCTGTGGTGGCCGAGACGTAAGTGATGCATGACACTGGTTTAACAGCTATGTATGGGTAATCTGTTTTCTTATTTCAAAAATCTACTTTTTAATTAAAATACAGAGGAATTAGACGAAAGGAAAAGATTTTAATGCATGTGCATGCGTTCCATTTCATGCTTCACCATTGATCTACAATAGTAGTTGCAGGAATTATGCAAATGAGTATCCATGGTTGACATCTCAAATATATATATATAAGATTTTTTTCCTTTCTTTCCTATTAAGGATGTATTGGTCACCTGGTCAAAGGTCAAGGTCAAAGCGACCTTGCATTTGAAAACATTTTAGCCAAATACCCCATAATACTTTGAGCTAAGTTCTTAACTTGCTAAAGAAGCTTAGGAAGTTTTATTTCACGGTCATTAGGTCAAAGTTCAAGGTCAATGTTCAAGGTCAGAGGTATATTTCAGTTTCATCTCATTACCGTGACAATGCTTTGACCAAAGGTATTGTAACTTGCTAGGATGTACAGCTTATGAAAAGTAGATGGTCCCTATTGATTTGTCAGTCCCTAGGTCAGTTTGAGGTCACTTTTTCAGACGCAGAGGTGACAAGTCGTGGTTTTTGTACTATTTTTACTGTTTAACCGTTATTGGCTTCGCACATTTGGACCGTACTTCCCACAGAACTTCAAAATATTCATTGCTGCAAAATACCTCTTTGATAACAATCAAACAAGAGAAAGTATATTTTTGAGATGCCTCGACAGCAGTTTTGTTCCCATTTTATCAATTTTAGATTTTTCGTATCGGCGTTTCGTAAAGCATCTCTGTCATGGTTAATGTCGAATAACTAGTTAAGATTTGTGATAAGTATCTAAAACGATTTCATTTTTTTTCGAAAAACAAACAAACATATCTTATTGGACACCACGTTCCCTTTATTTATCTCAGCGCATTTTTTCTTACTTCACAAGCGGTGTACGTGTGATGCGCGTCAATGGGCAGAGCTAACGTTTCTCCGAGTTGGGACAAGAATAAGAATCCAGAAATAGTTTAAAGTAAATGACTCTACACAAGCATTATAAATTTTCACTTTTAATTTGAACTGCAATGCAACAATTATTATAACTCTTTAAGTAGCTGGATTTGTCAACATCTCACTAAATTCATATTTTGCAATAAACTTAACGCTATTGTAGTTGGTTATTTATCTTCTCAAATAAAAGTACATTGTATTTGAGTTACACGAAGATATTTAGCACACTCTTTGTCTTAGTTATAACTAATCCGGAACTATAGTGATGCCAACAACTGAACTGGTCAAATTGTTCTTGGTTGACGTTACCAGCTTTTTTCTTCATTTCTGCCTTAATAATAGCAACACGCAAGCGACTCGCTCACTTTTATGATGATATATTTAATTTCAAATACGCTTTTTTCACATCTTTTAGTAGAGTTGTATTAAGTAGTTAGATACACAAGGAACATCCTATCTCCTTTTCGATTTCTTCCTGTTTCTCTTTTCTAAAGTTTCAATTAATTTGCTTTCCTTGATTTTCTTCATCTGTGGTTCAGTGAACTTAAATATTTTCACCATAGCTCTTAAATGGTGGTCAGAGTCTTTCTCGTCCGTGATGTAATGAAAAAAAGAATCCTTCAAGAACCTCAATATGGTTTCTGCTTCCGTTTCCGGTCGCGTTGCATCATGGTAGCTCTCTTGCCGTTTAATTGTTTGCCATTTTGCGAGCTCGAGCTCCGTCCAGGCCAGTTTCCGTACAAGTTCAGAAATTGTAACTGTGCAACCACCGGCACTGGCAAGTCTTTCCAACTGAAAATAAACAGAGCAAATACATGTATATGTATATAGTTTGATAGCTGAAAGGGGGCGCTAATCTGTAATGACAAGATACTCATGATTTCATTTGATTTGATTTGCATTTTTTTATTTGAAGCAAATTTTATAAAATTCCGTCCATGAGATCAGTTATATTAGCTTGTATTAGTGAATGAGACCTCGGCATGTCTCCGACCATGCCTATACCTAGCAAAAGCGTTTGTCTGCGTCCAAAATAGGAGAGATTTACCTGACTGCGATTTCCAGCCAGTTTCAGCCAAAGAGTGAATTTGATTGGTTGCCAAAGAGTAGGTCAATCGCGGCGACCAATGAGATCTGCGAGTGTGATTGGCCTAGTACTCATGATTTCATCAAGGTCTCAAAGTAAATATTGCTATTTTAACAATACTATATCAACCAATAAGAAATTGGAACTTCAAGACAATTGTACAAAATACTTACGTGATGTAATTAAAACTTTTGCTATTACATAAGTACTACAATTCTATCATATTTTACCGACCAACATTATTTTCAACTGAAAATAAGAGAGGTAACTCTAAGTACCTCTTCTTCTCGTTCAAATCTTGCGGAGTCTTGTCCCTTCCGGTACATTTCCAGATATATTTTCTGATGTTGCTTTTCCCTATCATCCATCGCAGACTGAAAGTAGAGGAAATAATATTTCAATTCACTGAAGTTCTGCTGAAGACCAACCGACTTTCAGACAAACCGACATTCAGACCAACCGACATTAAGACCGCGCTCGATACTTAAACCGAACAGGACCAAACGACCTTTTTACAGAAAAACAGTCTTGATAGTATGACCGCTTCGATAATAAGACCACCTTTTCGTGATCTTACAAAAGAAACTTTATCGTACTATAAAAATTATCAAAACTATTTTTGCCACCGTCCCCTGTCGAGTTGCTAGTGAATGAATGAATTTAGTAATAAAGGAATAAACTGTTAACAAGCGACATCAAGGGAGAGTTTGATGATCAATTTTTCATAAGAGCGTTTCTTCTTTTTGTGTCTATTCTTTCTTGTGCTTTCACTGGTTTTGCTTCACGTGTAACTGTTTATAATGCTATGCTATTATATAAGAAATACTGTATATCAGTCTGTGTCCGCCAACTTTTCAGAAGAAAATTATCTCTTAGCACCATGAAGTGTATCAGATTTTGCAAAACCTGAAGAAGCTTCGTTATCCAAATTAATTAATCCAAATATTCTTGCAGGCTCTCATGTCCATCATTGAAGATAAGATCATTTTTAATTTTGACAAAATTTGCGCGTTAGAAATAACTGCCAAAGAACAACAGCACTAGAATGAATGCAAGCTTATATTAGATAGTATAATTTGCATACATATAACTTTATAAAATTAAGAAAATAAAAGCATGAAAAGCAAATCAACTTCGGTACCTTCTCTTAGTCATGGTAACATTACAGTTGATAAGAGTAACATATACCTTTACACCGACTATTCTCACTTTACAAGCTGACAAAAATAAATTTACACAAAAGAAGAAGTAAATTCTGTCCAAAATAAGTTTTGCACCCAAACAATTTTCGGCACTTGTTCAATCTGACAAACTTTATTCCCTAAAACTCTTGGAGGCTGACAGCAGAAAATTGATTTCAACCCAGTTGCTGAGTCTAGAAATAGGAAGTGATGAAAGTCAATTAATTATTTAATCGTTCAATTAAGAGTTGCGACAGGAAATTGATACGGTACTTTCCATGCATTTCCTTGCCACCAGCACTGCATGCGCTAACACAGATTTTAACCCAAAGAATTTAGGTATATTGTTGTACAGTACAGGTATTTCTGTGTGGTGTGTGACTGGCGCTTCAACGTACATATGCTGGTAATTCGAGCTCATTATCAGTGATTATAAGATCTAATTACAAACTTAACATAAATGAAAAATTATGATGAATTACATGTACCCCAGTTTGCCTCTCTTTCCTTATCCTGTCCTTCCTCTTAGTGTTACCGCTGCACTTACGTTGAATCTCTTATCCTTATATTGATATATCTATTTTTACTTTGAGATCACTATTTTTACCTTAAGGATATAACAGGGGATCCATATATCATTTGTGTTCATGTTTTCGGTTTTTACATAATCTAAATACATTTAATATTTTCTATCATCATGATAAAAACTTTTTCCAAGTGATTTAGAAATATGTATTTTATCTGTATTATTCTAGCGTAGCAGTAAATAAGTGCTCTGTCTGATTTAACATTTGACTGGAAAGGTCATAACTTTCGTCAAGGGGGTAAATTGTGAGGACAAGTTTCCAATTAAATTTGTTTCAGATAATAACAATGCTGTTATGATTGCCCCTCACAGAACAACATTTGCATGTACATGTACAACATAATGGCCATTTTATAGCTTACCGGGTTATTTACTTTATTGCAACATTTACTGCTTATTAAGCTATTCAAACTGAGGTGTCCAGCATTGGTAGACTACCAAGAATTCTTGTTAAAAACTCATAAATAGTCATAGAAATTAACATGGTTTTAACAAAATGAAGTACCATAAGCTCTTTAGATTGGCCAGTGTTAAGAAAAAGGTGGTGCTAATATTTTTAAGGATGTTAGTGCGCGGTTTCGTTCTTTACCTTCAGATGTCTATCTTTACCTTGAAATCTCTATCTTTACCTTGAGATGTCTATTCTTATCATGAGATGTCTATTCTTACCTTAAGATGTCTATCTTTAGCTTGCGATGTCTATGTTTACCTAGAGACGTATATTTTTACCTTGAGATGTCTTTTCTTACCTTGAGATGATAATGTTTACCTATAGATGTCTATTTTTACCTTGAGATGTCTATGTTTACCTAGATATGTCTATTCCTACGTTGAAATCTTACCTTGAGATCATTTGCTTTTCTTTCCAGTACTGTAGCAGTAGTGACAGATTCTTCACAAAAATTTGAGATATCGTCATAACTCTGTTTCACCTGCTTCAGTTCTTCCCGAAGTCTGTTCAGCTCTTCATCCTTCGCTTGCACAAGCTGGATATAAAACATACAATATGATAACTGTTTTAGCACGTGGTATCACTTCGTTCGTAAAATATGTCACTTTTCATTTTATTTACAACAAAAACTACGGTATGCATACGGAGAAACAAGTTTGTATGGTACTTCTTAAAGGGAAGAGCGAATCAGTAAATAATTTGAGCTTGCTTAAAAGGCACACGCCGCTGAACAAAAATCTTAAATGGGAGTATTAAATGGGAAGAGGTTAAAGATTGAAAATGTCCAAAATATTGAATCATAAAGGCAGCCTTTGTGATGTCAGAATGCTCTAATTTAATATTCATGCAGGTTATACTAGGTCTAAAGTGTCAGTATCACTCTACTTGTCTTACTGGACTTATCTTAGCAAGTTTTGTGAAAATCTTTGGCAATGTTATCAAAGAAAAGCTAACAGAGCTCACTGTGACCTTGACTCACTGACCCCAGAAACAGTAGGCAAAACTAGGCATCATCTACACAGGAAGGCCAATTATCCTATGACGTTTGAATACTGTGGATGACGTAGATCTCAGATATTGAGTTGAAAATGTTTTCAAAGTTAGGCTCACTGTGACCTTGACCTTTGACCCCCTGACCTCAAAAACAGTAGAGAACACCTGCAAGCTGCAGAAATCCTTATCACCATGTTTTATTAAAGTCCAATTAACCGTTAACGGTCAGACGGACGGACGATGGACAAACCAACATGGCATAAGCTCTGCTAGACTTCGTCCAGTACAGCTAAAAACAGCAGTTTCCAAAACTTATTAAACATAGTAACATACGTGACACTTAATAAAAGTTCTCCATTTCAGATGACAAATAATCATGAAAAAAATGAGTAAATGGGGTTCAATATTAAGTTTTGATTATGGAGCGTGTCTTTTTGTGTCGCCAATCTGCACATCACTAAATCTTAGATTTATCTAAAGTCTTTTTATTTTCCTCCTATTTCAAAAATTCGTTCAAATGTGTGTTCATATTAACAAGCTTTCCAGTCTCATGCTCAGTCTTTCCCCTTACAGGAAACAGTATCTGACGACTTTTAATTACGCCTACTAAATCTATCTGATCACGTGGTACAGTGAACATCAAGATATAACTGAACGCATTCTCGCTTGCAGACATATTTGTTCGTCTCTGTGGACGCTACAATCAAAGCCTGACCTCAGTTAAGGATATAATTGTGTATAATAGAAAGTAACAAGACAAATTTTGATGCAAAGCATCAAAGGCGCTGCGCATGTTTTTGAAACATGATTTAAAGGAATCAGAGTCATTTTAGAATATCAGTAAACAACCTATCAACGGGAGGAAAACCAAATAGGCATTATGTTATATGTAACTGTTATCATAATAAGTAAAAACCACATTTACTACAGTTTAACCAAAAAATAAACGAATCATAAAAACAACCTTCCGTATAATAGTACGATGACGCCCACTAAACAAGGGCTTTTGGGGGGCGGGGGGGGGGGGGGGTTTTTGGCGCAAAAAGGGGGGGGGGGGGGGTGGGGGAAACCCACGTGATTAATTTTGTCTTGACTATGGTCAGTTGTTAGCGATGCTTTACATAACTTTCATTGAGACCCCATGTATCGCATAGTTAGGTGAACGGTCTATTTATAATGCCTACATTTTACTTTAAGTATGTAGTAATTAAAATGGGTTTTCATTAATTATTCACGTTGACAACATATGTATTTAAACTTCAAAATGTTTAGAGATAGCAAAACAACTATCGATTCGCTTTTTTCTGAACGTTGATTAATCTGGCCGTAGGGTCCGTAAACAAAAGCAATAAAAAAACCGTAACCTTCAAGTTTGTGGAAAAGTTATTAAATATCCTATGAGTATGTCAAACGTTTTTAACGGAATTAACGGTCGAAGACGTGCATCTGGTATAGTATTGTTTGTAATCAGTTAATACTATTTATTTATTCATTATAGGGGGTTTGTTCAAACATAATACATAGTTTTTATTAACAATAATAATGTTGGCTGCTCCTATTCGATTATGCAACCCCATGGTACAAAATTAAAACCTATTCAATACTGGCACTGGTCCGCCGCACGCCCAAAGAGTCTTCGGAGTGCTACGAAATTTTCCCCAGAAATAAGACAAAATAATTGCATTCCTAATACAAAGCAAAGTTGCATGAAACTGAAACTGGTGAAAAAAACCTTTGAATTTTCTAAACATTTCTGGACATTGCTTAATTTACATCACGCAATCTCTGAAACATGAATGATTTTTTTCTATTAAAATTTGACAAAACATTTACATATGTTTTTAGTTAATTCATTCGTTTTGTTAAGAATAGTGCACTGCTTACAGGTTTACAAAAAAATAACTAAGATGTTAAAGATAACTGAAATAACCAGACGAGCTTCAACATCACTGCATTTTTATTACTCTCTGAAACAAATGCTCTTACAATGAAATATTTGTTAACCACCATGTTTGCATAAGTTAAGTGATGCTTTCTTATACCAAATAAGAACGCATCACAATTGCGGTTTTCGTAACTTCAAGTGCAAGTCTATGCACTTGCCTTTTTAGTGCTGAAATTAACATGGCTGTCAGACTGTTCCGTAATGACTGTCAGACTGTACCTTAGTGACTGTCAGGCTGTAGCGTAATGACTGTCAGGCCGTAGCGTAATGACTGTCAGACTATAGGGTAATGACTGTTGGGCTGTACCGTAATGGTTGTCCGGCTACCATAAGTCGTCAGGCTGTACCGCAATGACTGTCCGGTTACATGATGACTGTCAGGCTGTACCGCAATGACTGTCCGGCTGTTACATAATGACTGTCAGGCTGTACCGCAATGACTGTCCGGCTGTTACATAATGACTGTCAGGCTGTACCGCAATGACTGTCCGGCTGTTACATAATGGCTGTCAGGCTGTACCGCAATGACTGTCCGGCTGTTACATAATGACTGTCAGGCTGTACCGCAATGACTGTCCGGCTGTTACATAATGACTGTCAGGCTGTATTGTAATGACTATCAGGCTATACCGTAATGAAAGATTTATTCCACTTTTACATTGATGTTGATTTTCAAACACTTCAAACACGTTTATGTTTATGAATAAAATAGCAAATATCATTCTGGTGTCGGGAAAATAAGCACGTACATACAGAACATGGAAATAATGACGTCACACGTACTATACCCGAACACTCGTTCCTATTCCGTCTTTACCAAAGCTATCCTATATGCATTGACCTTGACCTTAACTTTCGATAGACATATAAAGATGGGGTTGTGTCCGTCTTAAAGCTTAATTTACATGTATTTTGAAGCATGAAGACAATAAACTCAACTTCTTGCATGATGTACTAGTAATAATTAGATATCTTTAGACATATTTATACTTGTAAGCATCCTTCAATCTCAATTCTTCTCAAAGGTTTTTAAATTATTCAATTTTGTCTTCTATTCGTTTTTATATATGCATGAATTTTTTTTTAAAGATTACGTTTTGAAATATATTCATACTAATAATGGTTACACTGACTAAAAACTATATAACATGTATATATGATTTCAAAGAATCTCAAGCCACTTTATAAATATACGTTTGACACAAATTCTATTCTCTCAATGTCTAGCTGTGACGAACTTCTGTTTTGTCAGTATAATTATTGATAAGGTATACAAATTATTTATATTTCGGTTATTTACTTGAGGTATTACTAATGTGCTATGTCTATTGCCGCATGTCTGTTATGTGATATATTTATTGCCGCATGTCTAATATGTGCTATGTCTGTTGCCGCATGTCTGTTAGGTGGTATGTCTATTGTGACAGTCGTAGATTTGTTGTGTGATATGTCTATTGCCGTATGTCTGTTATGTGGTATGTCTGTTGCCACATGTCTGTTATGTGCAATGTCTATTGCCGCATGCCTGTTATGTGCAATGGCTGTTGTCACATGTTTGTAATGTGGTATGTCTAAAGTAGTCGGAACGTAACAGTTGTCACACTGAGCGCACGATACATGCACGTTACCGTACGGTAAATACACGGTACACGATTCAGAGCGAAACACAATATACGAAGTGCACGCTACCCGCTGCACGGTAGACGAGAGAACATGTTATACGATTACTTTGGATATTACTTATAGTTTTTATTGTTTTTTTTTTTCACCACATCTGTTTGGTTTGTTTCTCTACAAGAATTTGCAGTCCTTAAACTGTTAAATGCGACCAAAAGAATTAGACCAATTAATTACAGGTTTCACACCTTTATAATAGAACTTTCAACTTTCAAATGACCACAGTTTACCTAGGTTACGAACACAGGCGAGGGAGTTGGCGTAAAATTGAAGTTAAATTACCGCCAACATGTTTCTTTGAAGCACCACTACACGGAAGGCATACACGACATAATTTTCTTTTCAATAAATTATTCATAGCTTCGTGTGACGATTTTTTACATTAGGATTACGAGGATTACCCTAAACAAGAAGGTACTGTTCAATTGTTTTATGTTTTGCTCGGACTCTAACTGATTTTGTAAAACTATCGTTGATCCCTCGATTCATCTACCAATAAATAACTTGGTTACATCATATCATATCATGGTGTTTCGGTGCAGACATGGAACTGCTACGCATTTATTTTCATTTTGTTTTAGCATGTAGGGCTTACAGTACAGTGAACTATTGTAATAATATGAGATTGCAATTTTTTTATTATGTGCCGTACATATTGCATGCTATCTGTCATATAAAAGCGAACCGCATTACAATCAAAGTTAATATGATTAAATACCCCACCCAGTTCATTTACTGATCCGGATTTTCACTTCGACTGCGTTTCACGACTGAACAAGTGCTTGATCAATAATTATTCTCAAGGAATGTTTAGGTATTTAATTTCTTTTTGCGCAGATGTACACGCTTAAAAAAACAATTCACGACTGAATAAAACATCGAATCGTATACCGTATAGGCCTATCGTGCTTCGTGCACCTGGAATCGTATATCGTGTATCGTATTCCGTGTATCGTATTTCGTGTATAGTATATTTTGCACATTGCACGATGAATAATCAATACGATTTGATACACGAATACGATCGACAAAATACACGATGAAAGCAAGCACGTTATAAGCACGTTACGCGCACTTTTTACGCACTTTACAGGCACGATAAACGCTAATTTTGACAACTGTTACGTTCCTACTACTGTATTGCCGTATGTCTGTTATGTGCAATGTCTATTGCCGCATGTCTGTCATGAGCTATGTCTATTGCCGCATATCTTTTATGTGCTATGTGTATAGCATTATGCCTGTTATGTGCTATGTTTATTGCCATATTTCTGTTATGTGCAACGTCTATTGCCGCATGTCTGTTATGATCAATATTTATTGCCACATGTCTGCTATGGGCAATGTCTATTACCGCATGTCTGTTATGTGCAAAGTCTATTGCCGTATGTCTGTTATGAGCAATGTCTATTGCCGTATGTCTGTTATGTGCAATGTCTATTGCCGGATGTATGTTATGGGCTATGACTATTGTCGCTTGTCTGTAATGTGCTGAGTCTATTGCCGATATACTCTCAGGACACTGCGCATAATAACAACACGTATTTAGTTATTACAGATTTAAGTTCTCTGAAGGTTGATATAAAATTTATGTACTTGGTGGTTTGTATGGAATGTGAGTAATCCGGCTAATGGAGAAATTTCATTTTCAGCCTCGGATTAAGGTAAATCACTTTCAATTGAGCTACTGGAAGCTCGTGTATGATAATGGGTTACACGATGCAAAATATAATTGTGCAGTCTGACGGAAGGTTCGATCCTAGGAAGGCTCTAACTCTACACTGACATCTTACACATTTCTCGTGATCATTATACATGTATACTATCAATCACGTGGCTTACCTTTGACGTTTTCTCGTCTACATGTTGTTTATACATGGAAATCTCTCTGTCTTTCTCTTCACACGTGATTTTCATTTCTCTAACTTGACGTTTTAAATCTCTTATTAACAGATCCTTTCTCTGTGACGGAGTTTGATAGCCGTCCGGGAAACATCCTCTATGATATCCCTCTCCACCAGGGTAGTTCACACTGCTCTGGGATGGAGCTTTGTCTTGAGAGTGTTGTTTTTCGAATCGTAACCTACTTGCAATTGTCTCCCTTGGAAGCTTACTACAGCCTGGTACCACCATACACTCCTGTGACGTCATGAACACGTGATTGCGGCTACTTCCGCCAGGCACATCCTCTTGAAATTTAAATCCATCAGTCTTTTTATTAAACACAGATGAAGACGTGTCAAATGTTTTACTTTTAGGTATTTTGCTTTTTGTTTGTTTTTGTTCTTTCTGTTGTATTTGTTCTTCTTGTTTCTTACTTGTTTTATCAATAACTTTCTGCTGGGTTTCGTCTTTTCCATTTATTTGATCTTCTAGACTGTCTTTTGTTACTTCGACATTTCCCATGTTTCTCTCTTTACACTTAGAATTGTCGTCCAAACTGTCTGTCATTTTAACTTCAGTGGGAGTAATTTCATCATCGAAGACAAAGCCTTCATCAGAGTAGTCAAGACTGTCCACAGAGCTGGAGTGACTGATAAGTGAAAAGTTGGAATCTAAAAACGATGGTACTGGCTTTCCAACAGAACGTACAGACATACTAGCACTTGATTTAAATAATCCAAGTTATAATTCTATCCACAAAACACTTGTTTTAAGTCATCGATCCCTTGTGTTACACTAAATGTTTCTCCCGAGTGTAGCAATCTCTGAGGTCGCTCGTGCCGCTAACACTGCTACAATGTATCGGATAATTGACATTAAGGTGATATATTATGTTTAAAGATTACTCCTTTAGGCATCGTGGTCTAAAATCACATCCAAAACTACTACGAACTTCTTGCATGCCCAAAGATCATTCACTAAGACTGTAAAAAAAGATAAATGTGTATAAGAAATCTGTAAAGCTACAAACATCATATACCTAATAATTATGGCCCGGGATGCAACAAAATAAAATGTTTGTTACTTTATGTCGTGTCTAGGGAATCTGACGCCAAAACTTACGGTGATACATGTATATTCAGCGAAGTCCTAGTTTTACAGATCGACTTCATCCCCGTATCTCTGAGGAGAAACATTGATCATTCAACACAAACACAGTGGACTCTTGCATGTTATAGCACGAAGGTCAATGGCTGTTGAGACATTTTAAGAATTGTTCAGCCAAATGTTTTGAAGCACATGTACATGTATTTTATTCTACCAGGTAACAAACTGTAACGTACTATGAAGGAAGTGACGAATAATGCACTGTTCAAAATTCATAATTCATTTTAATTAACTGATAAGTCTATTTCATAACTCAGATAATACATGACATGACAAACAGTATATCTGACTAGCCAAACAGAGCCAACCTGGCACAAAGGCCCTCTCCCAGCTCCCTGAACTTACTCGTTCTCCCTTTCTCCTCCCTAACTTACTGCCTTCTTTACAAAAATAACAGAGATATATGTTAGCAAAAGAAAGGGCTTAACCAAACGTATCGGTCTGGAATTTCGAACACTACCTTGACAGTGTGGGTCAGCACATGTAATTAATAAGAATTCTCAAATTGATACCAAACATCATATATTTCTGTCAAAAAAATACATTAAATTAACAAAACCTAAGTGCACACTTTCTTTTGGACTGAGTGGTGTACTCCTGGGGAACTGATTTTAACAGAAATATTTAAAGTTTCGTACAAAACAGAGCAAAGCCGTTTGCATTTATTTGGACCGATGTTATCAAAAACTTTTCCACTTTCTTTTGCCGAGTATAGATAACGCGAAATATTTTCGCGTTAAATATTTCGCGTTAATCATTTAGTAAGTGGATATCACGAAAATAGTTTGCGTTATCTACTTATTTCCAAATATGGAGGAAAAGTAGATAACGCAAAATATGTTCGCAAAAAACCACTTTATTCACTAGAAAGTCAGTTAGCTAACATGACTGTGGCAGTAATATGTCACCATAATAGGTACTAGACTAAATGTTTAAACACATTTATCATGGTGTATCAGGTTCTGGACCTAAATGTTTCGTGACGTTATAAATATAGCGATTCATGCAACGTGCATGAAAGGTACAGGTTTGCAAAGAATTATATTTTCGCAGACGAAATATATATAAGCTTTAAATAGCAGTATAAGAGAGTGTGTTTTATATATGTCTAATTATATATATTAACTGTATATATTCTAAGTCGAATTTGAAATATATACATATGCTAATAAATTTATTTTAAAAAATTTTGTCGCAAATGAGCAAGAGTCATTCACGCTAGTTTTACGGAGTTTGTATCTATGCTATTCCTTTTACAAATTACCTTTCAGATATTAAATAAAACAACACGTCATTTTAACCAAGAACGTAGAGTCAACCTTGTATATTCTACGTTCCTGTTTCAACACTTCTTTTGCTTTCAAATAAACAAATTTATCAAATTGTACAACAAATTACGAAACAAATTGACATACAATTTACCTTTCTACTACAATGTACCCTGCATTGTGCAGTAACGTTTACTACAAACTCATACTGACACAATGATTTCAACATCATCAATCATCAGAAATGAGTTCATCATTAAATGATTAAATTTTAAGCAATTAGCAAGCACGGAGAAAAGGAAGTGTGAAAATACGATAACTCTGCAATATATTTTAATGAAGAACAAAAAACCCGATAGTGCAGCGCTCTATCTTAAATGTCAAGATTTCTGCATTTTCTCCTGGAATTATGGACATCTGTTATTGACGAGTACGTAACCAATTTGCCTTGCCCATAGTTATATTATGCGTCTTGGAATGTCTCGAGATTTTCTTTACAATGTACATTCGTTCCTCTTTTTATGCTGACCGCTTTGCTGTTGAAGTAAAATGTACATTGAATCTAGAGCTGTGTGATTAGATTTTACCCTTTAGAAATCTCTGTTCAAAAGCACAGTAAGCAGTGATATATAGGTTCTGTTGCACAAAAGAATTTTATCGTTTTTACTTTTGAATTTAATTTTATGCAAAATCAAGTTTTCGCCGGAGGCTGTGAAAAAGGATTGATCAAATGAGAATTTATAAATCACATTTCACAGCCTCCGGCGAGACAGATGGTGCTTGCGATCTATACATAAAAACTTGTCGCATATAGATAAAGCAATATGTGTAAAGAATTTAATTATCATCTAGAGGATCTGATTATCTATTGTCATACTGGTATGCCAGTAGCCTATTTTGGGTATATATTTTTTTCGCCAGCCTTATAACTTTCTTCCTAAATACCTTGTTGGTACGACGTTGTATCAGTGTCGGTTGGGCCAACGTTGCACCGAATAGCATTAGCAATGTTGGCATCAGTCGTTGGGCCAACAAAGAAAAATGCGTTGGGCCAACAATGGCCCTATGAACGTCTGTTATTGAGGATTAGCATTTTGAATGTAAAATGACTTGTGTTTATATTGATGTTGGCCACACACTCTTTTGATTTAATATCAGTGTTGGGCCAATGTTGATGCAATCAAACATATACTAAATGATAGTGTAGGGCCAATAATGCCCCGACGGTAGGGCCAACAAAAAAAGCTACATGTCTGCTATTGGGGAATGAATCATTGCTTGAATACTAAAATACAATGTAAAAAGTAATAAAGTATAAAATCTGTATACTTCAGTCGTTTATGTATTGATTGCAGGCACCATCTGTCCCAGGCTCGGTATAATATACAATTCATTCAATAGATACATTGGAATATGTATGGTGCAATGTCAACGCTTCATTTACCAAGCGTATATTTTAGGTTTAGCTCGCCGAAACCTCAAAGAAAACACGTTAGTCAGGTGTATTGAATAAGTTTCCATTAGCAATGTAATGACTAGTATTGAGAGAAAGTCAACACAAAGTTGTGTCTTTAAATGCACTTGGACGGTAAACAAAAACATGTATATTAAGATACACAGTGCATGTAGTAAAAAAATACTATACATGTATATAATCCTGTAAACTGAACATCATCGTATAAACCTAAATATCCTAAGTGACAAAAATGTTAATTAGTGACCGGACAGTGAAAGAAACTCTGAGAGCTCAAACCTGTTTACATGCATGAAGTCAGGGTCTTCTTATGTGCATAGTTAGAATTGACGAGTATCGTAACGAAACAACTGGTAGTTAATGGAAAACATACACGCAACGCGACATACTGGTGTCTGCTTCAGTAAACACAAACTTCAACAAAATATTGACCGTTTTAGGAAATATTGTTGTTTTGAAAATGAGAAAGCTATCTGCAGAAACCCAATATTAAGTTCGTTTTAATGAATTTACTAGACATCTATTACTGCAAAGAAACAAATTGCCTTATTTAAGTTCGTTCAATAAAATGATTACAATCTTACAAGAAGAATTCCAAACAAGAAAACTGCCCTAACTGTCTTTATGTTAATAAAAGTAACAAAAGTAATGATTGTGCTGATGTTGTTAAGTACACTTGTACCTTGTTTCAGCAGATACAGTATGTACTCTAAGTATTTCCATCTGAACGTTCTAATACAGTATGTTCTCTAAGTATTTCCATCTGAACGTTCTAATACAGTATGTTCTCTAAGTATTTCCATCTGAACGTTCTAATACAGAATGTTCTCTAAGTATTTCCATCTGAACGTTCTAATACAGAATGTTCTCTAAGTATTTCCATCTGAACGTTCTAATACAGTATGTTCTCTAAGTATTTCCATCTGAACGTTCTGATACAGAATGTACTCTCAGTATTTCCATCTGAACGTTCTAATACAGTGTACTATCAGTATTTCCATCTGAACGTTCTAAAGTAATGTACTTACTCTAGTATTTCCATCTGAACGTTCTAATACGTGTACTCTCAGTATTTCCATCTGAACGTTCTAATACAGAATGTACTCTCAGTATTTCCATCTGAATGTTCAAACACAGTATGTACTCTCGGTATTTCCATCTGTACGTTCTTATACAGTATGTACTCTCAGTATTTCAATCTGAACGTGTACTCTAAGTATTTCCATCTAAATGTTCTGATAAAGAATGTACTCTAAGTATTTCCATCCAAACGTTCTAATACAGAATGTACTCTTAGTATTTCCATCTGAACGTTCTTATAGACAACAGTAAAGTTATTGTAACATTAAAGGTACCACTTATTGTTTGGCCAACTGCAAAAAAATTGTAAAAGATATGTCGGAATCAGGCCAATGTTGGCATAACATTAATAACTGAAAAGGGCCCAACGGCGGTCAAGCTTAGTCACATTAGTTTCATCCAAATATTGACCCAACGTTTCTCTTCTGGGAATATAAAGTCGCATTTGGCCAACATAGGCCCTGCACTGCTTAGTTTATTGCGATTTGAACGTTCATTGACATATGTACAACTTTCTCAGAAATTGTTTGAAACAAAGTGAATGTTTCACAATAATAATCTTCATAGTAACATTATTTACATAATTAACTAGCGCACTATATCATTCACCAGTACTTAACCCTGTTGCCTGGTCCATAATTACAATAAACTTCCTGCAATTTAGCAAGACTTCTTAAGGATAAGATATAATTACAAATGTACACATTACATTCTCTTGTTCAACAACAGGACAGTAAGCAGTATCTGGTACTTTTGAAAACATGATTTTATCGTTTTTATTTTGATTTGAATCTGATGCAAAAACTAATACATTTGTACTCGCTACAAGTGTGTACTTGTAAAGTTACTATAGCCTTTCTTGTGTATGTAATTTATTTGCCCGCTTTTTGGGTCGATTGTTAAAATCGACCTAAAGTTAACAGAGTATATCGCCCTTACGGCCGAACGCACAACATACAAACAAGTAGTTCCATATAAACAGTTGTTAGGCATTATAGCGATTTCTGTTTTCAAAATTATATAGTAATAAATCTAAATAATTTAAAAACATTTCAGAATAGAATAATATTATTTCGTTATTGTTCTTTAAATGTGTAATTAATCGTAAATACTATTAATACGCGAACGAACGACTTGGACATACAAATTTATAACAACTCGTTTTTTACCAATAACCCTATATTCGGCGGACATAGAGCAGTTGGTAGAGATGCTGGAAATTGAATTTGCGCTGATTTACTGCGGCGGACGCGAGTTCGAAACCCATTTAATACATTTCTTTTTTTACATTTTTCTTCTGTTTTACTTATAATTTTAAGACTTTAAACCATTTTAAATGTTTTACAGCAAATAATCATAGAAAACTTCATTCATGTCAACTTATAAGGATAATGTTAATAAGACACTGTATACATATTATTCGATAACAGTAAAGTTCAGTCAGTAGTCGTGTCAGGTTTTGCTTGTACAACCAGAATTGGTTTCCTTGGGTTCTTTTGGGGCCATGCCTCAACATCAATCATCACCAATTTCTAGAATATTTACATGTCAGTTTTGTTTGTGGGCCCGCTGTGATACTTTGTATCACTGTTTTTCTTGTTCAGTTATTAATTTACTCTGTGTCTTCTTTGATCTTGCTCATTGTTCAGTTTTTGCCTACAATTTAGGATAGGAATTTATTTTGTATTATTGACACAATGCACTCAACCCTATGGGCAAATCCCATAACTTTTGAATGACATTAAAAGTTGCGCAAACTTTGAGTTTTCAGTTCAGGTTTGTAAAAATCCACTTCTCAGTAACCATTCACAGCTATGATACTTTATAGGGTAGTTGAACATACATGTTGTCACTGAATGCAAAAGGTAAGCACATGGGTTCCTATCAAAAGTAAAGTTTACACATATGGTTAAAGGTCAAACTCTGTGGACATTTGTGTCTCCAGTTTGTTGATAACTTTACTCATGCATGGGTTGCCCTGATATTTACACATGTGTTCAGAGACAATCGACCCTCCAGCACTTTCAGTCCTTTGATTACCTTTATTTCTAAAAACCTTGTTATAACGACGTTGTATAAGTGTCGGTTGGGCCAACGATTGGCCAACATTGGCCCTATGAATGTCCGCTATTGGGGATTAGTATTTTAGATGTAAAATTACTTGTTGTGTTTGTATTGCCAAAACAGATTCTTTTTATTCTAACACTGTTTTATTTTTTTTATTCGATTATATATGCTATTAATATAAAAGGGTACTGTTTTTCCATGGTATTGCAAAAACAGAAAATCAAACGTCCTAAGGCAAAAGAGCAGATGTTGTCGTACAGTGCAAAAAGAACAAATGTTGTTGTTTTATGCCAAAAGAACAAATGTTGTGTTATGCCAAAATAACAAATGTTACGTCTTTTGCTAAAGCAAAAACAGGTGTTATCGTCCTATGCTTAAAGAATAAATGTTGATATCCAGTGTCATACATGTATATTGTCGTCCTAGGCCAAAAGAACATAATATTATGTTATCGTCCTAAGCAAAACGAACATAAGTTGACGCCCTATGCCGAAAGAACAAATGTTGCCGTCCAGTGCCAAAATAACTTATGTTGTTGCCATGTGCCAAAGAACAAATATTGACGTCTCAAGCCAAAAGAACAAAAGTCGATGCCCTATGCCAAAATACCAAACGTTGATGACAAGTACCAAAAGAACATACATGTATGTTGTTGTCCTGTGCCGAAGAACAAATACTGACGTCCTATGTCAAAAGAACAAAAGTTGACGTCCCATGTTAGAAGAACAAATATTGACAACCTAATATGTCAAAAAATGTCAAATGTTGACGTCCTAAAGCAAAGAAAAATAAATGTTATCATCCAGTGAAAAAAATCAAGGATAACATCCTTCTATTCGTGTTATTTTTTACATAAAATTCTTTACAATCAAGCTATAGTATTTAATTTTATTTTGTGTAAGTCCTCATAAAGCTCATAAGTGTAACAACTTATTTTCATTTTGCAAGACACAGGTAAGAAATATAGAAAAACATTCAAAACCCGTACTTATTTCTAAATGACTTGTCGGGTGTTATTATTCGAATATTGTTACCTTAAATTTCGCTGAACGTTTATAATTGCAATATAGTATAAATCAAATATAAATAAATTAAATATTAATCTAAACATTTCGAACAATTTGACGTGAACATTCTATTTTTTGTGCAGATTTAATGCATGAATGTCGTAATATAAAAAAATACATAATTTTGGTCTACTGTTTTGTAACACATTTATGAAATAATGAAGACAGGTTAGTTATGAAACGTGAACGTTAAATTGACTCGAAAATGATGACTATGCTCTTTTCCATAACAATTCACACATAATACGGAACGGAAATTGTAGAGTTCTGTCCTTAAAGGAACACACCCTATAACTGATGTCAAACTAAATAACCTCCAAAATATAAATAATAGAATCTTTGGAAGTATAATAACTCAACCTTAAATTTTCAGCTATGCATTGCCAGTCATTATCGATAAAATCAGCGGTTTAAAATATACTGCAGTACCGTTTACCATTCAATAATCTATGTAAAGTTGTTGTACAATTCATGGGCGGATGCGATTTATTACAGAAAGCCTTTTATATTGATTAATTATGGTAAAGTGAGGCATTTTTCGCCTAGGTTCTTCTTTGACATTGTATTTATTTATCATTTTACGTTCATTGAACAAATAATTTATGTTTCGAGAATATAATCGGCTAGACGTAGGGTGTGCCGCTTTAAAAGATATGGTCTTCAGAATAGCTTTTATTTACATTGTTATGCCGTTATAATTCTTTCTTTTTTTCGCAATTGTATATTACATACTCGGAGACGCCAGCGAACCTCAGCCTGGATATAGCACAACTGATCTCTTTGCTTGAGATGTTAGGTTAGAATGTTACAAAACGTTTGAGTTGTAAGGTTAGAATGTTACAAAATGTTTGAGGTTGTAGTTTAGCATGTTACAAAACGGTTGAAGCTTCAACGTCAACCCTAGATTCGGGCTCTTACTTTGTTAATTTTTGCCCTTTGCTCTATCGTGTATTCTCTTTTTTGGGCTCTATGGCTATTTTATACTTCCTACTGTCTTAGTTTTAGTTTTCAACTTTGCCGTAGCATGTTATACTGACGAGCACTGTGCCTGATAATAACCGGTAATATTCGGGCGATCATTTCCATTGAACTTTATGCAAACATAGCTAACTGCTTGATGCCATATAGCGATAACGTTAATATGTCTGTTATTTGATCCCATACGAACTCTGTTCAAAGTACAGTCAAACCTGTGAACAAAGACCACTGTTTGAAAACTACAAATGTGCTCTTTGTTTGCATGTGGTGTTTATTCACAGGTGTGTCTACTATATACATTTATTAATAGTACACGGTGATCTCCCAGTCGGTATTTATTCGCAGGGTGGTTCATTCGGTGATGGTCTTTAACGCAGGTTTGACTGTAATTAAATCAGGTTGTTCATCACTAGAGAATTTATCCAAATCAAACTAAAGTAGTGTTAAGAGATCTTATATTTCGTTCTTAAAAATCAAGATGACATTGTCTGTTTACGTCAGAGTAACATACATAACCTACTCACCTGTATAAGGCAGCGACACTTTCTGCTGGTGTCATAGTGCGTAATTACTCCCTTCGGAATGCACATACATGATATCACGTCCCTACTTTTGTAATTGAATTGTATTCCCTGAACCAATAAACTTGAGCTAGTCTGCAAGCTGTTGTCTGTTTGTATATTTAGTGACAACTTACAGCAATATCTTTCTCCATATGGTAGTTTCTATCCAACAGTCATTGCGCATGTCCACAGGAAACACGTTTAACAATATATCGGGTTTAGAGATAAACATCGTCTGCAGCGTCGCAATACGTCAATATCTAATAGCATAGGCCTGATATTTTCCATGAGAAATGTACTTCTATATTTCATAGAGGACAGTGTTAATACATTTTGTGATTTGTCATAGAATAAGTATATACAAACAGATTGACAAATTATTCAGAAAAACATGCAGTCTTTTCCAAGATAAATTGTCACAAAACGTTATTCAGCTTATTCGCACAAACTATAAATAGCACGTAGCTACACATGCAATCAACATCAAAGCGAGAATGTGCGGCAATGTTGAATTAAGCCCCTTGCCTATCTCTTTCAACCGACGCTCCCGCCGTCCCCCCTCCCCCCTCCCTCAATTAAATAGCTTCTTATGTTTCAATGTAATATTCGATATATGTTTACAATTTGTTAATTTTTTTATGTTAGCTTTCTGCGATATGCTCACTTTAATCAACATCACCAACTTAAAACTTATATATGTCACAGCTAGCATGAAACGTTCCGTCTAAAATTCTGAAGTAAAGAGCATGTTTATGTATATATATAAAAAAAACTAGACAAACAACTTTCATTGTAAAATCTGCATTTGAATATCTTGTTAAAAGCTTGGCCTTAAAGTGTGTCAATTTCAGGAATCAGCCCAACATTAGTCCGTAATTACTAAACTCAGCCATTTTATTGCTTCGGTTTGCAGAGTTGCTATGATATTTTGAAATATATATAGTAAGAACAAGCACAGTTGATTGTAGCGTACCAGGGACCCAAACAGTGATTTTAAGTTAAAAATAGCCTAGTTATTACTAAAGGTATTTATAATTTAACTGAAATCACTGTTTGGGTCCCTGGTTCGATATTATTCTCGAACACCTAACACAATTTTCTTCCCAGTTTTACAGATTTTATTGTCATAACTTTAGCGCATGCTTTTATTTGAAGAACTGTGTTTTATAAAAAAGTATATGTGTAAACAAAATTGGATGCTTGAGAATGATACCAGCGGCGAAGCAAAATAAACAAAGGATAGAAGCAATGGTGAGAGACAGAGCAAAGTCGATTGACAGACAGTCAAGTGAGGAAACAACATACATGCATGATATACACTTTGAGCCACACCCAACACTTAGATAATTCGGTATAACTGGATTATTTGTAGGCGGAACTCGCTCAAATTGGGAACATAATTAATTCAACACATTATACTTACTTCTTACAAATTGGATTTCAGTTCATTAACATATACATATAAAACTTAACAAAGGAAAAATATCCAGCTTTTAATATCCAATACTATTTTTTGTTAACCTCATCACATGAAAATCCAAGTTTTGATTACACTCTTTTACGTTCACCAATTTTTAATAACACTCATTTTTCACTATAACGTTTAGATTCAATTGTTTACTATATTTTTACGCCTTTATTACAATCAATCGCATGAATGAAATTCCATTTCTTTCGTCCAGTATCAACTTTACACTCAATTGCGCATGCTCCCGCTAAATTACCCAAACAAATTTAAACGCCACGCTTATCTCGTGCCATGTACCTTGTTTTTCATTCTACTACTATCATACTCATGAATGAAATTCCAATGTTACGACTGTTTGTGAAATTAGTTAGTATTTCATACGCGTCACATGTTTTCACTCTTGCGCTAGATAATTCTACAAAGCATAGGACTTAAAGTATTTCATATAATAATTATAGCTTAGGTTACTTTAAAAATATTTTTGGTACCCCCAGCCCCATCCCCATCCCCATCCCCATCCCGTGTCTCTTTCTTCTGTTCCATTTTTTTCTCTTTTGTGTCCAAACAAATGTTGTATAAATTTAGCCATATCATGCTGGATTAAAACTTATTTCAGTAATTGATATCATTGCGTATAGAACCAGTAATTGAAATAGATATCGTATGAAGTATATAATGTAAATGATTTGAAAATGCTTTGTATTGAAGTTCTGTTTAAACTATGAAATACCACCAAACAATATATGATACTGTTTTATATCCCCATGCATTATGTTAACATAACTGGGTGAATAAAGGTAATGCTGTTGTTGTTGTTGTTGTCACTGTAAAATCCGAATTCACAAAATGACATGACGCAAAATCCCACCTATGTGACAAGTCACAGAATTACAATAAATTCCGTACATCAGGATAACTAATACCTCGTGTGTCCTCCCATGGCTTTTACGACATTGCTATATAAATAAAAATACATTTACATACGTGTCTGGATGATTGTCCGTCCTCATTCGAACCATAACTGATTTTTAAATAAAAGATTCTGTATTCACGGTTTGAATTGCGTTGTAAAATGATATACTCAGTAATGAAAATGAAAATTAATATTTTTCGTTCACCTACATTTTCTCGTGCAAAATGGTGAAATCGTACCTGTCCCACGTGCAAAAGTGACCGATCGTCACAGTTGAAAGATGTTAACATTTTTGTACAGCTGTAGTGTTGCCAATTGACGTTATATTTAATTTGAAATAAATATCTTGAACATATTTGAGAAAATGGAATTTGAAAAGTGTTAGGTTAGAGATGGCTCCAAGTGTAAATAACATATAACAAATGCCATCCGACAGACGAAAATACAAAGTTTTAAAAAATAGTTCTGTCGAAACGTATTAAAAGTAAAAAAAAAACATATTTTGCACGCGTTGTATAGCAGTTTTCATTCTAATTAAAGTGTCATACATTAAATATTAGCAAATAACTAAGTTGTTATACATTCTCCATGTCGGACGGACAATTTAATGTGACATATTCCAGGCACATCCCTTCCACTTTCATCTAAACACTTACATCTGGACGCCAATGTAAATAACTTATACATACACTACATTAGTTTAATGAATTGCAAGTCTTTAACTAGTGACAGAATGCACCGATTATACGTAGAAACATACATTGTAGGCTGTTTCTATTTGTTTCTGTTCAGATTACCCCCGCTTTTCTCCCGCTGCATGCAGGAAAACGTGTTGCCATGGTCGATAATGTTATATTAGAAAATCAGATTTCAGCTGTCATTGACTGCAAACACAGCTCTGTGAAATCGATAGCATGCTACAAATACGACAATGTCCTTGAATGCAGAATGCATATATTACGCTCGTGTTTGGTATTGTTGTCCAAGTGTCTACAGCGGGTTTCCGGACGTGATGTCTTTTTGAGTTCATTGGTCAACCTATTTCTCTTTTTTTCCCTTCAAAATATATTGGAATACGGGACAAATCTATCATCGGTCTCTTACAGGAAAGGATATAATAATAATAAAATCTGGACTAAACACTTCGATAGGATATCAAATTTAAAGCATTTCTATCAAAAATGTTTAAAATTGTTGAAATTAAAGTTATCATTTATTTCATCAGTTATCAAACTTTCATGATCATTTGTTGTCAAATCTGATATATAACACTTTCTTGTCGCCTTAAATGAATCCAATAAAAGCTTACATAAAACAGTCTTTTCTAATTCAAATAATTCATAACTTGTATTTATTTCAATCAAGAATTATGTTACAAGAATGTTTGACAGCATTGAAGGTTTTACATAAGCTTCAAATGTATCCAATAATACTAAGATATTAGGCTAAGAACAGCTTGTATGCCGAACCCGGAGGTTGCGGGCTCGAGCCCCACTGGGGTCACGACCGTACCTCCTAATATGACACCAGTACTGGTTTTTCCAGGAAGCCGACTCGAGAATGACTCGATAAGCTGCAAGCTTACTTCACAATCGAGTTAAATAAATTAGTATAAACTAACTAACTAACTAAAACATTTAACAAAATTATTAGTTGAACAAAGGCCATAATTTGAATAGTGTCAAGAGTTATTTAACTGGACTGTCTGGTAACACTTAATAGTTTTTATAAAGTTTCAAATCAACCCAATTACTGGTTAATGAGATTATGTGGATGATAGTGGCTTGCATGACAAAAATAAACATATTTCATCAAACAAGTGCCATAATTTGAATTAAATTCAGTCAAGAGTTATCTAACTTGACTGTTCGCTACCTTGAATACTTTGTCCAAGTTTCCAATCAATCCCATGTGTGTTAAAAGCATGACAGTAATTTGCATACAAAAGTTTTACCAGAATATCCAAGTCCAACAAGTCCCATAATTTAAAATAATTTCAGTCAAGAGTTATCGAATTTGATAAACGTATACTCCTGACATGCTGAAGACTGTAATGAAGTTACAAATCAATAAAATCAGTGGTTACTGTGATATATGCATGACAGTAGCTTGCATGCAAAACATTAACCAACATTTCTAAGTTAATTAAGGGCCATAAATTGCATTAAATTTCTTACTTGCGTGTCTCATACGACTTAGGAAAGTTTCGAATCGTTCAAATCAGTGTTTACTGAGGACAGTAGCTGGTACGCAAAACTTCAACTGAAATTTCTAAGTAGAACAAGGTTCATAATGTCAAGGCTTATCGAACTTGTTTGTCTGACATCACCAAACAGTTAAGTAAACTTCTAAGTCTATCCTATAAGTAGTTACTAAGATATGTCCATGACAGCAACTTGCATGCAATACTTTAACAGAAGCAAGGGTGACCACAATAACCCATATTATTCTCCGAATACGTAGTCTAACTTAAAATTACTAGGCACGTTTTCTTTACCGTACAGTCAAGATGTCCGAATTAAAACAAAATCCCTGACAAATGTGATATAAACTGAAGACATGACTTAGTTTAGTTTATACTAATTCATTTTAGCTCGATTGTGAAAAAAGCTTGTAGCTTATCGAGTCACTCTCGTGTCCTCTTCCTGGAAAAAACTAGTACTGGTATCATATGAGGAGGTACGGTCGTGACCCAAGTGTGGCTCGAACCCGCAACCTCCGGGACATGACTTGCTGGGGTGTACGCTTCTCTCTTTTTTATTTATTTTTTTTTTCTAAACTTTCTAAAGCTGTCTTCAGGTCTTAATGCGCACTGTACGCGTACAATCTAGAGTGAATATAATAACATAGTTGCAGAGCCTCGTTACCATCAAAACAGTTACCCCCGAATATGATATTCCCATCCGCACGTGAAACCAGTGAAAGATACTTATAATCTTACACTCCCATCAGAACGAACTACTTTTATGAATGAATGTGTTAAATCGTACATTACTACAAGGAAATAACGCGTAAATATAAGTCATTAACTTTTAATTAAATTTTATTTCTGCTACTTTTAGTAGAAAATGGTATGCAAGAAAAAGAAGGCTTAGCCTCGTTACCACCAAAAACAGTTACCCTCGAGCTAGATATTCCCATCTGTACGTGCAGCCAGTGATAGATTCTTATATTCTACAGGACTGTGCTATGAGGGAAAAAGGAGTATTGAAAGTCGTAAAGAGTTCGGCGGTGACTAAGTGGGTGCATATACATACGTATCTTTTTAGCCTGTTTGGGACTTCTAGATAACTGGGTACTAGGGAGATTGCTGCAAGATAGTAGTACTAGTATATATTGTAGTACATTACCAGTTTGAAGGCTAGACGCCTGTTCTCAAGGGTGCCCCAGTCAAGGTGTTCTGAAGGTCTATCACACTTGTTTCTTTTGAACAATCATTTTGACCCATCTATTTGTGTGCCTCTGGACCATTTCGAGCTTATGCATATTGACCTGAGTGTGTGGCGACCATGCAGATGATGCGTACTCTAATTGTGGTCTGACTAATGTTTTGTAAGAAAGTGATTTGATATTTTCATGTTTTGTTTAAGTGTTACGTTGGAGGATGCGTTTGTTGTTATTCTGGAGATGCGTGTGTTCCAGCTGAGAGTTTTGGCTAATGTCCACGTCAGTGTATTTGCATTCTTAACTGAGGAAGTGTTAGGCCATGAAGTTTGTAAGGGAACAGAATGGGCTTTCGGCTAGTGTTGTACTGAGGATATGCCATTTACTAGGGCTAAGTCCATGTCCACAAATTTTAACTTAAAGAGATCATTTTGTAAGGTAAACGGCATAATCATCAGCGAAAAGCCTCATATAGGAGGTGACTATGTCAGGGAGATCATTTATGTAAAGTAGGAAGAGAAGAGGTCCTAGGACAGAGCCCTTAGGTACCCCGGATGTAATAGGAGTACGTCCGTCCGTCCGTCTCTCTCTCTCTCTCTCTCTCTCTCTCTCTCTCTCTCTCTCTCTCTGCCTCTCTCTGTCTCTCGTTAATAAAGATTTATTTTACTAAATTTGAGAGGTTCTCGCACTGACGTTTTATTGCATCACTTTGAGTAATATGGAAGTTTCTATAATGTGTTAATTGTTTGTAACACAAGGTACCAGTATGGTAAAAGAACCAGGCTATTTTATTTAGTGAAGCTTGCGAATCTACACTATTCAGTTCAGTTACACTAAGAAATATCAGAAATAATTTATTAATGTATATTATTTCCTGCGCTTGAACGGTGGAATTCACATTTACAAGAGGTCATGATCATGACCTTTTAAGTTTTCAAATTGCTAGTTTTAAGCGGCCTATATGACATTTTTATTGTTTAATTTAGTATTTGAGTGGGAATTTTAGCTACTTTATACGCTGTTTGAAAACAGTTTACCAAAGTTGAATACTTTCCAACCAATTTAGACTTTGTATGTCAATTAACAACCATTTAATACCGTATATAATCAGATTAACGGGACTGATTGATTATACCTAAAGTCAGGCATGGCTTCAGCGTATCGGCTGCGGCGACTTCGTTTTGGTTTCTTTAATCGTAAATATAGGGTTACGTGTACCGTAATTTCCGTACAATAGGCCGCTTTACCATCGGATACTGATCCTGAATTGCAAACTGGCAACAGGTCTGTTTACACTTTGAATCTCGAGTTGCGACCAGGAAGATTGTCTGCAGTTCGCAATTCGTAGGTGTTCGACATTCGCAATAATTGCTAATTCGAATAGCGACCCACAAACTCATAAGGGGTCCTGGTTTGAAATTTGCAATTAACGAATTCACACGATTGTTGAAAGTACGAATTGCGAACTTGCAACACATTTCTTCATTTTTCAGTTTAGGCTACGAACTTATTGACAGTTATACAGACACTTTCCAGAAAGAATGATTTTTCCGGCATGGTTACATGTAAAAACACCGTAAATGCCGATGCTGCATTCAAGAAATTACGATTACTCAGAGCACCTGTATTACTGAGATAAATGACTTAAGGAGATATTTACGATGTTTCGAAAAACAAGAAACAAAAATCCCTGAAAGGTCCCAGTATAAATTCCTATAAATTTATGTGTTTGAAATTATACGCTACTAAATTATGAAGCGTTACAACCGCATTCGAAAACCCAATATAACCATAAAGTGCAGCGGTGCCGTAAAATCAACTTTTTAAACAGTTTTTTTTCAAGCTACAACCTAGGTTTTTGCCTGTGTTGATGATACTAGCTATTACTTAAAATACATTTTTATGTTTTAGTGTACCATTTTGGAGAATTTTTGTTCACCGGAAACTATGAGATAGCAGCTTTAACAAAAATGTAAAAACTAAGCATCAAAAA
>JAFMSR010000017.1:34207635-34239860 GCA_022818135.1 Saxidomus purpurata
ATTTAAGTAAAATATATTTTGAAATATTGCCGTACCATTTTATAAAAGAAAACAACTGTCAGATGGAAGAGCCTGATGGTTTCCCTGGTGTTTTTTTCTGAAACTTTGCCATGATAACTAACAGATTTGATGTTATTTGTATTCATCATTACCAAACGTTGTAATAGATGGGAATAACGCTCACTATGACAGTTTTTGTTCAGGAAAATGTCTTCTAATACCAGATTTAAAGGCCGGGGTTTGTTTCAGTGAAATACCGGCCGGCAATCAATTAGGCATATTAGGAGTGTAGGGAGGAGCTGTACTACCTAGCAGAGGGTTAACAATACTTTGTAATGTGATAATGTAAAGCTAGATGTTTAGAAGTGCAATTTCAGAATAAATAACATAAATTACTGTCCCCCTTTGTGAACTTTTAGGGGAAAGTCACTTCAAATAACTTTAAAGTCAACTTTCAGCTTAAATATTGCAATATTTTATTGAAGGATTAAACATTGAGTCAATGTATGTTTCTCATGTACATTTTCTGTATGTATACGAGTGCTTTAAATAGATTTTCTTCTTCTGAAAGTGAGACAACTGCCAGGTAACTATATCTTGGGAAAAAGTTGTATCTAAGAGACATCATTTATCTAGATACACACCAGAAAGGAATGTCACTTACATTAATGTTGATAAATATTCAAGGTTAATATTGTAGGAAGAGCAAGTTTGACCAATGTATATTGTGGAAAACCATACTTAGGTCATTTATGGGCATTTTTTCATCGACACGAAGCAGGAGCAGTTCTAGAATACCTGAGTGTAGATCATGATCTTTCCGTCACACCATAGACAAATTAGGTACGTAAGTAGTGTGGATTTTCTGTAAACTCTTTGATAGATCAAGGGCGAATTTCGTCACTAATATTCTCTACATATTTTTCGACGTCGTCAGGAATTTTTCTACATTCCTTGATTTTCGTTAATTTATGTTTAATCAATTGTGTTTGCTTTCGTCTTCAAGTACCTTGATCTCGATACGATTATCTATCTCACTTGATTTTATGTATGCAATGCTAAATTTCCATGATCTTGTTGAAGTCATTATTGTGTATTTTCTCTTGCTTTTCAATGTGGAAAAAAATCCAAGGCTCCTTTGATAAGTTGAATCTTGTCCGGGATGACTCCATTTATCAAGACCGTCCAGTAATATTAAACTTGATTTTCTGTAAATGACTGTCTGCAAGAAATCTTTACTGTACCTATCTGTTTTTTTATATTTTGAATCATATAATCAATCTCACAGTCAGCTCCCGTTGAATCGTTAAGGGGGTAAGAAACAAATAATCAAATTCACGCATAGTATTCAAATATTCGTCTGAGGATTCTCCTTTGTCTGTGTTGCTAATTCGGTCAAAGCTAAACGATTACAAAAGACTGTTTTCCCTTGACTAGGCTCCGACGTCAAAAATTACGTTTTTGCATCTGTTTGATTTTTTTTATAAAATACATCTTTTAAACTTAAAACTGGTGTTTTGACTTCTGAAGCGGGACCTCTAAAGTCTTCTGTACCTCAACCGTAAAATAATTAGACTAAACACAACTTATGTCGACTTTTTGTGGGCTTTTAAACGCTGATGTAAGTTCTTAATTCTGATTGAGTAACTTACGAAGAGTTTAAACTTGATACTAAAGTGCTGCCTTTTTTTTCGCGAGAGGGAGAACTTTCCGAGTGTATTTGATAGCGAATCAAAAATCTATTTAAGCGTTCTTCGTAACCAAACTAAAATGAATTCGTATAAACTAAATTAACCTTAGGGTAATACTTTTTGATACGGAATGGACCTATCCATTTAACTGCACAGTACAGAAGTCTTGAGGGGTTACAAAATATAAAACTTTGACATCTTATAACAGAAAGTTTATACAATGGTGTTTATATTCCAAGTCATTAAAATGAATAAAGCGAGATCTAGTTTTACGTGAACAATTTCCCACCAATATCACAGCTAAATTAAATGCACAACAATGGTAGTCATTTTCTGATAGATATAATTATCATATGGTATAAGTATATTGAGATGAACATCACATTGTCCCTCTAAATATATTAAATTTGATATTCTTTTCTAGCAATAAAAGATATAACATACGCTCTATTTCTGACAAAAATTTAGTTGTACCGAAAATGCGCACTAATTATCTAAAAGCTTTTCCTATTCCATTGTACATATATGGAATAACTCGATCTCCTCCACCACTGATATGAGAAATTACAGAAAAAAATATTTGTTACAAAAAACACAATTTAGGCGTACATAGACATGGTCATACAAAAAGTACTGTATTAAGGAAATCTTTTGCAACAGGAAACTTCCTGAACGCACTTAAACTTGCTCAGGTTACACCCATTTTTAAAAAAGATGACCCATTCCAAAAGAAAAATTAAAGACCTGTCAGTATTCTCCCTACTATATCAAAAGTTTTTGAACAATCAATAAGTGAACAGCTATGTCTTCATTTTGAAAATATATTCCATGACTTTTTGTCTGCTTTTAGAGCTAAATATGGATGTCAAACAACACTACTTCGTTTAATTGAAGACTGGAAACATGCGTTGGACAACCACCAGTATATCGCTGCTATACTGATGGACCTCTCCAAGGCTTTTGACTGCCTTTCTCATGACTTGATTGTTCTCAAACTTAAAGCCTATGGGCTCTCTGATTTAGCTGCAGACCTAATGCATGATTATCTGTCAAATCGTAAACAAAGAGTAACATTAGGTGACCATTACAGTGAATGGAGAAATATTTCTAAAGGTGTTCCTCAGGGATCCATTTTAGGCCCTTTGATTTTTAAGATTTTCATAAATGATATTTTTTACTTTATTGATCATGCCAAAATGTACAACTATGCTGATGAAAACACCTTGTCGCATTGTGATCCTATCATAGAAAGGCTACAAGAAGTTTTAGAATCTGAGGGTGCTATTTTGATTAAATGGTTTGACAGTAATCTTATGCAAGCAAACCCAGATAAATTTCAGTCTATTTGTATTGGAAAATCTACAGCTGGTAATATAAAGTCTTTTAACATTGAAAATACAGAAATACCATGCGAAGATAGTGTAAAACTCTTAGGAATAGAAATTGACTCTTTGTTAAACTTGATGCTCATGTTGCAAACATATGTAAAAAATCTGCAAGACAAATAAATGTTTTATCTAGATTATCTAAGTACCTAAATCAAGATAGAAAAATACTTATTTATAAATGTTTTGTCCGCTACAATTTTAACTATTGCCCAATTGTATGGCATTTTTGTAGCCAACAAAATACAGAAAAGCTGAAAAATTACAATACAGAGCCTTGAAATTTGTTTTTAATGATTTTGACTCCAGTTACAAAGAACTTTTAGAAAAAATAAATATGTCAATCCTATATATTAGACGCCTAAGGCAACTAGCTACTGAAGTTTTCAAATGTTTACATAAAATTTCACCAACTTACATTTAAGAACTTGTCTCTGTTAAATCTAAACATTATTCTTTCAGAAATAGCAACATGCTTGATGTACCTAGCAAAAACACAGTGACTTATGGTAAGAAGAGTTTTAGCTTTGAAGCCACCTAGGTTTGGAACAATCTACCAAATAAGTTTCGAAATACTACTGATTTTAAAGAATTTAAAAGATTGATCCATACCTGGAGTTGCTACAAATGCAAATGTTCCATGTATGCATAGCTTTACTCCTCTGCTTTTGCTTTTGCTTGGCATAGCCTTATTTTATGTTTCATTTTTTGTACGCGTAGCCAAGCTGATTTGTTTCTTATTGTGCATCTCATGTTTATGTCAATGTTTTTGTTTTTCTTCCATAGCTTATGTGCATGCATTGTGTCTGTAATGCCTTTTATTGTGAGGAAGTTGCTGATCAGTTCTTCCCAAATCTGATTTTGGGAGATATATGCTCTTAAATATTTCTTATCGGTCACACTTTTGTGTCTCTTTTTGTACCTCAGAGTTTTCTTTTTTCTTTTTTTATGGCAGTTTTTAGACCCACATTGTAGGCCAAGATCAGCAACCTCCCCACACATCTTTTAAATATCCCCTGCATTCCATAGTATAGAATTGTTCAGTCTTTTTATCCTTATAATTTATTACATGTACTGTATGTTTTCCACTGTTTCCACTGTTTCATGTACTTTTTCTATCATCTGTATGTATCTTATGTATGATTTACCTCACATTTTTTTGTCTTAAATGTTATCCATTTTTCTTACATGTGCCTTTCTTTTCTTAATGTGTTCTGCCTAAGTTTAAATACATTTTGTACCAGCATTAATCTTAAATGTTTCTTCTTAAAAATTGTTTTATTTCTTAATGTTCTTCCCGTTATATTTAACTTGTCTCTTATTTCATTAGATACACATGTGCTAGGTTCCCATACAATGTTTTATGTTATAATTAATAGACTTTACTTCTCTCCTTAGATTATTTGTTTGTATGTTATTGGACAATCTGTGTTATGTCGGCAAAAAGCTTCCAGCTAGGTTTATTTTGATTATCTTATCTTATCTTATCTTATCTTATCTTATCTTATCTTATTAAGTGAAACATTTTACTACACATTGTATTGTTTACAACAAATACAGTGAATATACAAAACAACATAACGCAGTTTTTGAAATACAAATGCACATGGATGAATAAAAGAAATGTTCTTTTTATATGTAAATGCATGTATATAAGAATAATGTGTAGTGTTTGTCATCGTAATGTGTAGTGTTTGTCAACGTAATGTGTAGTGGTTATTAACGTTCATACATTGTCTCTGTGTGAACATTTTTTATATTATTAAAATTAATGGATGATTTTAACTGTGTTAATGTTATTGTATTTATGGTTGTAGAAGGCCATATTGAAATATTAATATAATACTATTAGATATGTATATATATATATTCTTTATATGTATCTAAATGTGCACTCTTTTTTAAATAAAGATATCATTGTTATTACAATTAATTGGCGCTCTCTTAAGTTAAATCAAAGTATTTAAGAAACTGATGGAAGGTGATTTTTATCTACCGGAAATTAAGTGAGATTTGGCGTTTTTAAACATGTTTTAAAAACCCACACATTAGAACTGGCGAACATCATAATCCGTCATTTGATTTTGAGTTATAACCAATTGCATGTATAAACAAGTCTCAAATATATGTCGACAATCTAATACAACAAAATTTCTTTCACATATTGTATGTGTATTTTTATTGCTCTTAAACTTATTATATTCCATTCATGAAGCTATGACTATAGGAGCTCTGGACAAAATGTATGTGTGAATGTGCATATTTCCTCTTGCGTCACACGCTCGAGGACGACTTTACTCTGAAAATGACACAAACAAAAACTCAATTCCAAGATAGGGTAGGGTCTGGTGGGATGATATGAGATGGGACGGGACGGATATATATATTCACATGACACAATAGAATATGTATTATATTATTTTCATACACAATGAAAGCTATCTAATCATATAATATTAACTATACAGATACATCAGTTTAAATACAGCATTTAGTAAATGATCAATATGAAAGACTGTTACAATCAATGACACTAAGACAATTTCGGTACTACAAATGAAAGACTTCTGGATCAATATCACAGTGTGTGTTTAATTATATGTATATTTTTCACGCAATTTATTCTCATAAATCTTTAGGTTATTCCCCAGATATTTAGGCAAACACTTTTATTAATAACTCCCTTAATCTATTTTACACATTAATTAGTCTGCACATGCTTAAACATTTACTTTTGATCATGATACATGTATACAGATTTGATAAATATTTAGATGTTTTATATTTTGAGCTTTAGAGCCCTCTACGTATCGTTTGTAAAATAAATATACATGCATGTATATTTTTCTATGAAAGTTACTATAGATTATTCGTAAATCCAGATGGTAATCCGCAAGTGCATATATAACTCGATTTCTCAAAGATGTAAAAAGATAATTTTATATCAATATGCTGGTCATGAAGTAGACGTCAAAATTCTATGAAGCCTCATGTTGTCTTTCAAAGACATATTTCAGTACAAACTATTGACTATTACTGTATTTCTACAGTGTATACTGAATACTTATATTACCAAAATTATGTAAAATTGTTATATAAGTTAAGCAGTTGATTGTAAATGCAGATAGACAAAATATGTGATGTGCTTTTTACGAGCTCAAAGGAAATTGTGCTTGGCGAACAACAACAAACTGCCCTCATGATATATATTCTATGTTTAAGACAGTGGGGTATACATTTGTTTACCAATCTTTAATAAATCGGTGCATATTATTCGATAACAGTTAAGTTTCGATACTACAGGTCAGTCAGTAAATGTGGTGTCGTGTCAGTTTCTGCTTGTTCAACCAGAATTTGTCTCCTTGAATTATTTTGGGGCCTTACCTCAAAATCAACCATCACCAATTTCCAAAATATTTACATTGTTTGTGGACCCGTTGTGATACAATGAATCACAGTTTTTCTTGCTTACATTTTGTATTTACATGTCATTTTGCATATAAGGTACCACTTGAAGAAAAGAACTTTGCGGATTTATTTCTAAGGAGTTTCGTATATGCACATCGCGTGTCTGCAAGTCACGAATGCAGACCGTATTTTAGCGTAGAGGCTTCGAATAACAGAAGTCAAATGATCAACTTTAATTACATTAAAAGGAAAGTTTCAGGACCACATTGACAAGTACCTCTGATTTGACAAAGAAAGGTGTCTTACCGGCGGAAATGATAATTATTTGTACCAAAAGCATACGTAACTTTACTTCATGTCAGAAATATAGAACAGTATTTTTTCAATGATATTGCAAAAAATACGAAAAGCATTCCTGGCAACTCTTTTTCGTGCAAAAACGACTTTAATACAAAGAAAATGAATACGTCAACATCATTTTAGAGTGAATAGAATATGGTTCTATCATTATCCTATCAGTACATTTTTTTTACAATATAAGTAAATTAAAACGATCCTGTGACTTTAAAAGTTACGCAATTTATTATGAAAGCTCGAGTTAAATGCTTTATATCTTTTCTTTTATTAATTTGTTTTACGTATTAAGTACTGTCTCCATATGCATTGGCTCCAACTTTAGAGATTTTAAGGTAAACACACTTGCACATCTAGATTCTGATATTACCATGAATATGTAGTGTCGTATTTTATTACTGTAAGGACTTGCAAGCACGCTTCCGTATTTCAGTTATATACGGGATATTACGCCAGTAAACAAGAATACGGGATAGACTTTATGTTTATTAATGCAGCGTTCAATGAACGAAAAACATGGCGAGAATAAAACAAAGGGGAACGACTCCCACACGCACAATGTGTACGACTACTAAATGTTCACAGGTCAACGGACACTATATATATATATATAGTGGTGTTATAACAGACCTTTCTATACAAAGTAAAGGAGATTGATATCATCGAAATTCACTGTGACGTTTTGTGCAACGGGCCAATCCTCATTCGGTACGCACGTGAATTATTTGGTAACACGTAGCATCGCTGGAGTCGCTGGCGAATACGTAATAAATAGACAGACAAATTCAAGCTAATAAGAAAACCAAAACGTTGAATTAAGTTTGTGTTGTTTTTCTGTGATGGGTGTGAGGGATGGGTGGGGGGCTGGAATGTGAAAATTGCTTGAGAAAAAAAAGGGGGGAGGGGCTATGTGTGCGAAGACCCCCCCCCTAATATCCGGGGGTGTATTTTGGTAGGTGAATAGCTGACTGCTGGGGTTGGTAGGGGGGGATGAGGGTTGCTATGGTAACCGAGGTAGGATAGGATATAATAGGAATAATTTATTTTTAAAGTGGACGTAAGGATTCTCACATCAGCTTGAACTCATTATGTCTGATAGAAAAGTAAAAGTATCCGGAACCTGAATACAAGCAAGTGTGGTGCAAACACTGTCAAAGTACTAAGACTCACAAGGTTGTTTTCTATGAAAAGCTCATTGATGGGAACGATTACTACCTACGCACGTGCGATTCATGTGATAAGATGTGGATATTGAAAAAGCCGAAGATGGGTTAGTCAAAATAATTTCAGTTAGCACAGTTACACGGTTGCTATGGTTGCTATAGTAACCAAGACATGGTTGGTGGATAGAGACAGTCAAGAAAATAATATTGTAGGACAGAGTTAAGCTAAGCATACTGCGATATATGTAATGTAACACTTCAAGTTACGAGTCAGATGCCTGAACTGACTGTGCAAAGAAGGCTGTTTTGTTTGAAGTGCAACTGCGAGCAAACACATAGAATCACAGAGAGCAACACTAGTTACTGCTTGGCCGTTTGTTTGGTATGTCAAAGGTACAGGTTGACAATAAAGGTTTAGCTGCAGACCATTCTCATCTCGGAGAAGAGACAAAGAACTACACTATCATCCAAGTGCACGATGTTGAGGAACTACGGCGACAGTCGTTTTATTTCGACATGTATCCAGTATGGTAGTTCCAGGGTGACCGCTGTACATTACTGCCACTGCAAAGTAAGTTTTACATCTGTAGTAGGTCCAGTATGGTAGTTCCAGAGTGACCGCTGTACATAGTAAGTCAAACGTCTGTAGTAGGTCCAGTATGGAAGTTCCATGGTGACCGCTGTACATTACTGCCACTGCAAAATAAGTCAAACGTCTGTAGTAGGTCCAGTATGGTAGTTCCAGGGTGACGGCTGTACATTACTGCCACTGCAAAGTAAGTTTTACATCTGTAGTAGGTCCAGTATTGAAGTTCCAGGGTGACCGCTGTACATTACTGCCACTGCAAAGTAAGTTTTACATCTGTAGTAGGTCCAGTATGGTAGTTCCAGGGTGACCGCTGTACATTACTGCCACTGCAAAGTAAGTTTTACATCTGTAGTAGGTCCAGTATGGAAGTTCCAGGGTGACCGCTGTACATTACTGCCACTTCAAAGTAAGCCATACGTCTTTAGTTACTAAGCTCTTGCATGGAAGTTCAAGGGTGACAGATATAAATGTTTATATCATTTTTACATGATGTCGGGTAAGGGTATATAATTAAAAGAATATTATGAGTTTAATTTACGCCATTAATGACACTCTTTAACGTTTATTCAATTTTATACATGACGTCGGGTAATGGTATATAATAAAAGGAATACATGTACTTTTATCGTTGGTTGATCCGGTAGGGGGGGGGGGGGGTGTATCTTTCTCGTTGGTTGCATAGTTTAGGATCACACTCAAGGCTATATCTCTTGTGTGATCCGGAACTATACAGCCAACTCAAAAGATACAACCCCGCAGAAACAGTCATCATCAGTGTTCTGTGCACATGTATGGCAGAGTTAGTAAAATCTATATACATTATACATTGTTTATACTTTATACAACTTATAGTGACTACTTCCTGAGATTTAACAGTTACATAATTAACTCATATTTTAATTGTTGTTTCACTGCATAAATAATTTGTTCTTGATATGATTCAAACCTGCCACCTTTACATTAGCATACTGCCATTAAACATATAGAAGATATGTCATGTATAGAGATATTCCATATTCCAGGAATTTTGTAGTCTTTAAGAACAAAGAATTCTGTTTAACTTTTACAGTATACATATGTATGCATAGCTATATATCTATTCTAAATTCAGATGTTGTCTTTCTAGGCTTAGTGGAGTATGCTCTTATGTGGCAGCTTTATTGTTCAAAATGAAGATTGTCAAACTTTATCAGAAGAATGTTTCGTCGAAAAGTGATGCATGTCAATGGAACAACTCCTTTCTGGATAGAGGTAGGTCTTTTAGAAAATGTTTGTTTTTGGTTTAACACCCTTTTGCAAAACTTTATTTCAGTTAGGTACAGATGGGCAATTTACCTAGCCATTAAGTTTAGTTCCTGTTTAGAAATCACAGCTGGAGCCGTATCCTCCATAAGTCACTGCCCATTTTCAAATAGTCAAGTCCAAAGCTGGACTCGAACCCATGACCATATATCAGTGACAGATAATTTTTTTCAGTCCTTGACTTTACTCACTCCAACACAAAGGCAGACCTTTTATGCCCAAGAAGATGGGTATATCAAAATCGCGCTGTCCGTCTGTCTGTCAATATAATACTGTATATATACACACATTCCTGTCCCGGCTGTAACTTTGTCATGCGTTGAAGGATTTAAAATAACTTGGCACAAATGTTCATCACATCAATATGATGTGTCACATGCAAAAACAACGTCCCTACCTCAAATGTCAATGTCACACTTTAAGTTTAAAGGTAATGGAATACTGTATGCATGGTAACTTCATCATGCATGCAAAGATTTTAAAATTACATGCACAGTTGTTGAGCACATGGAGAGGACAACAAATGTGAAACACCTAATTTCGGGGGCATTTGTCACTTATAAGGGACAGCAGCTGTTGTATTAAGTTCCTTGCTTCTAATAAGGCAACATCAAGAGGGCCAGAATAAAATTTTAACCATGGGTACACTGGTTTTCGGGTGAGCGATATAGGGCCACCATGGTCCTCTTGTTTAAATAAACATTATGCATTTATATTTTTGTGTGTTATCAACTTTGTATGGTACAGATACAATTGTCACCATTATTTTTTCTTTGAATTTTGCAGGTCCAGCCGATGAATATCAATAATCTGCAGTTACTGATAAAGCGTTGACACAGTTAACCAGTGTTGTCAACAACTCCCTCTAGTAAAGACCCACTCCCAGATATGGAGGTTCTTAGAGCCCTTAAAGCTGCTGCTCCAGCTGCTGTCTTTTTCACAATAGTGAGACTTGATCCAGAAGGAATAGAGACAGCATCTGAAACTGGCGAGTCTACAATTTTACAGCCATTGAGAGATGTGTGCTCTCATTTATAAGCTATTGAAACTGAATATTAAACAGTTGTCACACAAAACAAAGGAGATCTGGAAACATTACAAATGCAGTGAAGAGCAAGTCTGTTATCTTGAAATGGCCACAAAATGACACTCTGTATCTTCACTGTGGTACGAGCACTTTACAGTAAAGGTAGAATAACTGGTACAAAGCGCACAATGTTTTAGTTTCCCAGGCAGACATTGCTGACAGACTTGTTAAACTTTACCTGGCAGTTGCGACATTATATCGCCAAACTGAAAGCAGTATCGTGGGGCTCCGACAATGAAGAAAGAGTAAGGAGAACATATTCAGTCAGAAAAAAGAGCCATCACTATCTCACTGTGCTTACCTGACGACTACAAATTGATGAGAAGCATCCTTTTATCGGTGTGTCAGCTGATGGCGTTGTGACTTGCTCCAGTAGATTGAAGCTGGAAATCAATTTCCTTTACAAACATAGAGACAATACCATAACACAAGCTGTTGCAACAGACAAACACTATCAAAGAACTCAAGCAATATAATCAAGTAAATGTCTATGATTCTTGGAGTTTACATGAAATAAAAAAGTAAACAAAGCTACTGTTGTGTGAAATGTAGATTTTATTGTTTTTATTCAGTCTCATCTATACATTTATACAAATATTTTAAAGTGACAAAAAAAAACAAGATTTGATAAGATTTTCAACAGACCATGCATTGCAACAAATTGTTACAATACATAACATATGAACACCTTAGATAGATATTCATGCAAGGAACATCCATGTCAATTTTCATCTACATGCACTTTGGCCCAGTGGTTTCTGTGATGTCATTTGAAGGAAAATATGGGTCTAGTGATTCTAGACATTAAGATGTTCAGCAATCTGATCCCTTTGGCACCCCTCTACAGCTGCTCAAGTGGCACTTATCTCATCCCAGGGAAATCACCCTCGGTTGACATTTATTTTCTCGTGTTAACATATGCTCCATGGGATCTGATATTTATATAATAATGACTTGAATACAAATTTATCTCGTGTAACATGACAGTTTCAAAATGTTATTTGTTACATTCATGCAGAAAATGACGTACTACATACATACATGTAAATGTTTTTTTAATAGCCGGTGTTAAATACTAATGCAATCCATTTATAATTCAATAAAAGCTTGTTGTTAATAAGACACTTGCAACACATTATGACACTACAAGAATGGCCGACCTGTCCAGGATTTGAACCTGGGGCCTCTACTACAAAAAGTGCAGTAGCGCTCTTCAACTGAGCTAACAAGTCTTGTTACATTCTTGAATTGCCAAATATGCATTTTTTGTTTTGTTTTGTTAAAACATATAAACTAATATTCTGAAATTTATCTTTTCTATGTAGGGATGTAATCGATTCAAACGATATCGATATATCAACGATAAAACACTTTTGATTCGATATCGATTGCCGTTTTGAAAAATCGTATATGAATAATGTTTTACCATGAAATGATATACAGTTTCACGTTTGAAAATTCCATCAAAACTCAACCGAAATATAAACAATCTTCCGTGTTTTTCTAACGAATGATAATTTAATGAAATTTGGTCTCATAGGCAAAAATATTTCAGCACTGCAAGGGTTGATATAGACCAGAACCATATGTTTAGTACAAATAAAGTCAAGAGAGTTGGTAGAATATGTAGTCAGTGACTTTTTTACGCCCAATTGTATCGATATATCGCTGTATCGTTGATGTTTCTAAATCGATACATCGACTAATGACAAGATGGCCCTTCATCCCTCACCTGTCTACAATTGGCTTCTGTTGCCAAACTTTACCACTTGTTGCTTTAGCAACTGTTTGGAAGTTATTTTTTATGTTGGATTTTAGTGAGTATAAAATGGTCGCATAACCATGCTGACTTTCGAGCAGTAAACATTCCACACGCACCTGAATTTTGCAGAGACTTGTTTTAAATCTTGTAGGTGAACCCATTGCATTTGAGAAAATGGTCACATACTCTGTTTAGCTCTCGAGCTGTTCACATCATCCCACCCACTTCATTTTGCATGGTAGATATTTAGCAAACTTGCCATCAATTTTCATCATGTTGAAAAAGTTTCAAATCTAAGGGGTGAACTCTATGCATCATTGAAAATGGTCACATAACTGTACTGACTGTCGAGCAGTAAACATTCTCCACCCACCTGAATTTTACCGTGAATAAGTTGAGTAGGCTTCCTTTCTGCGATGACAGTTTGATCAGCTATAGACTTGTTTTGAATCTTGTGGGTGAACCCATTGCATTTGAGAAAATGGTCACATACTCTGTTTAGCTCTCGAGCTGTTCACATCACCCCACCCATTTCACTTGTATTTACATCGTGGAAATTTTGTGATCACTCGAGTGTACTGTGAAAGTTCGTTGTTTCTCATGCTCCATTGATGCGAATGTCTTAATGTTTTGCAAATAGTCAGCTGACAAGCTGAACATACTTTGAAAAGTCTTGTCTCTAAATTTCTGCAACATAGGATTCATGTCTCGCTGACCTGACTTGTAGATGAGAGAGAGAATTTTGCTTCAGCCATAGTTTGAGTTTATTAAGTTGCCGAAAGCAGAAATTTCTCTCTGGAATACAAGTAAGGATACAGCTCATTCTTTAACAGAACAATGCGAGAACATAGATTTTGTAACTGCGAGCTATTTTCTCTGATTTTTCACGCTTTCGTCTCGAGGTGAGTATTTGTGAAAAGTCAGAGCAGCACTTGGTTATACATTTATAGAAAGCAACAGTTCTGCAGGGTTGTATATAAATCTTAACACTCGTGTCTCAAAGATGCTGCAGTAGAGAGGAACGTCCTA
The DNA here is from genome assembly GCA_022818135.1 of Saxidomus purpurata. NCBI lineage: Eukaryota > Metazoa > Mollusca > Bivalvia > Venerida > Veneridae > Saxidomus > Saxidomus purpurata. The sequence goes on from JAFMSR010000017.1 coordinate 34,221,406, forward strand.
CCTTAACAGGGGCATTTCTGTAGGGCGAGGAACGGTATGGCACAATATGCAGTCCGTGTCGTTTAAACCGTTACTGTCCCCGTCATCAGAAGGAATTGTGTTGCTTCCTACAAGGGGTCCCCTCCGAGGGACGGCGTCTGCGTTTGAAACCGCGAGGTTTCCGCATTATGGCCAGGATGTTCCATCGATCTATGAGGCGACATAGATTTGTTAGTCTCTCACAGCATCTCCTTTTGGCACGAAATTAACTATAAGTTTGAATTTTAGATATCACAGATAGATAAACAGCGATGCCTGTCTCTCTGCCTTGTAGAGAAGAGTTCATGTTCTGTCACAGTTTCTAGTTTGTTGAGATAGTTAAGTTGTCAGGTTGTACAACTTGAAACAGAATATGAACTCTAGATTACAAGCTCAAAACAGAGAGACACGCAAAGCTCCCTAAATTCGGTAATGCAGCCATGTTTTGAATATCTCTTCCGAAACATGTTGGTGGCAAGCCCGAAGAAATGCAGAGCCGCGAATTTCGCTCAAACCAATCTGTCAAATATCAAACGTATCTTGTTACTCGAAACTCGAGTTATCTTCGTATATGTTCATTCATCTAAAATAGAGACAAGAAATCTTTGAGCTCAACAGGAATTTTGTCAGGGAACAGGCAACTGCTTGAAATTCGATAGCAGAAAAAATGGCTTGCTTGTGCATACGTTTTATCAAATCTGGAAATTTAGCATTGTCGAACAATGTGGGTCAAATCTGTTGAACTCATTCTGTACTACTGTGACTACTGTGACTCGAAACTCGAGTCATGATTTGCTTATCTAGTTTGAGTGATGTGAAAAAAACAGTTGCATGTCTGTTTGAAATGTGAGCTGTAACAATAGTCAAGATGTCATCTAGACAGAACAGAGAATCAGCAAGTAACCGAGAGTTGTTTTTCATGATGCATAAATCTTTGTTGTATGTTCATGCAGAGCAAAAGTTCTGCTGAAAAACTGATTCAAACTCAATTTGTTAAAAGTATCTACCCGAACGTTGGCTGCTACTCGAAACTCGAGTAACCATGCAATACCATATGGTATATGTAATTGTTTGACTGGTCAATCATGTAGCACAACAGGAATTTTGTCATTAAAATTCGATAGCAGAAACATGAGAAAAATACTTGCTTTTGTACTATACTATTGTTGAAGAAATTGTTGAATGTCAATGTTTTGCCATATTTTGTATGTCATGATCGAAAATGTTGTGAATAAAAGTAACTGAAATCAGTCACATACACAGTTTTGCATTCGAGCTATTAAAATGTCAGGGCTTACTATTTTGATTCTCATTGTTTTTGTCATAGTATAATGAAAGATCATGTTCAATTTAGAAATTTTCTCTCAACTCGAATTGTGAGAAATATACCATGTCAGCTCTATTCCAAAAAGGGACAACTACGGATCCTTTGTTATCTATACGAACCAAGAAGAAACATTTCTCACTGAGATGACTTTGTCATGTTAGAGTAGAGTGGTAAAACGGAATGCCCTTGCTGACAATATTAACCAATATTGACATATTCTGAGACAAAAATGACAAAGACCAAGTTGTACATTCAATGATATTTATTGATACTATATTACATGTGATGAAATGAGTCAATCAGTCAGTCGCACCTTCATCACTCCCTTTATTTTGCATCGACAGAAGCAACAATGTTTCGTTGCCTTAATTTTCGCGGCACAGTGTTGACACACAGTGTGTCCGCAAGGCACAAATGTACTTTCTTTCTCGTTGCTCAGGCAAATCATGCAACGCAGTAAATCCGTTTTAATTTCAGCTCTGACATGTTGTAATTCGCTCGCATGGGTTGCCAAAAGTTCCTGCTGTCGTTTACTCCATTCAATTTCAGTGAGATTCTGATTCTGAGTCACTGGAGTCCCTACAGATTTGTTCTCGTCGAGGTTAAACTGCCCCGACGTAACAGTTGACGTTGCATTCTTTCTATAGGGACGAAATCTCTGAAAGCCTCGAATTCCTTTCACTCGTTTCTTGGTAGGATAGATGTCCGGCAATTCATCTTCGCTATCGCAAGACACTATGATGATCTCTTCCTTTTTACTGTGCGCTGAAAGAGAAATCAACATGAGCGAATATTGTATCTGTCTCGTATAAGAAGTGTTAAGGTTACGAGTACAGAGAAAAAAAACCACTCGGCTCAAATGCTAAAATGCTCAAGTTTGTGAAAAAACTCACCTATGTCTCCCAGGTATTTCTCATTTTCCAACAGGAATCTCGCCACTGAAATCACCTCAGATATTTCCATGTCAGCTGAAGCCTCTCTAATATCATGCTCAAACAAATTCAATTTCAACAAGCTCGAAATGTTCTTAAACCGAACTGATCCGCCGAGGCCCAAGCGTGTTAGCACAGTATCTATATTTTGTATCAAGTGCTGCGCCTTACTAACAAGTCTTTTTTTCTTATACGTCTTGAACTTTTCTGTCGCCTGCCATAAGTTAACATCTTGACTCAGTGCTATAAAATACGACCGCTTACTTCAAATGTCAAAGTACAATGTAGGACTGAATCATTTCACCCCAAACAAATATTTTTTTTTATAACCAGGGTCGGCATGGAAAAACGCCCACTGACGACCACTGACGCCCACTGACACATACCGACACCTACCGAGCAATCAAAAAACACAACCGCGCGCAGTCAATTGACACCTACCGACACCTACCGAGCAATAACAAAATATAACCACGCTATTCAGACTCAGATACTCAATCAAAGTTTCACTTCCGAACAGACAATATCATCATGGACAAATCTACAAATGAAAATTGCTACTTCGAGTTATGGCAGGAAGATTGCGGAGTTTGCTAAGATTTGAAGGATGCATTCTACAAAAACAAGTGTACATGCAAAAATCTCGTGTGCGAGGACTGTATTCGTAGATGTACCGTTAGAGACAAATTCAACCAAAAACAATTGACCAGATGTCCCTTTTGCAAAGCCGAATCACCGCTGGAAATATGCTACTGGAGGTACTCGACTGAGAAAAAAAGAAGTGACATAGCAAAACGCAACTGGAATTACTGGTTTCAGAAGCTAGGATACAAAGACATGCTAATGGCTCAAATGAAAACGAAAACATTCAACAATTACATTTTCCATTCGATACTCTACACCGGGCGTTTTGACGATCAAGCCCATGCTGGTGTTTGCGCGAACAAACAAGAAGCAAAACATTTTATCACTCGCCAGATGAATACTTTTCTCAGAGCGTAACAACCATTGGAAAACAATAATAATTGTTAAATACCATCAATGTCTTTCTTGTTATATTTTTACAAGTTTCCCCGGCCAACGTTTGCAACAGATACAAATTGTCAATGACAATTGCTTTCCTAAATAATGAACATCATGGGTCAGTCTCTTCCGTCTCGCCCACGATGCTTCGCCTCTCAAATACCCGAATGAACAAACTCACTATAACCCGATTTTACTCAGTAGTTTCTTATTAGCCAGAAAATCCCAAATACATGTATGAAGGAATCTGACAAATTAACGATAATCGTGTTTGTATTTCCACTGACAACTCTAACTAATAAAGTGTAATCAGCTGCTTATATACAGTGTATCAACACGAATTCACGAAAAATTCGTGCAAAACAGGAGTACAAGTGCATAAAGTAAAATATGTTAAAGACTATCATAGGCATGAAATAAAATCCAACTGGAATATAGTAACATTGGGAAACGTGAATAATTTTATTCATATAACTGGCGTTTAACATTTAATCTAACAAACTTGCAAACAATTGAAATACAATATACAAGTGTCCATGTACCATAAAACATCAGAACTTTACTAATTTCAAGACTTTATGAGAGACCTACAAAGTACTGAAAGCTGTTTCTGTCTCTTATTTCTGTTTTTCTCCCAAACAGCCACTCTGGTCGGTCTTCATATCCATACAATAAACAATCTTTCAGTACCACTTTTCTTAGTCTTTCTAAATGTTCAAGTGATACAGTTGAATAAGCCTGTAGCATAGCTTCCTGTCTTTGATACTGAACCTCGGTGGCATTAACGGATGACAAATCAGCTGCAGTCTCTAGTGCCTGAAGAAATGCAACGTGACTAATTGTATTATTATCATTATTGGTAAATCTTGGAAAAGGCATTTGAATGTGCTTCGATATTGCTGCTGTTATCTGAAAAAAGCTCCAAGCCCTTAAATACATGTTATAAATAGATATATTAGAGTCTTTAGTTTTTTCAAGCGTAAGAAGCATCCATTTCATCGGAAAAAATGTTTCACTTTTGTTCTTTTTACCGACTTGCGATGGTACACTTTGAAGTAGGTGCCGCGATTTCCATTCTTGCACAAGGTACTTCCAGTCAGATATAACCGTTTCCAGTTTACCTATGAAATTATATTTATAGTCACAAGGATAGCATTTTAAATGCATTGGTCGTATGTGTTCATCAAGATCATCTCCTTTACCGCCTTCAAACTCTTCAATGATATAAAGAATCAATTCCGCAAATGTTATATTGTGTCCATACTTAACACTGTCTGCGGATGGGTTTTTTCTGTATCTTCTTACTATGTCTTGTCCAACAGGTGTCCAGCTGCCTTTCGGGAAATAAAACTTGTTACAATAAGTTGAAAACAATCTACCGTATGGTTCCCGGACAAACATGAATTTATATGCATATTCTATTGTATTCCCTATTTCTTCTGGTGGTAAGTTATGTAATTTTGTCGCAGCATTGCGCATGCATTCAGTAGAACAGTTGAAAAGTTCTTTTAGTACATTTATTGTGAAGGTTGATGAAGCTTTGTTCACACGGCAGTAGATGAAAGAATAATTTGGATCTGTCAAAGCTCTAACATTAGACACAGTAGGCATCATTCCCTTCATTCCCTCTTTCATACAAAATTCACTAAGTCTGCTTTGCCTTCTTAAGTTCTCTTCTCTTGTTCGTAAAAAGTCCAATTCCTGCAACACAAACTCAGTTTTATAACTCATCCAACTAAATAAACATGATTACGTGAGTTGTGTGGCAAACTTTCAATATTATTTGATAATTTAGTAGTATTTCTATATCTCTTTATGTTTGCTTCATATATTTCAGTTTTTGCGTAAATCAGATGCATCTCTTTATATTTGACATCCATTACGTAAAGTACGATAACTACATATATACATTTCGCTTTTACATCCCTAACAGTTATTTATGCAATTTCATCGCATACATATCGGCCAATAAAAACCGCCAGCACTGGTCGAGTTACTGAGATAATCTTATACAGTATTCCACAATACCAAGTTTTCGTTGGTTCATAGACAATTCTGGTACATGTATGTCTACACCATTAAACATGTGAATTTGATTGGAACGCTACTTCGTAATTATGGATTACGTCGCATACAACGCTCACATAGCACATACAGTGGCGCTCACGTTTTTGTTCCGTTTACCTCATGGTTGTTACCGCGTGGTAAACGCCCGGTAAACGCGGGCAATTTCACGCGTTTTACCGCGAAAAAACGGCTCATTTCCAAATATGGAAAGAATAGCCGGTATAAAAAACGGGTCACTCGAAATATGGAAGCAGTACCCCGGTAAAGAGGCGTGTCCAAACGAGCAGCCAATCAGAAGATTCCCAGCCCGTTTTTTTTCACGGCTGTTGCCTTTTCACTAATAAGCGAAGCGTGTCTTTGTCTAAATACTTTGATTTGTTTACATTGAAATGTAAGCGTCCATCTTAAGTATTGCTGATCTGTTTTATCAATATAAAATCTACAGTTTAATTAAAGTTGGCACGGACATTGCTATAATAAACATACTGTACATTAATAATTTCTCCCGATTTTACTGTAGATCTATCCCTAGCCTCAATATTTCGACTGCAAGACCGACCGATTTTACAAACTGATGATTACATAGATGTCTGTCTTTACAGAAGGGCGACCGTCGTAAATATCAAAAAGCCCTGGCGCACAATTTGTTGGGCTAATCTATCCCGGCCCTGGATATTTTAATTTTGATATTTGTCCCGTTCAAGTTTTCGTTTACTAAAAGTCAGAGACTATGTCTCTGCTATTGAGTAGTAGCTATTTCTTTTAGGCTACAAGAGAAGCGTAGATGATTACAACATAACACAGTCATTAATTCGGAGAGGCACTTTACTGTACTGTACCTGGTCTCGACACAAACAACAACAACAAGAAATCTTAAATAAAATGGTTTAGAATTAATTTTACAAGTTTACAGCCCCTTAACAGGGGTCTACGGTCTTTTCATGTAAGGGATAAAACCTACATATTCATATCTTATGATAAGACCATCAGATATATGGTAAAATGTCAGGTTTCAGACTTTTAGTTAACAGTTCATGAACAATACATGTACTAAAAAAGATTTGTTAATGATTCTTTTTTTAAGAATTCAAGTGTTTAATTACTAAAAAAAATAATTTTGTCCATTTGATTTAAAAGTCACATGAGGTAAGCCATGGAAATAGAGTGCGTAGTTCGAAGTCATACGTGTGCATAATTAAAATAACCCATCACCAAATTTCCCATGAATTTTAATTTAACGTCCATCAAAGTAAAAAAAAACTTTCAATTTATGGATTATTGCTTTTTTCTAGAACTTGAACTATGCATCCAACAAATCAAAAGAAGAAGAAAAACTTTGTGTAACTGTGCAGATGCACCTAAATGATAAGCATGCCGTTCACAATTGATGCCACATTTTAGGCTTCGTGATGAAATGTTTATACAATTTCTTTAAAAAAGTGTTCTCATCATTAAAAACTTCGAATTTTCTTACAATAGGGTTATTTTTAACCCGATCGTTATTAATGTTACTACTTTATTAGCGAAAAATATGATTTTTTTTACATTTACCTTTTGGGTTCCTCTCTGTTTGTTTGATTGCCAGTTGAAAATTGGGAAATCTAAGAATACATTTATTATACCGGAAGAAGAACTGATACTGTACGAATAAAATTATGTAATTATCAAAATAATGCAAGAAAGATTCTTTGATTCAGAAAACGCCGAAAACGGAAGTGTCCGCGTACTGGTAGCGTCCGCGTACTGGTCCGTCTGTTTACTGTATGGTTTGTTGTTCTCTCGTCGTGCGTAGTCCTTAAGTCGTGCATGTACGATTTCCCATATTTTTCATAAAAAGAATTCTCGGCTTCGCACATCCGTGTACTGATAATTTTTGCAGTTTTACCTATTCTTGGCTTTGCCGTGATGTCATACTGACCAGTTAACCAATAGAATTATTAAGTCTTGTTCATTACTTCATCCGGTAGAAATTAAGTGAAAACTCGGTCTTTACCGTTGACTCATATGCAAGTTTAAATTTATTTTAAACAAAACATTAATAATATAAAAGGCTTTTGATAACATAGAAAGAACTATTATAAAAACAATCTAGTTTTAAGGTAATGGAAGATCGTCAACTTCTTTCATTTCTAAGCTTGGTTATTATAATTAATCACAGTAATAGATGCATAGAGATCAGCAGAGGAGTCGCCTTTGCTGAATGTAAATATTTTTCAGTACCTGGATGTGTGAAGACGAGAATGACAGTCATACAGGCTTTAGTCATGTTAGTAGGCTGTATCGACATAAGTTAAATTTGTATTTGTGAATCAACATAACCTCTGTATGTCCTACAACTTTTGTTTTGACCAACTGATTCATTTGGCTCATCCTTTTGACCTGGGTTTTTTTATCTGATGTTTTTTTCAGTCACATGAAGTTTGGACCCCAAAAAGTCATTTTTATAAAACACTCCGGACCAACAATCAAGTATATATAATACATATACTTGATAGTCGGTCCGGGGTAAATTTGATTATGTTGCGAAGAGTCATTTTTATAAAACACCCCGGACAGACTATCAAGCATATAATTATAATACCAGGGTCCGTATATCATGTATATTACATGTAATCTACGTACCCTGATAATACGTTGTATTATATATAGTTGATTGTCAGTCGGGATGTTTTATAAAAGAACATGGTGAATGACAAATACAATTCGGACAAAACTGTATTCGACTAAATTTAATATTCGAATGTATGATCGTTAAAGCCCTACTAAGCATTATAAATGCCTGAAACCATGTGGCAATGACGACTTTAAAATGAGGTCATGTATGCAATGCTTTCTGGTGACGTTTCCTGCGATCTTTGACATTGTATTGAAATAAACTCGACAAAATTAGAGTTTGAAACATTATGTCGTAACATAAAATAAACAAAAAAAAAATGTTGGTTTCTATGTCATATCACAATAATTTCACTTGTTTACACCAAAAGAAGTTATTTTCACTTGTGGTTGCGTCGCTCATGAAAATATCACTTTTGGTGCCCACTCAGTGAAAGTATAACATGATCTTACACCAAAACTAGCAATTATCATTTATATTGTCTGAGAATGATATTTATAATACCTCTATGTTGTCAAAGGCTTTTTCTTTCCTTTAAAACTCTTATAATTTGATTGGTTAACTGGCCAGTATGACGTAAAGGCAGAGCCTATAATATAGTGTTATATTCACCACAGTGGTCCGTACTGATTGGAATTAAGATTTAATTGTACATAAGCCACTTGACCACTTTGTCAACCACTTAGTCTTCGAACATTTACTAAAGTCTCCTTACGGTATATAGTATCCACTGCTAACAGATAATATTAAAGTATGGACAACCAAATCTACTTGTACATGTATTTTAAATTGTGCACTACAGTTATCCAGAGAGAGCTGTAATTGAATTACAGACCTGTAAATTCACAGTCAACTCCTTGATTCAGAGACTTCTCCGAAAGCTAAAGGCGAGAAAGACTATATACCCAATAACTTTGCTTCGTGGAGTGTTAGCTTTCTCGGAAATAGGAAGCAAATAGTGGTTATAACTCAAACAGGATAAACATTAAATCAGGTGTATTCCAGGGTAATAATTTGGGACCGCTCCTCTTTCTGTTGTATATTATTTTGTCATGCAACTAGCCTTATGTATTTACCAATAATGATATACCATAGGCAGTGCAAGTAAAGAATTGTAGGCGTTTCAGTGATGCTACAAAACTACAGAAAAAAATAGATGAGCATTGTTATCTCTTCTAAGACACCATTTTCATTTTATTGATTTACTTCATAACTATCTTATCAAAAATTTTAATTTGTGTGTTTATGCCATAATGTTACTGACGTGGTGTCACTGAATCCAAGATGGCCGCAACCATAGAGCCAATATCGGGGATGAACTCAGATTAAAGGCGCATACCCTTTAACTGATGTCCAACTAAATAACCTCCAAAACATAAATGATAGAATCTTTGGAAGTATTATAACTTAACCTAAAGGTTTTAGCTACATGCATTCCCAGTCATTATTGATAAAATCAGCGATTCAAAATGTACTGCAGTACCGGAAACCATTCAATAATCTATGTAGAGTTGTTGTTGTACAATTAATGGATGGATGCAATTTATTACAGAAAGCCTACTTGTGGTAAAATGAGGCAGTTTTCGCCTTAGGTTCTATTTTGATATTGTATTTATTTATCAATTTGCCTTCATTGAATACATAATTGATGTTTCAGGAATGTAATATGCTAGATGTAGGGAGTGCCCCTTTAAAGAGACATACCCTATATATCTGATAACAAACTGAAAACCTCCAAAACATAAATAATAGAATCTTTAGAAGTATCATAACTCAACCTAAAAAACTCAGCCATGCATTTCCAGTTATTATCGATAAAATCAGCAGTTTAAAATATACTGCAGTACATTTAACCATTCAATAATCTGTGTAGAGTTGTTGTTGTACAATTAATGGATGGATGCAATTTATAACAGAACACCTCTTTATTGTTTAATTGTGGTAAAATGAGGCATTTTTCGCCATAGGTTCTTCTTTGAAATTGTGTTTATTTATCATTTTGCGTTCATTGAACACATAATCTTTGTTACGAGAATTTAATCTGCTAGATGTAGGGAGTGCCCCTTTAAGCGACATTTATAAGTAATTACATGACAAAAAAGCCTTCATCAACAAAACTGCAACAATTGTTTAAACAATATTAAGGATGTCATCAAAAATTGACCATCACTGCCAGGCATTTCTTTCTGGGGGCGCAAACTGGCATACAATGGTCTAGCACAATGAGAGGAAGTGCAGTGTACAAGAACCATAACTATCTTGAGTATTTACATAGTTATTGCCCTTTGTTACTTTTCCTTGTCCGGAGCATTACTTGAAAACTACTGGTTGGAATTCAATACAACTTCATACAATAGGCTAGCACAATGAGAGGAATTGCAGTGTACAAGAACCATAACTCTATCTTGACTCATTACAGAGTTATTGCCCTTTGTTACTTTTCCTTGTCTGCAGCATAACTTGAAACCTACTGGTTGGAATTCAATTTAACTTCATACAATGGTCAAGTACATTGAGAGGAATTGCAGTGCATAGGAACCATAACTCTATCTTGATTCATTACACAGTTATTGCCCATTTTTACTTTTCCTTGTCGCAGAGCATAACTTGAAAACTACTGGTTGGAATGCAATACAACTTCATACAATGGTCCAGCACAATGAGAGGGAGTGCAGTGTACAAGAACCATAACTCTATCTTGAGTAATTACAGAGTTATTGCCAAGAACAATATCTCTTTTTTAGTTGTTTTTTTGCAAGGTATTCTGTTACTACGAATTTCCTCAGTTTATAAAGCAGTCTTTCGGGGGTATTAATCACATTTAGTGATAGCTCTAGTTTTCTTAAAACTGCTTATTACATTTTGTGTATTCCGGTTTTTATGATATTTTATTAAGAAATGATATTTGATTTATAGTAAAATTTGTTTGTAAGACTGTGGATATAGCGAAATCAGGATATAAGGAATATATTTTCTCTGCCCGGGATTCTTTCTTTATTTTACTTTTCTTATAAAAATGTTATATGGATATAACAAACTCTGGATAATGATATGGTCCTAATGAGTTTGTTATAAACAAGTTACCTGTATGTCCTTTACTTTTCTATTGATTTAGTGTCCAGTGCCAGTGATATTAGGTTAATGTACCAAAAATATACTTGATATTTTCTGAAACAGTCTTTATTTAAGTGACGGTCTTATTGCATATTGCTTTAGGTTTCGTTAACTTTGTGTGTTATCTGCAGCTTTTAAACCCCTAAATTCAATATACATGCAGTCACCCTGTACATTTTGGATTTGATGGTATGTTGATTATTAAACAAGACTTATTTGCCAATAAATAGTGTGCACTGTTGAATATATCAATTAAGTGAAAGTTTTTTTATCATAATCTGCATTTGAATCAGAAAGGCAGAAATTACTGTCTGGTATTATTAAAGAACTTGGGATTTTCAACAAAATGCTGCAGTTCTGATAGCTGTCATTTTCATTAAAACAAATAGTAGAAAAAGTGGTCTGTACAGTAAATAAATTACAGGAAAAGTAATAATAGAGTATGGACATGGTGGAAAGCCACCTCTCTTGATTACATATTACTTCTTACTTTTCCAAGGGAATATTACCACAATTATACAAATGTGTGGCTTTGACCTACAATTTTTTTCTATTTGTCTGAGCACTGATCTCACAAAAAGAGATCAGGTTCAAGACCTGACTTTTAATATCTGAATGTACACTCATCATTTACATGTTTCTCTAATATTAAGGGAAGATACATTATGAGTTACTGAATTTACTCTAAACTTTTTTATTGGTAGTAAATTAGCATGGCTGTTATTCTTATTTTTATTACCCACTATTTATCCCAAACAAGAAACCTGGTTTTTAGTTCGACTTTTCTATGAAAAGGGGAGCTATCCTACTCGCCCCGGCGTCGGCGTCGGCGTTGGCGTCACACCTTGGTTAAGTTTTTCGTACCACCCCACTTTATTTCAAAAGTATTAGAGGTATGGCTTTGAAACTTACCATACTTGTTTACCATCATAACCTCCATCTACAGACAAGAGTACATAACTCTGTCAAGGTTTTTGACAGAATTATGGCCCTTTTTTGACTTAGAAAGTGTATTGAGCTTGGTTAAGTTTTTCGTACCACCTCACTTTATTTCAAAACCATTGGAGGTATTGCTTTGAAGCTAACCATACTTGTTAACCATCACGACCTTCATTAACAGACAAGAGGACATAACTGTGTCAAGGTTTTTGACAGAATAATGCTCCTTTTTGACTTAGAAAATACATTGAATATGGGTAAAATCCACTTATTGCCTTAACCCTTTGAGATATTGCTTTGAAACTGTTAATGCTATTTCACATCATTACCCCCATCTGTACGCAAGAGAAGGTAACTCTGTCAGGGATTTGTTTTAAAAATTAAGGCCTTTTATCGACTTAGAATCTTGGTTAAGTTTTTCGTACCAGTCCACTTTTTGACTGAACTGTTTGAGATATTAATTTGAAAGTTGGAATACTTGTTTACCATCATGATTCCCAAACATGGGCAGGAGAAGGTAATTCTGTCAAGGATTTTATTTGAATTATGGCCCTTTTTGACTAAGAAACTCAGTTAAAATTTTCATTCTTGTCCACTTGTTAACTTAACCATTTGAGATATTACTTTGAAAGTTGGAGTACTTATGTACCATCGTAAGACCTATCTGTAAGCAAAAGAAGATAACTCTGTGAAAACTTTTCTTGATTTGCACTTAGAAATTCCTAGTTAAAGTCTTGTGTGCCCTTAACTGTCAAAGTTTTGTTTTATTGGCAAGCACTAAAAAAGTCGAGCACGCTGTCCTACTGACAGCTCTTGTTTATAGTGCTTTCAAAGTCAAATGAGAACTGTAACAGTTGAAGATATAGGTCTGTTTTAGGACAGAAAGTTTATCCATTATTCATTGGAACAATTAATCTTATCCTCTTGTTTTAAGAAATGTAGCTGGTCCCTCATTAATCCACAGCCTATAGCGCTTATCGATTATCTTCAAATCAGCTATTAATAGAATTGCGAGTGCGCGTGCGCGTCTAGAGTAGGACAAAGTACATGTAGTACAAATGGAGGTCATAAACGAGAACAAGGAAAACAAACCTAAAAATCGTGGAGCTACAAGGCATTGCTGTTATAGCCTATGTAAAAGCGACAGAAGATATAAAGAAAAGGAATATATGCAGGGAGTGACGTGGATTACTTTCCCGAAACCACATAAAGATTTGGAAAAATGCAAAAAATGGACACGTGCTTGCGGAAGGGAGAATTTCACGCACGAAAAAGTCAACAAATGGACATATATGTGCAGTAAACATTTCATTCACCCAGATGGGCCCACAGAAGAGCACCCAGACCCAGTACCAGCCAGTTTCACTCCCTTGCAGGTGTGTTGTCTTATTAAGTAATTGCTGGACGTACGGTCAAATACCTACAAACTACTTTTAGCATAGGTCTTTGGTACAGTGTACCGAGCACTCGTCGGTATATCCAACATAGCAGTCATTTATGAATATTAATTTGATATGATAAAGTACCATTCTCATGTTGTATTCATAGCTAATTTAACATGTCACTGCCAGTCAGGTGTTATATCTATAGGCTAGTGCTGTTACTGCAAGTTCAATAAGAGTAGTCTAGCTTCGAGAACTGGTCAGGACCAACTGCATACATGTATATAATGAGTATTCTAAAAAAATAAATCCTGTATATATCTTTCATCAGACCAGAGATCTTACACATGTAGACCCCTAGTTACTAAGTTAGATAAATTACTATTGAGAAACAACTGAAGAGAGAGGTAATGTGGGATTGCCCGTGTCTTGCATGTACCTAAGGACACTTACTACCTGGAACTAGCGAGATTCAAACCTGGAACCCTGCTGTTAATATGCTGACACTTAAACCGGCTCAAAATTAAACAGTCGGTTGAAAAGATTACACCATTTGCCTTCTAGTTATCTATTATTTGAATTTATATGTGCTCTTATTGTTTGTCTGGCAGGTAAATAAGATGAGCCGGAAACGAAAGCCACCTACACCCAGAGCCAATCCGGTCTCCAAGAAACTGCTGTTAGATGCCACAGAAGCTCTCCTGGCTCTTCAACACACCAACCTGTCTGTCCCAAGTGATACAAATATTGAACCTTTAGATAATGAGGTTTGTTTAAACACTACCAATCTGTTCATTGAAAAGTATGAATATTTAATTGTATTACAGTGAAATTATGTTCCTCTGCTTCACTAAGACGAGTATGCGTAACCGAAAGTATCTTGTGGAAAGTCTCTCACAATTGCCCCTGGAACATTTTGTAGTTGTTATTGATAGATTTGTTTATGTCTTTCTCTTCTATTAAAAAAAAAAGATAAAATGTTCTTTGTGAAACAACACATGTTACAAAGTCATTTATTCTATCTTAAGCAATTGCTGTCACCATGGTCACAGTTGTAATATATTTATAACTTCTTATCATCCTTGTACATGTCTATTGTTGAGCTTAAAACAGTTGTAACTCAATATGACGATAATGCATTTTATATATTTTAAAATTTTGTCTTTGAAAGGGGATGTTATCACTGACCACTTCTTTTTTCAGATCTCAACTGTCTCACCAAAAGAAAAATGTGATGCTGCTGTGAATACTATCACAAAAACTGTGACCAGAGACACACAGACAACTTTTGATTGTAATGAACTTCTAGCCAGTAAAATAAATCGGATTGTAGAACAATGTAGTGCGGAAAAGGTTGTCAAGCAAACTAGTTTCGAGGACCAGTTCTGTCATGAGAATATCGCCAAAGATGAGAAAAAGTTTCGCTTTTACACTGGACTTACTGTCTTGCAGTATATGCACTTATTTTCAAGTTTTGGAAAAGAACCATAACAGTTGAACTATTGGAGAGGAAGTAAAACTACTGCCACACTATCTAGGAAAACTACAGAAAGGAAGGTTTCTCCTGTGAACCAACTTTTTATGACTTTAATAAAGCTCAGACAGGCCTTCCTAAATCAAGACATTGCTTATCACTTTGGTATTAGTGTCAGCACTGTTTCAGAAATTATTAACACTTGGATACAGTATCTGTATAAGAAGACAGAAGGTTTAAGAAAAAGACAGTTTCCACCTAGACATCTGATTAAAAGGCATTTACCTTCTTGTTTCAGTTCTTTTAAAAATGTAAGGGTAATCATATATTGTTTTGAAATGAGTGCGCAATCCCCTAGAGACTTTGCCGAGCAAGGAAACATGTACTCATCCTACAAGAATAACACAACGTTAAAGTGTCTTGTAGGAATATCTCCTACAGGTGCAATTTCATTTTTATCAGACACATATATGAAGGTTGTATCTCTGACAGAAGTATCTTTATAAACTCACAGCTCGCAAACAATTTAGAACCTGGAGATTTAGTTATTGCAGACCGTGGCTTTCTGATCAGAGATATTTTACAGGAACATCATGCCGAGTTAAACATACCCCCATTTCTGAATGGACGGTCTAGACTTACTCCACAGGAAGAAATTTTAACGAAAAGAATAGCACGTGTTAGAATACATGTGGAGAGGGCTATTGAAAGGATGAAGAAGTTCAAAATTATTAGTAAAAGACTGCCTCTTAGTTTGAAACCAGTTGTCTCCCAAATAGTACACGTGATTGGCTTCTTAGTGAACTATCAGGACCCTCTTGTCAAATAGAAACTAACCTCAAATTTAGCACCATATATGTAGCAAATTGAAATACAGACAATGAATTTGGTAGCCTTTTTCCTGTACTGGCTTATATTTTCATGGTTTGCATTTTGTACAAATGTCACATCATAGCTCTGTGGTGACACTTAAAAAGACATTATCTACATTTTGTATGATTTCAACTATTAACTGTTGTTTCTATGTTTACCATGTCATGTATATAAACCAAATAGTAAATATTTTGTTCTTTATTCTTTCATGAGTCGTCACATTATAAAAATTTGCATTTGGCCCCACCGCAGACTATGATCAGTCTGATTCATACCTTGTGCTAGTAAAACTTTATTCATGCTCAACTGAGTTTAGGCATAAGCAAATTAATTTCAAGCAGAGCACATTATAAAAGTTAGAAGAGCTACGGTTAAAAGTAACTCCACATATTTGTGGAACACTTTGCACATACTATAAAGAACTGTTAAATTGTTTTGATATAATGATCCTAAATTTTTTAAGCAAAAACTGCGGAGCATGAACAATGTTTAATAAAAGAGTCTTGATCTCAGCCAGCTGTTTGTTATTCAGTCAGTTATCAGTCCGCACCCATATAAAGAGAATGTGACATGTCGGCCACTAAACGTACCATTCGGGTCCGTGTATAGGACCTCTGAAGACTATGATCCTTCAATTTCAGATGTAATTGAATTTCAGTCCGATATATGTGAGCACCCTTAAGAACAGTAAAGTTGTATAACAGCTGACACTGAAACCATCAGTCTTAACATGAAACTGCCTTTGTGACCAGTGTAGATCATGATCTGCTTAGTATGTTCAATAGACTGCTAACTTTTAAATTGACAGCTTCAATACATAGGTTTATTAAAAACAACTTGTACATGTATAAAAGTGTCTATATATATTTAATATATTAATTATCTTGCATTAGACATATTTACACAAATAAGTTCTCTTATTGACTAATATAACAGAAATAAATATACATGTATCTGGTTAAAACAAATGGATTGCACCAGTTGTACTACTCAGTCATTTAGGTTCAACACCCTGTGTATCTATACATGTAGTTCTCAAAAATCCAGGGAAACAGGCAAACGTCTCCTTGGCACTCTCATTTCGAAATACTCAGGCAGGAGTACGGTGACAAAGTACCTGTGCAGCTTTGAATGTAATACACCCCAGAATTCCTTGTCAAAAAGAATTCTCTCAACAGTTGCCCCCTTTGGTGTCCACAACAAGAAATCACAAAAATTGGCATTACACACTGCCATTTGCATTTGCACTTGGAAATAGTATTTATGCGTTCTTTTAAGTCTAGGCGCTCCATTTTCAATAGTGTAACACAAGTTCTTTTTTTGATTTGGTTTTAGTTCATCTATCTCAAATGGTGACAATTTCTTTAGCACTTGGGGACATTTTACCTCTAGTACCCCCACCACTACTCCATCTCTGTCCCGAATAATACCGTCTGGACTAGCGCCCATCCCTGGATACTTTGGGTTAATCCAGAATCCAGTCTTAAATTTACTTTGACCGTCCCTGCACAAATAGGTATCAAACCCCTCATCCTCGTGCTGTTTTCCATAAAGCATAGCCGGCGTTTGAATTTTATCTATATCCCACAGATCTCTGTTTAACCGGTTAAATAAACCCCTTCTGGATTGGGAACCAGCAACATCTTTAGCGTTTGATGCTGTTACTCTGCAGCTTCGGACTCGGTGCCACAAATCTTAGTCCGCCTGGTCAACAGTCCCTATAACTTCACTTGGTTCACTTGTTACTGTCTGATCTTGTGTCATATTCAGTGCCCATTCAACTTTCTCCTTCAGTGCGTCTTTACTGACATCATACTCCTCATACTAAATTTTAAACACTTGCTCAAACATACTAGCTTGTCCTGTATACGGCAATGTTGCTATGAAGCGATTGATGAAGTCGTCCTCTGCTTCTGGAGTTTTGCTTTCATCCATTCTAGGATCGTGTTTTAATATTCTGTCTGGAGCGGACTTTTTGCTGTACTGCTCTGTGTGAGCTGGCTGTGGGTTTTTCCTTTTTTTCCGTCCAACATTCCATTGGCAAAGTTGACTAGTGCACGATGGAATTTCATATCCAAATTGAATGGTATAGTCCTCCAACGCAAACAGCAGAGCAGCCACATGACTGCATCTCCCCATTGCTGATGCCTTACACTCACATGATGCATCAACAACATTTGCAGCCTTTGATTCTTATGTTACACTTACATTATAATGTTTGTCCTGAGTGTAGGAAGCCAGTACCACTGATTTAAAGAAATGAAAGTTCCCCTTTCTAATTTCAAACAGTTTTGTCACATGACCGCTAACAAAGTATTGTCGCCCCTTTTTCATTGGTTTGGTCGTGTTAAAGTCTGCAGACAGAGTTGGATCAGACTGACCTGTTTCAGCATCATATAGTTTTGCACTGGCTATAATATGTTGGTAAATAATCCCGTAACAGAATGATTCCGGAATAGAAGCTGACGGAAACTTTCCCCATCCATTCACAGGGAGTAGTGGAATGTCTGTCTGTCAAGTTGTTTTATTGCCTTAGGCAGTACTTAAACCTTTACTTCTATTTCCCCCTTATCAGTATGTTATGTAAGATTACATAACAAAGATATGTCAGGGGGCCATAAAGTACACTATATGCCAATATTGAGCACTGGACCATGAATTTACTAAGATCTTACTGTAGTAAAAAAAAAAA
>JAFMSR010000017.1:34248647-34285707 GCA_022818135.1 Saxidomus purpurata
GAGACTGTGAGTAGAAAGCCCTGTTTTACATTCTTCTTCGGGATAAAATGTTTTTTCTCGTATATCGTTCATATCTTCACAAATGTGCTTTCGCTCTCAAATTGTTTGTTCGAATATATTGTTGCACTTTTTCTCCACTTGTATATGTTCTGTCCGTCTGTCTTTAGCTGTATATAAACACTTTTTGATGTTGTGAAATAAGGACTTTAGTTTCATATATACATTTATGTCTATTAATGTCAAATTTGCTCTTGAGTCCCTCCAATTAAACACTTGACAAAACATTTAGTCATACTAAAATCACTACTTCCGTAACGTTTTGTCATAACACTTATTTTCTTAAGTACCTGACTCTATTTTGTTGTAAAAGAAAAGCTGGAAACGTTCAAATGCATGCATATAATGACGTTCACCATCTTAATAGATTTCTTGTTGTACATGTATCCATGAAAGTAAAATATGTTGGGTAAGCATTTTGTAACCTTATCTCACTTATCTATCCGCGTTATACCCGACAGTATTTGCAAAATTGTCATTTCTATTGATATTTATATCTAGTCATATTTGCACATTCTACATTTCAGGAAGCAAATGTACACGAGCATTACTTACGCCATCTTTTGCTACTTGGCCAAGCAGTTCCTGTTCTTTTAAGGGCAACAGTGATAAAAGCAGTAGACTATTGTAACAAAAATTTGGAAACCATTCTGTTAGAAGCAGAATTTACATTTAAGATTTTGTTTGTTCAACAATATAATAAGTTATTTCCTCAAGGTGGTGTCAATACAGATTTAATGTCATGGGATACGCGTTTGTTGTGCATTGTCATTTGTTTCCTTTTTTACTTACGCTTATCAGAAACGGACCGCGTTGCGATTACGTGTATAATAGAACAGCTTAATGACTTAGAAAATTATGTTGATTCTGCCTCACTTGACTACAAGACATACGAAACAAAATGGAAGACTCTTCACAAAGCGCTTCTTGATTCGCTCAAAAATTCAGACTCTAAAACTAAATATGACTGTACACGACTGATTCAATCATTTGCTAAGGAGCCCATACATGTTGACATGGCATTAATACATAGACTTAAAGAAATAAAAGATGTAAATGAACAAGTGAACATGGCAATCAAGGACTTCAACAATGCCAATGATGCAGATGAAGAAATAAAAAGCGGTATTGAAGACTTATGGACATACAAAACTGGTAAGCATTTTCATCTGAAGTTATTTACAACTATGACAACGTTTTTTAGGACTTAAAATATTTACCTATACAGATTTACATATCTGTGCATAAAAACTCTTAACATAGATAAAACACGTATAACCTCTCAGCTTAAAACATAACACAACAGCTCAGCAAAGGTTAATCATTACCTAGGGTTCTTAAAATAAAGCACATGAACCATGGTGATGCAGCATGCTAGGTTTATAGAAGGGATATACCCTTTAAATAGCAGACTATATTCTCGAAATGCAAAACAAAAGGAAAATGCACGTAAAATAATAGATAAACTCATTTTTTAACGAGAACATATATCGAGAAACGTATCGTAGCTGCAGAAAATGCCTTAATGACGACCATTTGTAATGAATCGCCATATATAATTTGAGGGTTTAACGGCATTATAAAACGTCCTATTGCCCTTTCCTGCGAACCTTTTATATTAAGGGACTTACTACATGTAGTAATGAATATTTTCTCTATAAACGCAATACTTATAATTTTAAAGTTATTTCAAAATGCATTGATCAAGTGTTAGGTTATGCCTCTTTAATTTTGATACTTAAATTTATCCGGTTAGTTAAGACGACAAGGTTCTGTCGTATTTTTAATCTAAATGTTCCGCATTCGCGATGTAGATGTTCTGGAAAACAAACAACCTTATATTTTCAATCAAGTCGTCTGCACTATTGTAAATTCAAAGGGATGACTAAATCTCAAATAATTACAGTCAGGCAAAATATGAAGATATGCACCAAAGGCTACTTCTTTTGAAATGTTCACGTCTATTGCATTCCACTTTTCCATGTAGAAATACTTCGATACATTTAAGCCACTAAGTATTTGGTAAATTTTCTGTCATGACTTGCAGTTTTTTTTCCTAATATTTCGACAACGCGTTTTTGCGAAGAAGAGACCAAATATGAAAGAAATGTATAATACATTGTATCAACATTGTTTAACACTTATTCTAACGCAAGTGGCTGCTTTTTCTATATAAACATTTAGGGAAAAGCCTGTATTTTATTTTACGATAAAATATAGCACGTTTTTCCAATGACGACGTGTCATAAATGACGTAACGAGGTGACGTATGTAAACAAGCGCGTCCAATCGTATTTCGCGTTTTAAGGTTACAATGATGTACTACTACGTACTCGTGATTTAATTACTACGCATCCAAATTCTTGACTACATTTTATGCAACGATAAAATACATGGAGGCATTTATTATTTCTTAATTAAAACACAATACTATAGTTATTCTATATTCTATACATTAATATATAAAGTGATACTGGGACCTTAAGTATTTATGACATATACATTTGTATTATATCACCATAAAATACTATATTAAGAAAATAAAAAAAACAAGCACCGCGCTAAAACACTTATTGCATTCAATTACGACCAATCTATCCTCAAAATATACTATATATTTTCATTGACAGTTCAAGTTTAAATTGCTGACAAAAGACATACACTGGTCATTTAATTTACTTCAGATACGAAGGTACAAATTAGCCAAAGCTCACAACATTTGAACGTCAAAGAAAGCGAAACATTGGTTTTAGAGGGTGAGTTAACAAAACCAGACATTCCTGTGAAATGGTTGAAGGAACAACCAGAACTCATGCCAGATTATCGCACTAAAATATTCTGTCTAGGTTATATGTATAAATTTGTTATGAATAATATTTCAACAGACAATTTGAACGGGTATTCATGCATACATGTAGCCGGTCATGTCATGTCTAAATGTTATGTAAAGATCGAAGGTGTTCTTCTTTTAACACTCCCTACTTCAAGAGAAATACTGAAGGTCCAATTAGCACTTTGGATACTCATTTATAGGTAATAAATTTACAAAAAGAATAATGATAAGTGGTGTTCTTCTTAGGGAAAAACAGTATTGAGGTACACTTTTCTATCAGTCGCTTATTCAAGAAAAAATGGTTGTCAGACAGCTGTTCTTAATGCTGAATGTTTAACAAATAATGGTCAATCTAGCCAGTTAGATATTTTTTGTGACATTAGAACTACACGAAATTTCGCGCCAAACTTTTATTTATTTATTTTCTTTCCGTGCACATGTAACGCGATTTAAACAAGAACTGTTACTCAAAGTGATGAATGCTTCGGAAGTGGTGACGCTTGCACATGGTTATTATGCATTGCACTACTAGTCATTGCCAAAAGTACCCATATTCAAATTTTTGTATAAAATCATTGCATAATGAATCAAAAGATTAAGAGAAAATTAAAGGGAGACAATTCACAAATAAAGTAATAGAATTATGGTTCTTACTAAAATTGGGAGATGACATTAAAGGGATGTGCAGTGCCTAAAAACTTCATAAGCACAGCAATCCCCTTTAATGTCATCTCCCACTGTATGTTATTTAATGAATTTCCTTCCTCAGCTCAAGAGTTATGCTCCGGACAAGAAAATACTGATATACTTTTGCAGTTATGTTATGAACAAGAAAATTCAATAAGCGGAATTGATTAAAAATAGGCAAAGGCAATGGTTCTTTAGCATTGTACTTTTGCTGAGTGTCCTCTCTCATTGCAGGCAATTTGAAGGTATTTCCTCTAATACTTTTTTAGAGTTATATTCAGGACAGGCAAATGTAACAAAAGGTGATAATTCAAAAATTATGAAAGGTAGAATTATGGTAATTAGATAATAATTTCTTCTTATTGTGCGCTATAACTGTATCAAGTTTCAAGTAATTCCCTGTAGTACTTTTGACAAGAAAAATCAATAAAAGGAGAAAAATAAAAAGATAAACCAATTAGAGAAAAGGTAACAAAGGGGATACATCAAAACAAAATAAGCAAGGTATGGTATTGGTCTTAGCGATTGTAATTCATGCTAATGTTCTCTCTCGCTGGATACAATTTGAACGAATTTCCTTCAATATTAGAGTTATGCTCTGGACAAGAAAATGTAAAAAAAGGGGAAGACTAAAAATAAGTCAAGGTAGTGATGTGTTCTATGGGTACTGCATTTCCCTCTAATGTCCTCTCTCACTGTATGAATTTAAAGAATTTTCCTTCAGTTCTTTGAAAGTTATGCTCCGTAGCAGAAAATGTAACAGTGGGAGTAAATTAAAAACTTCGTAATGTAGAGTTATAGTTCTTGTATACTTCCTCCTATTGTGATCTATCCACTTGCTACTTTTGCAGTTGCCCCGGATAAGAAAATTTAATAAAGGGAGAATAAACGTAAAGCAATATAAAACAACAGCTGTCCCTCATAAGTGACGAATGCCACAAAAAGAGGTTTTTCACAGTCTGTGTCCTCTCCTTTTGCTCAACAATTATGCCAAGTTATTTAAAATACTTCCATGCATGACAGAGTTATCATGCCAATAGGATTCCATCACATTTAAACTCTAAAATTATTTAGCGTCATCTTTGAGGTAGGGTCATGGGTGTTGTATGATTTGTTAACACGTTGATATGATTTGTGCCAAGTTATATTAAAATCAATCGCAGGATGACCAAGTTACAGTTCGGACACGAATGTGTGCAGATATATCCAAGATTTCATTAACTTTATACTCTGACTGTAACCTTGACCTTTGAGGAAGGGGGGTGGGTCTTGCATGCGACACGCTGTCTTGATGTGCTTTACATCTATGCCAAATTATTTTAAAATTATTCAGTGATGACAAAGTTACAGTCCGGACACAATGTATGGATATATGCCGGATTCCATTACCTATAAACTCTAAGTTTGACATTGATCTTGGGAGTAGGGAGGTGTACCTTGCAAGCGACACGTTATCTTGCTATGCTGAAGTTATTTTAAAATCCTTCGATGCATGACAAATTTACAGTCCGGACACGAATGTAAGCATATATATATATATAGGATTCCATTACCTAACCTTACAACTGTAAGTATTACCTTGACCTTTTAGGTAGGGACGTGGGTCTTGCACAAAACACGTCGTTTTGATTTGTGACAAGTTATTTTAAAATCATTCAGTGCATGACGAAGGTACAGCCCGGACACGAGCAAATGAAAGGACGGACGGACAGATGGAGGAAAAACCATTAAATGGTTCAAGTCCCCATATATACTGAAATTGACGGATTAGGTATCGATTTTCCATGATGGTCGTAGACACTGTTTGGAAATATCGGCAGTCGGTCTACAAGATACAGGAATATATACCTGTTTGTGTTCATCTGACGAACCAACTTCAGCCTACGTCAACGACAAATGTTATATACAAATAAACCTTTCATTGGATCGCCGACCTTTGACATACCTGCACACACAGTAAAACATCTTTTAAGTGATTTTTAACGGGTAATCTGAATACATTTTCTTTGTGTCCACATAACTCAATATATTTTTTAATGAACATGCTGGATAGATAAAAAAAAAATTATAGTCGCAAAGAAACAAAAATAAATGCAGGTTATTTTCATAATCATAAGTATTTACAACCGGCCTACATCTTTGTAATACAAAGGTTAAGTGTAGGACTATTTGAGTTTTCATTTTGAAATTCTGAACCTGATGAGATTACCAGTAGGCCAATTGATAAACAGCTGGCTGTGATAGAAGAAAATATCTACTAATGCTGCAACTTTTTAACACAAATGCAAACGGATCGGCTCAATTCTAATTTGTCTCGAAAGTCTGCCGTAGGAATCAGTAGCTTAACTGTTACGAAAAACACTGATTGCAAGAACATAAATTGGTTCAAGTATTCTGATCTACTGAAAGACATGAAAAACATTTCGTTTTCCCCGGGACGGTCGTAGAAACTGCTTGAAAATCACTGCAGCCTGTCTACAAGATACAGGAATATATTCCTGTGTGGCGGCAACTTGCGAAACAATATCTCCGGCCTATGTTAATGTTCAAGGTTCCTGTGAATATGATGTTTATTTTGTATTCATTTGCTGAGAAGGTAGCATGAACTACATTTAAATCAAGCTTTTTCGTTTTCCAGTTTAACTCACTTATCATACAACCTCATTCCAGTACTCTAGATTTTTCATGAAAATTCTTCCTCGTCGCAAACGCCAATATCCGAAGCAGTATTTTATCAGAGTATAATTTCTATCTTTTGTTATCTGTTTGAAATCTGAATGGTTGTATTAGTGCAAATGTAAAATACGGCACTTGATACATTGCATGCTTTATCGTGACAGATCTTACTTAAATTGCAAGGGATACGTCTCCAAACATTCATATATAAGTATAATTTCAAGTGTAAGTGCATACTGAAATCTTTAAGTGAAAGTCCATACACATGTTACAGTGATTTTAAAATTTAACACAAATGCTGTGTGAGTCAAATTATGTTTTAAATATTCTTATTTACGTATAGCATTAAAGACCATTTTACAGTTCTTGTAATAATTTTCACAACTTTAGCTTTCGTTATATATCAGTAGAAACATAAGAAGGAAGGACATACAGTCCATAAAAAGCATAGCAGCTATAGCTCTTCATTCAAAATGTTCTACTACGATATATTTTTATATTTTTTCCACAGAAGTACCGACATCATTTTCGTCAAAACTGCAAGATGAGAAAGTTTATGAAAACGAAGAAGTCGTTCTTTCTTGTGTGACAAACACTGAAGGGAAGAACATAAATTGGTTCAAGTATTCTGATCCACTGAAAGAGACGAAAAACATTACGTTTTCTCAGGACGGCTGTAGACACAGTTTGAAAGTCACTGCAGCCTGTCTACAAGATACAGGAATATATTCCTGTGTGGCGGCCACTGGCAAAACAATAACTTCGGCCTATGTTAATGTTCAAGGTACCTGAATAATTGATTTTCATTAGGTATTAGTTTGATTTGCTGAGAAGGCATCATAAAATACATTTAAATCAAGCTTTTTAGCTTTACAGTTTTACATTTTTTATCACACCAGCTCATTCAAGTTCAGTCTCTAGATATGTTTATGAAAAGTGCTCCCTCGTCGCAAACGTATAGTAGTAACATAAACAATATTTGTTTATCTATTTCTAGCGTGTTTTGCAACATTTGATACAGTCCTTTGTCTTTGTATACTTTTTATTTGGTGTAATCTGTTTGAAAGAAACCTTAATTGAGTTGAAAGCGATATGTTTCCGAACATTCAGACTATAATTTCAAATGTTAATGCATGCTGAAATCTTTTAGCGATGGTCCATTCATATGTATCATAGACTTCAAATAAAAAATGCTGTGTCAGTCAAATTCTGTTGTACGTATTCTTATAAACGTACAGTAAAAGGACCATTTTACAATTTTTGTTATAATTTTCGCGACTTTCTCATTTCTATATTCTGGTAAAAACATAAGAAGGAAAAACCATTTAGTCCATATAAAGCATAGCTATAGCTCTACAAATGTTCTACTTCGATATATTGTTCCACAGAATTACCGACATTATTTTCCTCTAAACTGCAAGATAATAACGTATATGAAAACGAAGAAGTCGTCCTTTCTTGTGAGACATACACTGATGGGAAGAACACAAATTGGTTCAAGTATTCTGATCCACTGAAAGAGACGAAAAACATTACGTTGTCCAAAGACGGCTGTAGGCACTGCTTGAAAGTCACTGCAGCCTGTCTACAAGATACAGGAATATATTCCTGTGTGGCGGCCACTGGCGAAACAATAACTTCGGCCTATGTAAATGTTCAAGGTACCTGAGTATATGATGTTCCTAAGGTATTCGTTTATATTGAGAATGCAGACAAAATAAGAAACATGAACTCTATTTAAATCAGGTCTTTTAATGTTATAGTTTAACTCTCTTATCAAACCAACTAAAGTGAGTTCTCCAGATATTTAAATTTGCTTCCTGGTCGCTAAAATAACATAGACGATTTTTTATCCATTTCTAGTATGCTCGTAAACTAGCAGCGTCTGTTGTCCGTGTATTCTTTTGACTAGGTGTCATCTCGATATGAAATCTGAAATGATTTTATTAGTATAGATGTAAAGCATTAATTTGATAAAAACATGTTCTTTCGTGACAGAGAACATTTCCTGAATTGAAAGCGATATATCTCAAAATATTTGAACTATAGTTTCAAATGTACGTGTATGTATACAGACATTTTAACTGATGGTTCATTCACATATTACAGTAACCTATGCTGAGAATTCTCATGTGGGAACATAGACATTGGGAATTATTGTGCAAAAGGTGTGCCGTACTACCTTTGCTACTATTGTTACCGTAGCTATTGTTATAGATATTTCAAGCTCTTTTTATCCTACTGATAATAGATTATAAAGAAGAACATTTCATTTATTTTCTCTTGCTTGAGAAATGCAAAACATGACTTCTGTTACTATTTTACATTTTGGATATAAATCGTAATTCGTTGTTATAATTATATAAGTGACAAACAAATGAAAACAGTTTCATGCAATGTAAAATTTTTTAACAACTTTCACCTTTGATAAAAATGTAGATGAACAGATATACCGATTTTGCGCTTGTTCATTAACACCGTATTACTGTAAAACAAAAGTTTAAAAAAATAACAATTAGCATTAATAAGATGTGTAATTAGGTTTAAGTTACCAATAACACTTAATCATCTCTTATATTTATTATCAGTTTTTTTATAAGGTGAGCTGTTGTGATCGCATGGTGTCCGTCCGTCCGTGTGGCCTATCAAGCTGCAAATGACTCATAGGGCATGTGGGGAGGTAAAAATAGTTTCAAGAAATGGCCCATTACAGCACATGTCCTTGACTAGGGGGATGGACCCTCAAGAAGCTATTGTGGTTGCCAGCTGAACGTTTGGTGCCAGAATGTCACCCTTAGATTTGGACAAAAGGTCCTTTATAAATAGCCCCTCAGCTTCTTGCTTATTAACCGAAAGTAGTGGACCGTCCGTCCGTCTGTCAGTCGTCTGTTGTTTGCCCACGCTTAAACTTTCGTTTGCAATTGAGGCTGTTTTTCACTGGATCTGCATGAAACTTGCTAGAAATCTTGGTCGAGTTCGAATGAGGGTCATCTGGAGTATGTTAAACCTTGTGTTTGCAATGTTAGTTGCTTTTTCATTGGATCGTCATGAAACTTGGTCAGAATGACTGCCTTTATAATATCTGACCAAAAGTATTACCAGATCATCATGCAAATACGTCAAACTGTTTGGCTAATTATATTTAGGTCAAGATCAAATCTGGGTCAAGTAGGGGTAAACACTAGGTGACACGGTCAAATCAAAACTTTGTTGATACTCTAAAGGCCACATGTAACATTCAATTCTCATGGACATTGGTAAGAATGATTGTCTCAATGATTTCTAGGTCAAGCTCGGAATGGTTACCGAAATAGTGTCGCCATGTTCCTCTGCTTCCTCAGCGACTCAAACCACTCAGCCACTGAGGCAGTCTTCATTACTATGTTTGGCTCCTTACTTCTAACGCTACCATTGATGATTTATAGATATCCTTATTACCATATCACCGATTGTTCTCAAAACATTATATTCACTTGTTTTCCATTCTAGTTCTTGTACGAAATTGAAAGTAGATAGATATCCTTACATATAAGACAATGTAAATTGATTATCAAAACACTAAGGCACACATATATGATTTATCAACATACAGAAATAACTTTTATTTTTTTACTGAAAGTTTCACTATAGTTTTCCAAGACCCTGTACTTACTGTTACTCTCTCATAAAAAAGAAGCATAAAATCATTTTCTGCATTCAGATTCACCCTATTAAACACCAAAGAAACACTGCATTTTCTCCGACTGTTAGCAATTTGAATAAATTCCCTCCAGTATTTTTGGAGTTATGCCACGGACAACAAATTTCAATAAAGGGAGATAATCACAAATAAGGCAATACATCGTTATGGTTCTTGTGCACTGTGCTTTCCTTTTATGTCCTCTCTCATTGTATGCAATTTGGAGAAATTTCTTACAATACTTTAATGGCTATATTCAGAAACGATCCATGACTCAACCTTGCCTAAGGTAGGGACCGTTTGGAAGATCTGAATGGCCAGTGAATGATTAAAGCAATAAATTTATCAAATCTTATTCACTTTAATAATCAGTTGACCAATGGACGGCAAGTAACGGATCCTTCCTTGGTAGAGGTCAAGTCGAGGAAGGTTCTGAATATAACCATTTGAGTTATGTTCAGTACAAAAAGATGTAACAAAGAGGGTTAATTAAAATAATAGGCAAGGTAGAATTATAGATCTTGTACACTGTACTTCCTCTCATTATGGAGTTTCAAATAATTCCCTTTAAAAAAATTTGCGGTTATGATCCGGACAAGAAAAATCTATGAAAAGATGATTAACCAATAAGGCAATCTAGGGTTATGACTCTACGGCACTGCACTTCACCTGAGTGCCCTCTCATTGTATGCCATTTGAAAGAATTTCCCTCGGTACTTTTAGGGTTATGCTCCGAACAAGAAAATATAACAAGGTGGATAATTAAAAAATAAGGCAAGGTAGAGTTATGGTTCTTGGGCACTGCACTTTCGCTCATTGGGCTATATCACTATATGAAGTTTCAAGTAATTACCTTTGTATTTTTGGAGTTATGGCTCCGAACAAGAATAATCAATAAAGGGAGACAATTAATAAGGCAATATAGGATTAGGGTTCTTGTGTATTGCGCTTTCCCAGGGTTTCCTCTCTCATTGTATGCAATTTGAAAAGAATTCCTTCAATATTTGTATCCGAATATCAGAATGGCTTCCGACTTTCGCCGGCCAAATTAAAATGAATCGAGGAAATTGCTTACAAGAAATCAGATTTAATCGTGTTTTTCTCAATATTTATGGCTAAAAGGTTTGTAGTTTTCTTTAACTATTTGTTGTCGTATTCGTATCTTTGTCATTTTTCGTAATATGAAATTTTTATCGATATTATAAATTGAAAAGTGAAGATACAATGATTTTTCACCAACCAACGAAAACGAAATGCTATCCTGATACATTTTAACGCAATGGACGTACAAGAATTGCAGACCTTGAAAAAGGTAAACTATAAAAACGGCAGGTTATTCTCTTGCTATTTTAGACATTCTGCAATTTTTTTTGTATGACAGAAATGGCGAGTGTAGATCGAAATCTATTGTTAGTTTCTTTTTCAGTATTTTCTATCAATGCGAATAAAATAATATTAAATTACATAAAACCTTAACGATACATAAAGAGAGAGGATTAATGTTATTTCCATGTTACATTCAGATATACTTGACTTAGATAGCGTAGAAAATGTTGTTTTAGGTGTTGAGAAACGCATAAGTAAAAATAACTACAATTACTTACGGTGTTCACAAACTTGAATATATTTCGATCCTTCGCTGAAAGGAAATTAGGTAAGAGACACTATTTCATTAATTGCGCGGAGCATTTTCTGATTTGCTTTCGTCATAAGTGTAACTACACCGTTATATTAAAACTGCGACCATCCATGCTTTACTTTGCGGAAGACATTAAACAGCTAAAAAAGGTTACTATGAGTTTATCAGATTATTGAGTATTTTTATATTACAGTGAACAAAAAAAAAAAAAAAAAAAAAAACATAAATTTCAACTGCTTATGAAATCAATGAGGGTATGTCTTTTACGACATATTTCAGATTTAGTTTACGGAAATCATCGCGACCATCCAACGTCTTTAAAGTAATTTTTATCGGAATTAAGGGTCATGATTCCGCTTAAACTAAGTTAAACTACCATAGCGTAGTATTACGTAGTAACCATTGCATGGAGTATTCAAAAGCTTGTAGACGTTACCAATTAAATACTAATGCCTACATTTCTAGACTGCTATATTTTGAACTGCAATAATATATGCAGCCAGATGTGTCCTAGAAGGAACTCTAGGAATGTTATAATTTGTTTCTTTATGAAGAAAGAGAAATTCTCGTTGACAGAGCAAATTCAGGTTGATTTAACCGGATGCACTTGATTTATCAGGATCCAAATACTGAGACATTTTTTCATAAAATTGGAACATATTTCTACCACGAGTGTCCTTATGACAATTTTCCTGCATTCGCTAAAGTTTCAGGGGGAATTCTGCCAACAGCAGAGAATATAAGGTATTGTCATGCATATCATCTTGAAGATAAATATCTTCTGATCGATAGACACTGGTACATTGTAACATATGTAAAACGTCTCTTTCCAAGTATCTGTGCATGCGATACCGTATTTCCCGGTCAATAAAATTTCAATTAAAATCAACGACAATGAATTTTTTATTTATTAAACTTCAAAGAGGAAGCGATAGCAAATCACAGAAAAACATATGCAAACCACATCGTTAACAGGCAAATGCGCAAAATCGGTATATATTGCCTTTTCGGCATTTTAAGGGTTTTAAACCTAAAATATATGAAATAAATATAAATGGAATGAAATATGCATATACATGTACTTATATATTTACCTACATTGAAAACAATGAGTCATATTTGGGCATTATGGTTTATACAAAGAATAAAAATAGATCTGTTTTCAGAATGTTCTTAACTGATTTAATATTCATCTACTTTTTAACAGAATTACCGACAACATTTTCTACACAACTGCAAGATACGAACGTGTATGAAAATGAAAAAGTCGTTCTTGTATGTGAGACTAACACTGATGGGAAGCGCTTAAGTTGGTTCAAGTCTTCCGATCGTCTTATAGAGACGAGCAATATTTCGTTTTCCGATGAAGGCTGTAGACATTATTTGGAACTCTCAGAAGCGGGTCTGCAAGATACAGGAATATATTCCTGCCTGTCTTCCTCTGGTGATGCAATAACGTCTGCCTATGTCAACGTCCAAGGTAATATGGCAATATGATGATCAGTGTGTATTTATTGGCTAACGGTAAGGTGATTCTATACCATCGCA
Organism: Saxidomus purpurata; assembly: GCA_022818135.1. Classification (NCBI taxonomy): domain Eukaryota; kingdom Metazoa; phylum Mollusca; class Bivalvia; order Venerida; family Veneridae; genus Saxidomus; species Saxidomus purpurata. Next base: position 34,261,767 of record JAFMSR010000017.1, read on the forward strand.
TCAAAGTGTTAAACTAGTCAGAAGAGCATGAGGTGGTCTAAGCCCATATTGTCACAAAATAAAACTCCTTTTTTCTATTTATCTAAGAATGCGCCCCATGGCGGGAAAAAGTTTTCACGAAAATTGTTTGTAGATAAAATTTCACCAATATTTGGCGACTTAAATTTTGTCTAGTGAACTTTATCGTGATGACAATTTTAATTCGAAAGGAAAAACACACCAATGTATATGTATTTTTGGCAATATAATTTCATCATTTCATAAGGTAAAAGCGTTATGAAAATTACATCAATATGGTCTTTTAAAGTCACTTTCATAAAGATTTTAAAAATATGACTTCTGCAACGTCATTGTAAGTATTCTGACGTCTCTGCTAAATTTTCTGTTTTGCTGAACGTTATACTTTTATTTTGGGTAGGAATGGAAGCAGTATAATTGTAAATGCAAACTGGAACATTTCTAGGTTATGGAAATTTTTAAACGTCGTTTTTGTGCCAATCAAACACACAAATATTGCAGCTTAAGGTATTGTAAGTGTAACGGACACTATTCCAAAACATATTACAAGTAATACACTCAACAGGTTTAGAAACGCAAAAGTGGCAAAATATTTATTTTAACTATGTTATCTTGTTTCAAATTTATTCAAATTTCATACACAACAAAAACAATATAAAATTGAATTCTTGTAAAAGTTTCAATAATTCATCGCAAAAAATGACTTAAATAGAAATAAAACAATAGCGTCATTCAAATAAAAATGTTCAACAGGTGAAATCTTTGCGTTTCTAAACCTGTTAAGTGTATTTTTATAATCTACATCTGTTACATGTAACTGACTAGTGTGCAATGTTTGAAGACAGGTGTATTTCGTTTTTTGTTACCCTACCTCCACTTAAGTAATACTTGCCGTATTTAAAAGTACCCTAAAAGTTGAAGTAGGTATGTTTGCAAGTATTTAGTTATATTTGTTTTAGTTCTATGGTTCAAAATCTATTGCAAGCAATATAGAATTACAAATTATGAATTAAAATTCTACAAGTTTAACATGTGTAGCAAATATATGCAATAATGCCAAGACATAGGGGATATAATTTGCTTAATTTTGTCCCGAGACATACTACACATGTAAAAATACAAGAGTGTAGCGAAAGATTCAGAGTAGGGGCATCACTACTTAAGTATGGAACTTTTATGAGTAGTATAGGAACTGCAATATAAGTAAATTACCAATTAAATTACTAAAAAAGGAAAAAACGTAACGAAAAATTTGAACCCAGGACCTCTTAATCTCAAAGCGGACGCTCTACCACTGCGCCACTGTACAAAATAGGTACAACTATAAAATCCAAAATATTCCAAATTGTCATTAAACAGGAAGTACTCATTAGTCCCCCAATACCTTAATATCATTAAAATGAAAGAACAGAAAATGTCAATTACATGTAGCAACGTTGCCATAAAGGTACATAATAACTGAAAGGTTTTAAGACATTAAATACCCATGGATTTATGACACAACACATATAACAATACTGAATTGGTGACATATAGTCGTAACCGGTCACGCATAATAATAATTAAGTAATCATCCAGCTCTTTTGATGATTATCCTTTACGACAATACTTCATTTTGCAGTTGATATGAAACCAATTGAAGTCTTATATTTTTCACAATGGACATGTATTCAAAGCAGCTGAAGAAAACATCTCCAAAATTAAATGAATTCACAGTTATTATAATGTGTATACATAGCATGTATTCTGTTGTTCGAATGAGCCGAACATTGAAATTAAGCAACTGTTTTTCTGATATAAGTGGTGCCAATGATAAAATATTCAGAACCGTTGGTATCTATATTTTTCTGAAGTTACACTCTTAACCAACTGAAGTAAAAACAAACAGAAGATTTTTTATTAACACAGAGACATATTGTTTATATAATGCGATGTCTTTGCAGTTTACTAGATTTGTTCTGGCAATATCTTCCTTGCTCCTATCGCAATATAGACAAGTATATTTGTATCGTGTATGTCTTCAAACACTGATAGACTTTCAGCTGGCGTTATCTACTTAAACTCTAAATGGTTATACATTAATAAATGTGAAATGTAAAACAGTTTCGTGATAAATTAAGACCACTTTCTTGACAAAAAAAGACAGAAGCATTGCAGGCAATTTCTATCCTCTATCCGAAGTCTTCAAATATATTTTTTGTATAAAAATGTACATATAAATTTATAGAGTTAAGTGTTATAAGTAAGATAATCAGCAAACTAAAAACTGAATGTTCTTATTTTTTCAGGGCTTCCTGTTGAATTCATTGAGAATTTAACTGACAAAGAAATCCCTGAGGGTAAAGATATAACGTTTACATGCAAAGTAACTAGATTGAGGATACCTGTCTGGTTTCATGATGGCACGGAGCTTAAAACGTCAAATTTAAGACGAAATCTCTTTTCAAATGGAAAAGAACACAAACTAACAATCCTAAACGCAAAATTTTATGACGAAGGGACATACATGGCAGCGTTTGGTGATATATCATCGAAAGCCAACCTCACGGTAACAGGTCAGTACGTTGTTTTGTTATTCTTATTCTACTGGCTAAGTACAGTATGGAAGAAATATGCATAAAAGATGGTCTTGGTTTGGAGATTATAATATTTATATTCATTTTTAGAAGTATGAGTTCATTGTATTTATTCAAGAAAGAACAGCTTCAACTTTCAACGTCTGAGTGTCACATTTTTTAAAACATGATTTACGTTTCACTTTTAGATAACAGTAACGATTTGTACAGACAGCAGTTGCCAGATACAAACTACAGAAATTGGGTGCAAGGCGCACTCAGTCTTTTATATCTCAAACAAGGTCTGCTGGCATTTTCAGACAAATGCATTTTAAAGCAACACGGCATTTTCATTGGAAAATTGCCGTCATCTGCTAACCAGTGTACACATTGCAGTTTGGATACACTCATGCCATTTAGTTGTCATTCCAGTAACAGATATTCACACAAAAGAAACTGTTTATGTTCCAAAAAACCAAAACCGCCAAACAAGCGGACAGTGTGTCCTAATGATGGATTCTGTAGTAGGATTTATGATCTGATTCGTGATTATCATCGAAATGGAGATCCATGTTTAGCAAACGCAGACATACCTGCTTGGAACAGTGATCCGTGGAGTGTGGGTGTCTGCTTTGTAAATACACCCGGCTACAAACACAAGACATCTGCACAAGAAATAGATTGTTCAGGACTACTCAGCGTTTTCATAAATAATAAGTTCTTCAATACAGAACTTGGTGATGTCAAGATTGATGGAAAATCTGATCTGTTTAAACAGGTAATAATTGTTATTTGTTTAAAAGTCTTAAAGAGCAAATATCTGTTTTGTTTTGGTTAAATTGTCTTGTATCAAACCGATCAGTCAATTTCCATGATGTATTTTAATAATACTGATATTTTGTTCCATTTTCATTTTGAACAGGCTAGAGATGCACGGAACGAAGTACTACACAATCCAAATTACGAACTTTCTATAAGCGAACTCAATAGGTTCATTAACTTATTCAGAGCTGTGTTAGAGGTGAGAAATGCGGCCAACAAAAAACCTTTGGAAACCGAACTTGGTCAATCTGAAGCTATGGAAAATTTGAAAAGGGTATAATACATTTTATGTCACCATAAGTAAATGGATAGTAAAGGCAGATAACAGTGTATAGCACTTTTAAAACGCTTGCATAAGAAACAGTCTCGACTAAGATTCGATTTTGTTGAAGTTTTTTCCTGGCCTTTTAAAAGGCTGGTGTTTTTTGTATTCTTTAATTAATAATTATTTCAGCTTCAGAATCACCAGATAGATATTGATGAGGAGGTGGGCAAGACAACCAAAGCAATTATAGATCAGGAAATTATGGAAAGTCTGGAAAAGGCAAGGGAAGAGGTATGTCTATATTCATAACAATATTTTCAAGAACATACAATTACTCATTCCAACAGTTACTTGGTTTTTAGCATAGCCGTGAGCTGCATGTGACCAAATATGTTATAAGCAGGTTTAGACATTTGCATGCGGTTCCATGTAACGTCATCTTACGTAGTAATGTTTTTAAGATTAGGGAAAAAAGACACTAAAACAAGAAATTTTGAGTAACCAGACAATCATCAATCAACATCCAAAAACAGAAGCATGAATCAACAAACTCCGTACTAAATATGTAGTGGTCAAGGAACAAATACACAATGCGGTTAAAATGACGAAAAATATCATGTGTACGTTTGCCCTAAAGCGACACTCCCTACAACTGATGTCAAATGAATTACATGCCATAAATTTCAAAATATGCTGCAGTACTATAAACCATTAAAGACACTAAAGTAAAGTTGTTATAATTGTACAACTAATGGGTGGATAGCGCTTTATCATAAAAGGGCTGTATGTTGATTATTTGTGGGAAAACGAAACATTTTTCGATATAGGTTGTTCTTTATGCTAGTATTTATCTATCATTTTACATTTATTGAACACATAATTTCTGTTTGGATAATATAATCTGCTGTAGAGAGTCCTCCCCCCCCCCCCCTAAAGTGAAAGTCAAGAAACAAATGTTCATAGAAATAGATTGAAATAATAAATTATTAAAATAACAAGGATAAGCAAAAACAACTGCAACCCTATTATGTTCCACTAGGGTAGGCAAAGCAAGGTTAAAAATCTGTTATCTTCGTGTCATACTTGTATCATAACAGCTCTAGGAAAATAACAAAATCGAGTATTTCAAAAACAGATTTAGTTTTTTTGACATGCTGTTAAAATTCACCCTACAGATTCGTACCCACACAACATATTTACCTAAATCGCAATACATTAGTAACAATAGAATAGTTACAAAATACTATAATCATTGTTTTCATACAAATTGTTGATTAAAATATTCGGCACTCTCCGTTTTACATATCCACCAGTACTTTTGATTGTGGCATATATTTTTACTTTGACACTTTTATCACTAAGAAAAACTACTTTTAATCATTAAATCACTTTTGATTATTTTTATGTTTTTCGGCTGCTGTTTTTTGTCTGATGTTCGTAGCGAAAGAGTTCAACTGTCCGGTACCGTTTACATTTATGGTGCATGTTTGGAGATAATGATCATCATCTCCCCACGCTGACGTAATTTCATGAGGTAGAAACTGTCCGATACTTTTGATTTAAATGAGGGGCAATTGCTTAGAATCAAAACGTTTTGTTGCATTGTATGTAATTATAACTGTATGATTTTCAAAGTATATTGAAACACATTTTTATCCGATATTGAAATTATGATGTCGAGGGCATAGAGCAAAAGGGGGCTATCTGCATTTTTTATACTTTTGAGAAAATCAGGTTTAAAGTTTGTATCTGACATATAAATTAAAAAGGTAACAATATGATTTTGATTATTTTATGAAATGATAGGGGTACATACAGAGTATAATGATAGGTAATATTATAAGGTTTATACACTTGTATTATGTCCTAATAAAGAATTTTGCAGATAGCCCCCTTTTGCTTTAATGTGATGAAGCATTTTTTTCCAAGCAAAAGGGGCTATCTGTCAAATATCCCCTTGTTACTGCAAAAACAAAATACTAGTTTTAAACATGATCATAGGTTATAAAATCTTTTTACTGAAATGCTGTGTCTACAAAAATAGCATACACATTGTCATATAAACAGTAATAGCATACACTTTGCCATACTCTGGTAGAAATTTCATATTGAAGCTTTCAGTTTCTGTTTTTCAAACTAATCGTCATCACTGTCTATGTCAGGGTCTTCAATATCAGGTTCAGGTAATTTGTCTTTTACCTTTGAAGATGTCGGTAATGCTTCATAAAAAGCGTGAAAACAAGTTGGTAGTATCTGTGAATTGCACAAAGACATAAGATCTTTCTTTTTCTGAACAGAAATTGAAAGTTTCTCAGCATAAAGATATCCCATTTTCGTTCCAAGTGAAGGTCTTCCTGCTCTCGTCTCCTTTCTGACTTTAACCTCCATGAAAGCATCTTTGTCAAAGCTATAGTTGAAAAACAAACTTTCAGGCTCAGAACTTCTCATTTCAATCCATTTGATATCCAACCAATTAACTTTCTTATTTGCAGTTGTACTTTTCATGTTATTTGTGACAGACTTCTTGTAAGCTTTTAAGTTATAAATATCATCAAACTTAACTGGGATTACAACATACGGATTTTTCCCCCTCGCCATGGCCACTATTGTATCCCATTGAGAAGGAACATATACATTTGTGTTTCTCTTGGCATGTTCCACTGCAGCATGCATAGAATCGCACTCCATCTCAGAGTGGCCACGCTCAAAGAATTTATCTTTCTTTTATCTTTTTCCCCCTTCGTTTCCAGGCTTTATCACGATGGCTTATATTTCTTTTCTTGCTGCTTTTCACGGCCTCTTGAGAACTATCTGAGTCACACTCATTAGACGGCATCTTTTCAATATGCTTATTTTTGCGCATTGCATACAAAAGCCCAATAGTGACAAACTGATTCCTATTTTGGCCTCCACATATTCTGCTGACGTATCGTAATCTGAAATATTGCAGGAAGATGTATCTTCAGAAACTGCTGCTAAACTCTCATCATTGTCCTCAAATCTTAAAGATCGTCTTGTGCGATAACTATATGCTTTTCTTCCTTTTGATTTGCAAGCATGTGGATTTGATTTTATCCTGAATAGAGTCCTTAGGGCTTTCTTTGTAGAACGTTTCAAACATTTAGTGTGTATCACTCTTTGCCTACTTCGAAAACGTTGCAAGAGTCGTTTATTGGTTGTACACTTGATCAACGGTTCATCTTCCCGAGATTTTGGATTTGATTTTATCCTGAAAAGAGTCCTAAGGGCTGTCTTTGTAGAACGTTTCAAATATTTCGTGTGTATCTCTCTTTTCCGACTTCAAAAACGTTGTAACAATCGTTTATTGGTTGTAAACTTGATCAACGGTTCATCTTCCCAAACTTCACTGTCCTGGTTCTGTATTAAGGCAATGTCTTCTATCATTGAATCTGACCAATCTGACCATAATTCATCTGTCTGTAACGAAGTAATTGCTACACTTTCAACACTACCGATCAAAGATAACTGGTGCAAACAATTATGCATGCATATATAATTTGACTTTAAAATACATTTGCCAGTATTAAACCAAATTAATATGAAGTAATAAAAATACTATTTTTTCTAAAGTAATAAAATGACTTAATACAATATTTACTAGAGTAATAAGTCATTACAACATTAGAAAACAGTACTAAGTTACTCACATTTTCTCCCATTTTCTTCTGTATTTTACATCTACAGTTCCTTTTCCTTTATCCTAGCCAGAAATGTGTGTTTATCTCTAATTAGTAATTCTGGATTGTTCCAGATATCAACATAGCCATCATGTTACAGGTGTTGATTATCAAGACAATATTTGATTCAGAGTAACAAGGAGCTATGTGCCAGATAGCCCTTTGTTGCTGTTTAAAATTGCATATAACCCCCTTTTGCTCTTTCATTTTCGACATTTTGAAGATAGCCCCTTTGTGTTTTAGTCATTTTTATCTTAACCTGTACCAACCTCAGTAAGATATTTAGACACATTGTAAAACAAGATATATTGAGTCCAAATATCACAAAAAGTGAAAATATGCAAAAACTGCAGATAGCCCCCTTTTGCTCTATGCCCTCGATGTGTGACTGACTCGTATTTAATATTTAATATTAATACGGGTCAAGGGCCAAGGTCACAGTGACCTTCAACATAATTGTCTAACTGGCTACCGTCAGGGGGGACATACATGTTTTACAAATATATGTTGTCGTACTTGTAAATGTTATTGTCTATCGGAAAATTTGTAGATTTTTTATATTTTAAAAGGAATCATTTTTTGCAGACGGAAAAGAAGAATAAAAAGTTAGAAGAAACTCTGAAAGGTAATTTTGAAAACAAATTTTACCATGTAGGTGGTGTGTAGGTTGTTAACGTTCTGGCCTACCAATCTGGAGGTCCCCGGTTCGATTCTCGACCGTGGCACTGGAAATTTCAGAAACGTTTTTCGGTGTTTCCCACCTATCTGAGATGAACTGGTAAGAAACCAAGAGGTAGTCTTGCGTGTATCGGTGCTATACACCGGACATGTAAAAGAGCTAGGGCCTGGTACCCGGATTTCCTTGTATCTGTTTCAATCTGTCTTTAAAAAAGAACGGCAATCGAAATGAGAGCTTGCTCTTCATTGTGTTATCCTTGGTACTTGGTACTGAAAAAATATATACATACACATGTACATGTAAATTACCTTAGGTACATGCGCATAAAATTGTCTAGAATCCATAGTTTTTTATGTTTGGATGTGATTTCTATATCTCAAAATGTTTTATTGTTTAAATTTTCCATGTCTTTTAATTACTAAAGTGCAAAGAAATTCTACCTTCAGAAAAAGATGAACAAATGAAATGTCTGCGTCAAGTTCGAAATTGTCAACCACCAAAGAAGATGGCCAGATTTGAAGGTAACACTTCAAGTTTTAAAGGAATGCATTTACTTTTTGAAACATTCATGATTCCTTAGATTCGAATTACATTATACAAATGAATTGGAGATTTAAATGCCGGAACGTTTTGTTATTTAACTTTGGACATCACGATTGGATTTCCATGCCAGCTCTAGTTCATGTAAAATGGTCACTATTTACATAAATATTTGTTTTCGAGATAAGCGTATTAAAGTAAGAAAATTTGATAACCTCATTCATTTTTATGATAAAAAGCAGTTCTTCAAAATATATTTAAATAAATATAAAAAGCTGAAGTTTACATTGCAGTTCTAGAATCACGGACCTATATGTATATAGGTCCGTGTCTAGAATGCATCCTGATCGGTGATAGTTTCAGAATGCCTTATTATCTTTTATATAAGATTTGCAATATAAATATTTTATTGTTTCATTGCAAAATATAATATAGCATTTTTTGCAAAACTATCGAATTTGCACAAGAATATTCGAATATGCTAAACAAATATTCGAATATCGATTTCGATATTCGTTCCCATCTTGACAAAATGTATAACATATATTTGCTATAATTATAATGACTTGTAACAATATAAAGTACGTTACTTCAAGGGAATGCTTCACTTTTCAGTATAAAAAGTCTAAGCCATAAACTAGTTCTTACAAATTGTCAGAACACAACGAACGTTCTGACATTCATGTCTTTACAGTTACTTTTGATATGACGATCGCCATCACTGGGTCGTCGAAAGTAAAACAACACCACGAAAAAATACGCGAAAGAATAGGAACAGTCATAAGCAGTCCAAAGGGAACACAATCGTCAGAAGAATCAAGTCCATCAAAATCATCAGTCGATATAGCAGTTGAAACTCTGATGTCTTCTGTGGTCAAACTCCCGGACGTCGATGTAAGCTTAGCTGATTACAGTGCTGGTCTTATTCTAAATATTGCCGTGTCCTCTTGCGATGGAATGAATGCTTTATTAACATTGATCAATGGGAAATCATTCCAACAATCAGTAAATCAACTAAGGAAAAGCATAGAAAAGGATATTGGAGAATCGGTTTTTGTTGACGCATTTATAACATCTGACAGCTGTAATGCTGTAAGGAACCAGTTGAGTATGTATTATTTGACAATGTTAGATTTGGTCTCTTAAGCGTCTTCCTTTCATCCTATTATATAATTTTATGATAACCTTTTAATGTGAACATGAATGATGGATGTTACGATTAAGATAAAATTGTAAAGCAAGCATGCTTCATATTCTACTAACGTTTTGTGAACAATATCACGTTTTAATAGAGTGTCTAATACAATTAAAGGCTATTTTGCAGAATTTCAAAAATGTTTTGAATGCAAAAACGAAATATCTCGTATCTTAAGTGTGCCTACAATAAGCTTATAAATAGAAGAATAGATGGTTAACATATATTTTTATTCCTTACGAAAGCTCAATTCTCACTTTAAAACTTAAGTTTTGACTTTTTAACCATGTCGATTTGTTTTTAATTGTGTTATTATTGGTAATTTATACATTTAATTACTAAGTAACGCGGGATACTTATTTAGATAATCCTATGCTTTGATTCGTTTAAAAATTAATGTTTTATGTGTATAAAGTTATAAATTATTGATCATAAATAATTTTGTATTCGGTTTGACAATGGCAGACCGTAAATTGTAATGTTATAAATAGTCACGCATTTTAAAATGCACATTTATGACATTTGTTACAATGTTCTTAGTCTTTATACATGAAAACCTCAAGAATGTTATAAAACACATTTTGATGAGATGTATGGGGATAAAAGAATAATATTAAACTACAACACGCGTTATAGTATAGAACCCGATTTTATTTATAAAACCATAATCTTTAATAATTTTTATTTGCAGATGCACAAGGCATTTTATATGACACACATGGTGATTTCAGGTGCAATAGTCATTCATGGATGCAGAATGCATGGTACTGTGTTGAACACGAAGAGTTTTGTTGTACGATATGCAAATCTAATGAACACGGGTATATATCTATTGTACATAAATTATATGTGTTTGTAATTTTATAATTCGACGGCGTGTCGACAATAGTATATTCAAAGAGCTGGTCCTGTTTGCCCTTGTTGCTGAGTTTGCCTTTAAGAAGTTCCTATTGAACCAATAAACCTTTGTTCAAATATATTATGTACAAAAATCGTTACAAGCACAAGGCACAAGTGCTCATGACTACAAAACAAAAAAAAATTTGTAGGCGTGTTTTATTTTGTTTATTTTTCTGAAAAAGACTGTTGTAGTAGTAGTAGCAGTAGTGGTGGTGGTGATAGATATAGTGGTTGAGGAAGTGGTAGTGGTCGATTCTAAAACACAATGCTAAAAGTAAAACGACGAGAATTCGAAGCGAATCTACCTTCACACCTGGTTCGCGTGGACAAAAGTGCGCCAATGGTGGGGTGGCATAGATTTAGATTCGTGAGACATAATAGAATAATAATCGAGTGAAAAGACGCATATTTATCCTGTTTTTGCGTCAAGCCACTGTGACTGACATTTCCTAATTATCTGTAGATATTATCTCGTTAGAAATGAATAGTTGACCATAGTTTTATAACAAATTCTTCAAGGGGATAAGGAGCTATGGATGTGACATGGAAAACAATTACAAGTGTGCTTATATATGAATTAATCACAAAGTATGTAATAAAACCCCTCAGATATCACGAATTTCGTATCTTGTTGTTTAAAGTAGATTACCCGTCAAAATGTCCATACTATATCATCGTCAGTTAAGATACATAAAATGCAAAGACTTTGAAAACATGTAAGAAATGACTTAAATACTGAGTTATTTCTCTCGGACGCAGATAGAAAGTATATTCTAATATGCCTTTTCTATAATCCTTTAGACAATTTGAGTGCTTTAATATAATTAAAGCTCTCGGACAAATAGAGTTTCGGACAAGGAAGTAGATCTTTAGACTTTTCTTATTTACTCCCGCGCTGAAAATAAAATATAGAATAGAAATAACATCAGTCGCATGAATTAGCGATCAAGAACCTAAATATAATTTTTGATTGCGACAGTTAAGCCTTAGAATATGTTCATCTTCTTTTCCTTTAAAAAGCCGGATTTACCGCCATGCAGTGTTTTGAGCCCAGGAGACAAAACAATGGATGAAAATGTTTACCTCATAACACTGATGTCACTACCCCATGTTAAACCGTTTTACAGTTCAGTTTAGCGGTACGCATTTAAACAGATTGTCTGCTTTGTTATGTTCAAAATCTGTCTGTGACATTATGCAAAAGACGTCAGATTCAAAGCATAACAAAGTTGACAATCTATTTAAACGCGTAACATGTATAACATTTCCCGTCTGGCGAAGCCCTCGTGAATTATTCCGACCTCCGGGGAATGCTTCAATTTCGATAAATCACTCCAAGTCAGAGATTATTTCTAAAACACGTGCATATGTAGATTTTTTTTCTATATTAGTCAAGAAAGATTTTAACTAAAATGAAACTACGCGTATATTCATTAAAAAGAAAACTGTTGTACATATTCATGCATATTAGTTAAAACTTCAGTAACATGTTTTTTTCTTAGAGTTTAAATAAGTGCTTGTAGTGCCTTTCTTAAAATTATGATGGTCACTTTGAGAACTAATATCACTTTAGCTATAAATACGCTTTTCATTTCAGATCATGTAAAGGTATGAAAAATGTCACATCTAAAAGAACTGAAAAAAAGCTTTTAAAGGTGCAAAAGAAGAAGAATTACAATGTCAGAGTAGGAGGTACTTTTAAATGTGATAAAGAAATCTGCAATGTATCTGGTATATGTGTACTATCTACAGGCGAAATGCTATTGGCTGATAATGGCAACAAGAGACTGAAGAAACTGAACAGCTCATTCAAGTCAGTCAGTTGCTGTGATCTTCCTTTCCATCCCCAGGACGTATGCCATATAGGTAAGGACGTAGCTGCAGTAACTCATCGTGAAAGTTCTATTCAGCTTGTGGATGTATCAGGTAAGATGAAGCTGATGCATCGCATTAACGTTAACTTTCGTTGTAATCGCCTGGTATGCCATGGTGATATACTTTACATAACTAGTGGAGACAAAGTGTATACCTGCAACACAGATGGTACATGTCATCAAGCTCTTTTCTCTTTGGACAGAAGTTATGATTTGGTCAATAGCATTGCTGTCAGTGATGATGGAGAGAAGATTTATATTGCAGATATAGAGGGACGTATTTTAGCAGTAGACAAAGAAGGGAAAATCATTTCAGCAAATAAATTCGAAGGCGTCAGGTATGTCCGTACTGTTGGTGACGGAACCTTACTTATATTCAGTGAGGTAACAAAATGTGTGTTTCAGCAATATGATGAGGGTGAAAGAGTACTGGGCAGTGTTGTAGATGATGTAGATGCTTTAGATTGTGTAAAGTCGCTATGTTTTGATAGACAACACTGCAGACTGATTGTTGCAAAATCTGAAAGTGACAAAATTTCGGTTTTTGAACTTAAATGATCTTCTCAACCTTACCTATTATTTAAAAAAGCAGGCAGTTACAGGTTCGAGTCCCTTCAACAGAATTTTACAGAACCTTATATTATATTAAGCTGTTTTCTTAAGGAACTCGGAATAACCCAAGTGATCAGCTAGTGGCTAATATTGTTGCACTCTTGAGGTTTGGATGGCTATTATATATCCGGCTAAATGTTGCATAAAATGGACAATCAACTACATGTACACTGTTTAAGTTGAAAACAATGCCTACTTGAATCCATTCAGACCGTGATTTCAACAAAGATGAGATATCAACTATTCAAAACTGTATATGGTGATTTATTGAACATTAAAGTACCAAATAATGTTACAGCACAAAATGCAGTTCAACAGTATACTACTAATATATTTAACAGCAAGTTATGCATTAAATATTGCGCACGTAATATTCCACGGTTGTACTTCAATTTATAAACATTAGGCAAGACCTCATTGAATAGAATATTCTGACTTGACCTGACTTGACTGTTACCAATATCGACTGTTACGTGGATTGAATGATACACTTAGTAGAGTCTAGAACTCATAATTAGGCTTGCATTTCTCCTAATATTTATTCAATGCACTGAATTCACCAGCATAATGTTAAAATCAAAGAATTTGTAAAAGTAGACATCTAAAAGCTGTAAATAAATTCTTTAAACCTTCAGCATAAACTGTTAAAGCTTGATAAAATTCCTTACTTTCAAAATAAATCAGAACTTACAGTAATACAAGTGTTTCTAGCTCGAATTCCTGACCCAGCCTTTTTTGTAACTGAAAAGTCTGGCCCTTTTATACCCAAGAGACTAGAGTGCCCATAAAATAAGGACACAGAGTTAGGAATGCCAAATATGTTGGTCACAAGAGACAGTGCCACAAAACTTGTACCATCAATAACTGGATTTTAACTGTGATTAAATAAATTCTAGACTTAGAAAATATTTTATACAACAGGAACAATAAGATTTACTAATAAAAAGGTCAAATATGATACCCTTTGTTGACTTTCCAAGCACTTGCTGAGTGACAGTTGCTAAGTAAACAATCCCATAATGCACTGCAAGTAAACATTAGGTAGCATTTCCTGCTGTCAATATTAATTACTAGGTAAAGTTTGAACTATGAGCAGAAAAAACTCAATACAGCTATCCTAAAGTTGTCAGATATAATTAAAAAGCAGAGTAATTATCATTTGTCTTAGACACATAAATCAAAGTCTTATTCAAGTAGTATAGTCCAAATTATTAAGTCATGAAAACTGATGACATTACAACTATCAAAAATTTCAACAAGAAAGTTGCTAAGAAAACAACAACATCTTTAACATCCCAGTAGTTGAAAAGTTACTCAATTTTTCTAAAAGAGGCAAAGGCAACTTGTTACAATATGAGTATATTATCACATATCAAAGCACGTAGAACTAAATTTGATGTGAAAATGATACACTAAATCTATACTTGAAACTAACTAGAAATTGACATTCGCCCCGAAAAGTTTTTGTGAAGTCTTTAAAAACATATGTCCAAAAATGTTACAATAACATCAAACAATTCAACAGAAGTTGTTTCTGATGCGGTTTACGACGTAGACACACAGAAGGTTATGATTGTATTACGTTTTTGTATACAATATTACGAAATGTGCCATTGTATATTTCGTGAGATACGGCAACGGATGCTTCTTGGCAAGTTCCGCGTTATGCTAAGAAATATTTATTATATTTTGCTCCCAAGGAATAAGTCTATTCAATAGCTACACATAGTTTTGATTCTTATTTTATTGACGCTAAATGAGGAAAATAAAAGCAGTCATTGTTTTTAAAACGAAATGGTTAAAAACGTGTGTAACTTACGAATGAAATACAGCATAAACATATGCTAAAAACTAGGGTTTTTTGGCAAAGTAATCTTTTGACACAGATTCTCATTTGTATCATCGTTGACAATATATTTAATGAAGGTGTAGTATCTTGATAGATGGAAGATTGAGGAAAGAAGGAAAGAAAGAAAGAAAAAGAGGGAAAGAAGAAAGAGAAAATGAAAGATAAAAGAAAGAAAGTAAAAAAAGTAATAGAAAGAAAATTTCTTATAATTATGCAATGAGAAGAAGGTTCATATGACGTGGCTATACGTGCTATATATGTTTCCCATGTTCAAACAAAAGACATTTCTTGTTTTTTTGAGCATTTGTTTTCTCGGTTGTTGTTTTTTGTTGTTGTTTTTTGCTTATTTAATTTTGATAGAATTTCTATTCAAATCCCTGTTAAAAGCTGCTAGATCGTCATATGGAAGCACTACCGTATTGCTACATGTATAATAAAAAACTCAAAACTTACCTCTGTACAAGACTTCATGAAATCAGCTTCAAACATATCTGCCTTATTCATTATAATGTACCAGCAGTCACTTCTGTAGATGTTTGAGGACAAAAAAGACATTTTCGCATTTTCCCACGCTCCTAAGAATGATTTGGCGTCTTGTTCGTTCTTTTAGCTCGAAATATTTGGCGTTTTGTCCGTTATTTTAGCTCCCAGGTTTGGGGAAATTGTTGTCTGACGACCTTTATTGCTTTAGACAGGCACTTTGGTCAGTTATATGATAAACTCTAATATACCTGTTATTATATGTTCAATAAATCTGTTCCCGCGTTAAACTTTAAGCTTTACAAAGTGTACAATGCGAAAAGCTTAAAATGGATATGATAGTCGTTTTGAACTTTTCTCTTGCGGTTAGAAACTTTGACATCGACAGGTATTACTTTTTGAAAATCCCCTGTAAAGTGTTTATATTTGTTTGTTGCCAGGCCGAGGATTGTTCAGTATTCTACGATAGTTGTGATAAGGAATGTAGACAAGGCGGGTCGACTACACGACCAGCTAAAAGGACTATTTTAGTTGTTTCCAAACGTCACTTTCCATGACGTTAATATATGGAAGTTTGGCAGTTTTATAAATACTTTACATAAAACTATGGACTTATTGTAGCACCTGACCAAAGCTAGACTTTCATTCGCCAAAATCTTCAAACGTTTTGATCTTTTACATTGTATTTAGAATGTATGTTAACCTAGTTATGAAAGGTCTTTAAAGCTGTAAACAAATAAAATAAAACGTGTGATAAGACAACAAAAAGAAATATGTCACTGAATATGTTAAAATGTCTTACCAATTATCAATTTTTTAACATGTTCTGCATCAAAAACATTTATTACATTTTTACACCGTTCTCTGCTTGAATATATAAATCATTTGTGACATGGTTCCTTAAAGCAGGGGAAAGTGCGACCAAATAAAATGCAACAAAACTTTTTGGCATAAAAGGCTACCCCTTGTTGTATACCTTCTTCAAATGTTAATGATGGATAAGACTTCTTTCTTTTTGAAGTCATGAGCGCCATCATTTGTTTCATTGAAGTTGTTAAAAATTTTGAAAGACTTTCCTAGAAATGTATATAGCGAACAGTAACTGAAAACATTTTCCTCGATAAATGACGGAACCGCGCACAAAAAAGTATTGAATCGAGTATATTAATGAGCAATTCAAATGCGATGAAGTAAAAACATGCACGGTAAAATTGTACAAATTTCTCATTTATTTACTGATTCTTGTTGCTGTTGTTGTTGTTTTTAATTTTTGTTTGTGTGTTACAAAATATTATTGATCAAACTCTTATGTATATAAAAGGAAGATTAGTGAACTTCTATGGCGAATATTACTTGGAACTTGGTGCTTTTGGCTTATTAACTTGTTCCAATAATACTTCTAAGTGTTCGTGAAGTTTGCAGACTGGCAGCGTAGCAGCGTGAACTTGGCAGACTGGCAGCGTAGCAGCGAGAACTTGGCAGACTGGCAGCATAGCAGCGTAGTAGCGTGAACTTGGCAGACTGGCAGCTTAGCAGCCTAACAGCGTGAACTTGGCAGACAGGCAGCGTAGCAGTCTAGTAGCGTTAACTTGGAAGACTGGCAAACATGCAGCGTAGCAGCGTGAACTTGGCAGACTGGCAGCGTAGCAGCATTTATTTGGCAGACTGGCAGCTTAGCAGCCTAGCAGCGTGAACTTGGCAGACTAGCAGATTAGCAGCCTAGCAGCGTGAACTTGTCAGACTGGCAAACTGGCAGCGTAGCAGCGTGAACTTGGCAGACTGGCAGCGTAGCAGCGTTAACTTGGCAGACTGGCAGCTAAGCAGCCTAGCAGAGTGAACTTTGCAGACTGGCAGCGTAGCAGCCTAGCAGCGTTAACTTGGCAGACTAGCAGCGTAGCAGCCTAGCAGCGTAAACTTGGCAGACTGGCAAACTGGCAGCGTAGCAGCGTGAACTTGGCAGACTAGCAGCGTAGCAGCGTAAACTTGACAGACTCGCAGTTTAGCAGCCTAGCAGCGAGAACTTGGCTATATTGAATGAAATGGATGTTTAAAATACGACAGAAGCACAAATTATGCGTAGATACAATTAATAAACACGCCCGTTCATTTTGATATTTTATACCTTGTACCGGTTTTCATTAGTTTCCGTTACTTGAAGAGTTTTCGCTGCAAGCAGACTTTTCGCTGCCAGCAGCCCAGCAACTCAGCAGACCAGCATACCAGCAGACCAGCAGTTCAGCAGCCGAAACTTCAAAGTTTAATATTGTGCTATATTGAATGAAATGGGTTTTTTTCTCAAAAATACGACAGAAGCAACTCAGCAGACCAGCCACTCAGCAGACCAGCAGCTCAGCAGACCAGCTCAGCAGCTGAGCAGACTAGCAACCCAGCAGACTAGCAGCTCAGCAGACCAACAGCTCAGCAGCTCAGCAGATCAGCAGCCGAAACTTAACACAGTTTAAAATTATGCTATATTGAATGAAATGGATGTTTAAGTACGACAGAAGCACAAATTATGCGTAAATACAATTAATATACATTTTGATATTTTATATCTTATACCGGTACTCATTTGTTTCCGTTACTTGAAGAGTTTTTGATGCAAGCAGATTTTTCGCTGCCAGCAGCCCAACAACTCAGCAGCTCAACAGACCAGCAACTCAGCAGCTCAGCAGACCAGCAGTTCAGCAGCCGAAACATCAAAGTTAAATAATGTGCTATATTGAATGAAAATATTTTTTTTCTTCAAAAATACGACAAAATCAAAAATTATGCGTAGAAACAATAAATACACGCCCGTTCATTTTGATATTTTATATTCATAACTTTACGTTACTTGAAGAGCTTTCGTTGCAAGCAGACTTTTCGCTGCCAGCAGCCAAGCAACTCAGCAGACCAGCCGCTCAGCAGACGAGCAGACCAGCTGTTCAGCAGATCAGCAGCCGAAACTTCAAAGTTTAAGATTGTGCTATATTGAATGAAATGTTTTGGTTTTTTTTTTCAAAAATACGACAAAAGCACAAATTATGCGTAGAAACAATAAATACACGCCCTTTCATTTTGATATTTTATATCTTATATTCATAAGTTTACATTACTTGAAGAGTTTTCGTTCACGGTAAGCAGACTTTTCGCTGCCAGCAGCCCAGCAACTCAGCAGACCAGCAGACTAGCAGCTCAGCAGACTAGCAGCTCAGCAGACCAGCAGCTCAGCAGACCAGAAGCTCAGCAGATCAGAAGCCGAAACTTCAAAGTTTAAGATTGTGCTATATTGAATGAAATGGATGTTTAAAATACGACAGAAGCACAAATTATGCGTAGATACAATTAATATACATGTACATTTTGATAGTTTATAATTATCTTATACCGGTATTCATTTGTTTCCGTTACTTGAAAATATTTGCTGCAAGCAGACTTTTCGCTGCCAGCAGCCCAGCCACTCAGCAGACTAGCAAACCAGCAGCTCAGCAGACCAGCAGCTCAGCAGACTAGCAGCTCAACAGACCAGCAGCTCAGCAGACCAGCTGACCAGCAGTTCAACAGCCGAAACTTTAAAGTTTAAGATTTTGCTATATTGAATGAAATGGATGTTCAAAATACGACAGAAGCACCAACTATGCGTAGATACAATTAATATACACGCCCTTTCATTTTGATGTTTTATATCTTATATTGATTTGTTTACGTTACTAAAGTTTGTTCCACCTAATTTTGGATCACTGGTTTCTTGTCGCCATTGCATGTATTTTTGCTCTTTATAGCATATTTGTATCTGGAAATTTAATATCTCCATGCATCTTTTTTATTTTTCCAATATTCTTTTACTAAAACGTAAAAATCCGCATTTTTGTGATTTTCTCCATAGGACGTAATGCTAAGTGACGTCGCGTTGATTTTCAAGATGGCGGCATCCATAGCTGACGTTACCAGGGACGTACTCAAAATTATCAACGTCGAAAGAGACAGGTTTTTGCTGTGCATATCTGTTATTTAATAAATGTATATATGCCGACCTGAACAAATCCGTATCGACTGTTCAACAATTTCGGCATACCCAACTTGCTTTAAATCACCGGCATCGTAGGATCAGCCGAGACATTTTCGTTATTTTCTTTGTAAGGGCCCTTAACTTTTAATTGTAGACATTAAACATGTGAATCGGAGAGGCAATTTTCGGATCATAGAAATACATAAAATAAAGTATCTTTTGTCGAAAAACGGAAAATATCAAATTCTTAATTACCCAATATGACATGTAATAAGAACCTCGCACTCAATTATTCATTAAACTATTCTTTTGTGAATAGAACTTTGAAAAAATAGGATGAATCCGTTAACCGCGCGTCCTAGATTAGACACGCAAGGCTGTCACTCCCGTAACAGGTAATATTTCAAGTACATCTATACAGACCACTGACATACAGACGCACGCACACACGTTAACTATTATTTATTACTTAGAATACATTTTATACAACAATAACAAGTCATTTTAAAGCCTTCGCACATATAAAACTGACATTTATATCAGACACATAGATCTATCACTTTTCGCTTAATTCTAAAGTAAAATTTGTTGCGTAATTTGCGACCCAATCTGTCGTCGGATAAGAAATAAAACCTACTTAGCCGTTATGCTAAAAGCCTAATGCACATATTTAAATGACTTTGAAATCGATAAGTAACTCAATCTGTTGAAGATGAAGACATCCGATTTAGCCCATTTACAGTACATGTACAGCTCATGTATTGTGTCCAGACGGACAAAGCACTTCGAAATGATTTTTTTCCATAAGAGAAATCTACTGGCTACAATATCTGGTTAACAGACACATTTTCTGCAAAAATGGAATCCATTGCCCATATCCAGATTTCCAGACCCTGACAAAATACACATTATGTGCAAGAGACGATAGGACGATGCACAAGGACGATCACACGATGCGAAGACGATATTCATATCGCATCACCCCAACGTGTCTTTGCATTGTATTAACGCCCCTTCGCATCGTGACCCATCGCATCGCGCAAATGCACGCTCCCACGTCGGATCCACTCGTGTCGCCTAGATTTGTTATCATACTAGATCTACGTCATTTGTTATCATACTAGATCTACGTCATTTGTTATCATACTAGATCTACGTCATTTGTTATCATACTAGATCTACGTCATCTAATAAATACGTCACGAGCAAGTTTCGGAGAATTGAAATCTAAGCTGTCGTTTAAGATCAAGAGATCAAGGTCATTACGGCCTGAAGGAAAATAAAGGTTTAAGAGATGGATTATAGAGTGTTCAGGGTTATACTGTGACAAGCATGTTGGGCCACTGTTTAAATGAATGCGTATTTCACTTGCATGTTATGCTACTTCACCTGAAATTCAACAACTGCTTAAGATTTTTCAAAATGTTTAGTGCTGTCATAACTT
Source organism: Saxidomus purpurata (assembly GCA_022818135.1). Taxonomy (NCBI): domain Eukaryota; kingdom Metazoa; phylum Mollusca; class Bivalvia; order Venerida; family Veneridae; genus Saxidomus; species Saxidomus purpurata. The sequence goes on from JAFMSR010000017.1 coordinate 34,282,689, forward strand.
ATGGACTGGAGTAGACGGACTGTCAGTACGACAATAACCTAGGCAAGGATCATTTGAAAGCAAGACTTATTAGGTAAATCTTTTTTATTCTAGATCTAATTAGATGTTCAACATTTTTTGTACATTTAAGCGTTACTTTTGATATTATATAGCTCATTATTAATAACCATGCATCTGATTGTAATATTGAAATGTCCCCCGAACATTTTAGTGTAAAACACGTGAACTTTGGAGTAACTTCTCTGTAACGGAAGAGTAAACGTCTATGGCGTCCATTGTAAACAATGGCGAGTCTCCATAGAAAAATAAAAATCGGCATCTTTACAAAATGACGTGATTGTTTCAAAAACGCTTTAAATTCCCGAGGGTGACTTTTTTGTAGATCACAAAACGTAAAATTTATACAAAAACCGCTGCGGGTTTTTCACTTCAGGTCAAAGTTGAAGGTCCAAAGTGGAATGGAACAGAGTTTAGAAGAGTTTTCGTTGCAAGCAGACTTTTCGCTGCCAGCAGCCCAGCAGACCAGCCAAGCAGACCAGCAGTTCAGCAGCAGTTCAGCAGCAGTTCAATATAAGAAAAAAATAGACTGTGTCTACAGTATTCATCTCAGAGGTACCTGAATTTTTCAATGAAGAGAGGCGCATCTAGTGCTTAAGTCTCCATACACCTTTTACTCACCACTTATTAAATAAATGGAAGGGCTTGCATTTTTTGTTTCTACGCATAATTCGTGCTTCTGTCGTATTTTTGAAAAAAAAAAATCATTCAACATAGCACAATATTAAACTTTGAAGTTTCGGCTGCTGAACTGCTGGTCTGCTGAGCTGCTGGTCTGCTGGTCTGCTGAGCTGCTGAGTTGCTGGGCTGCTGGCAGCGAAAAGTCTGCTTGCATCAAAAACTCTTCAAGTAACGGAAACAAATGAATAACGGTATAAGATATAAAATATCAAAATGTATATAAATTGTATCTACGCTTACAGTTTGCCCTACTTTCCTATCCAATCAAATGTCCCTATTTCATTCAAAAAAGCTAATTGTATTCTCCATATTGACTCAATATCTCCAATATGAAAATGATTATTTCACTTATTTTTCCAGTAAGTAAGACTGTGACATCACAGAGCTAAGCTCCGCCCTAAATCTCTATATATTTCAATACAAATATTGTCTGTATATGGGAAAACTGTAAGTCGGTTATAGGTCCATATTACAGAAACAAAAATACTTATTGCATCGGTTCGCTAACGCTCCCTCGCAATAAATTTGTTTATTCCTGTAATATAGACCTATAACCTATACATAATTTGTGCTTCTGTCGTATTTTAAACATCCATTTCATTCAATATAGCACAATCTTTAACTTTGAAGTTTCGTCTGCTGAGCTGCTAGTCTGCTGAGCTGCTGAGCTACTAGTCTGCTGAGCTGCTGGTCTGCTGAGCGGCTGGTCTGCTGAGTTGCTGGGCTGCTGGCAGCGAAAAGTCTGCTTGCAACGAAAACTCTTCAAGTAACGTAAACTTATGAAAATAAGATATAAAATATCCAAACGAAAGTGCGTGTATTTATTGTTTCTACGCATAATTCGTGCTTCTGTCGTATTTTCGAAGAAAAAAAAATTCATTCAATATAGCACAATATTAAACTTTGAAGTTTCCGCTGCTGAACAGCTGGTCTGCTTGTCTGCTGAGCTGCTTGTCTGCTGAGCTGCTGAGCTGCTGGTCTGCTGAGCTGCTTAGTTGCTGGGCTTGCAACGAAAACTTTTCAAGTAACGGAAACTAATGAAATCCGGTATAAGATATAAATGAAAGGGCGTGTATATCAATTGTATCTACGCATAATTCGTGCTTCTGTCGTATTTTAAACATCCATTTCATTCAAGTTCACGCTGCTTGGCTGCTACGCTGCCAGTCTGCCAAGTTCACGCTGCTACGCTGCCAGTCTGCCTAATTCACGCTGCTACGCTGCCAGTCTGCCAAGTTCACGCTGCTACGCTGCCAGTCTGCCAAGTTCACGCTGCTAGGCTGCTACGCTGCCAGTTTGCTACGATCACGCTGCTACACTGCCAGTCTGCCAACTTCACGCTGCGACGCTGCCAGTCTGCTAAGTTCACGCTGCTAGGCTGCTACGCTGCCAGTCTGCCAAGTTCACGCTGCTACACTGCCAGTCTGCCAGTCTGCCAACTTCACGCTGCTACACTGCTACGCTGCCAGTCTGCCAACTTCACGAAAATCATGTTCTGCCTGTGCTTTCTTGCAATTGGACTCTAATCTATGATGTTATCATCGCATGAGTGATGCGACCTGCATCCGGACTGGTATTTGGACATAAGATTGTTCTTTTCTAAATATGTGCACAGTCTGTGTTTGATCATTTTTTGCATTAGTTTTGTAAATGTTGAAGTTAAAGATATCGGTCTGTATAAAGCTGGGTCGTTTTAGTCTTTATTAGGTTTTAGTAATGGTATGATTACTGCGTGGTTCCAATTTTCTGGCGTGGTGCCTTCAACCCATGACTGTGGTAATTTTTTGAGTATTTTGTAATGAATTAGGTCTTCTCCCGGTGCCCCGTCCTTGCAGTTCAACAAAGCTTTATTAAGTTCGAAAAGAGTGAATTCTTGGTTATATTCTTGAGAATGGTCATTATTCCTAACATTGATATTCTCATCTACCGTTTTATTCATTATCCTTTTTTTAGTAGAAAATCTTTAGTATATCCTTTATAACTGCTAGCTTCAGCATATTGTTTGACTAATGCGTTAGCTTTTTCTTTTGGTTCTGTAATAATTTGTTGTCCTGGGTTACTGGGTTACTTTTCGGTACACTGCCTTTAACTTTGTTAACAAAAGTCCAAACTTCTTTAGAGGATGTATTGCACGTGATAGTTGAGCAGAAGTTGCGCCAACTGTCCTGCTTTGCTTTTTTAACTACCCTTTGTGCTCTTGCTCGGGCCATCTTGAAAAGAATAAGTGTTATGGGAGTTTTTTTCCCTTTTATGAATTTTACGTTTAATTTCTCTGCGTCTT
>JAFMSR010000017.1:34286207-34355199 GCA_022818135.1 Saxidomus purpurata
AAATTTATTGCGAGGGAGCGTTAGCGAACCGATGCAATAAGTATTTTTATTTCTGTAATATGGACCTATAACCGGCTTACAGTTTTCCCATATACAGACAATATTTGTATTGAAATATATAGAGATTTAGGGCGGAGCTTAGCTCTGTGATGTCACAGTCTTACTTATTAAGAATTTGATATTTTCCGTTTTTCGACAAAAGATACTTTATTTTATGTATTTCTATGATCCGAAAATTGCCTCTCCGATTCACATGTTTAATGTCTACAATTAAAAGTTAAGGGCCCTTACAAAGAAAATAACGAAAATGCCTCGGCTGATCCTACGATGCCGGTGATTTAAAGCAAGTTGGTATGCCGAAATTGTTGAACAGTCGATACGGATTTGTTCAGGTCGGCATATATACATCTATTAAATAACAGATATGCACAGCAAAAACCTGTCTCTTTCGACGTTGATAATTTTGAGTACGTCCCTGGTAACGTCAGCTATGGACGCCGCCATCTTGAAAATCAACGCGACGTCCCTTAACATTACGCCCTATGGAGAAAATCACAAAAATGCGGATTTTTACGTTTTAGTAAAAGAATATTGGAAAAATAAAAAAGATGCATGGAGATATTAAATTTCCAGATACAAATATGCTATAAAGAGCAAAAATACATGCAATGGCGACTAGAAACCAGTAATCCAAAATTAGGCGGAACAAACTTTAGTAACGTAAACAAATTAATATAAAATATAAAACATCAAAATGAAAGGGCGTGTATATTAATTGTATCTACGCATAGTTGGTGCTTCTGTCGTATTTTGAACATCCATTTCATTCAATATAGCAAAATCTTAAATCTTAAAGTTTCGGCTGTTGAACTGCTGGTCAGCTGGTCTGCTGAGCTGCTGGTCTGCTGAGCTGCTAGTCTGCTGAGCTGCTGGTCTGCTGAGCTGCTGGTTCGTTAGTCTGCTGAGTTGCTGGGCTGCTGGCAGCGAAAAAACTGCTTGCAGCAAAAAATTTCAAGTAACGGAAACAAATGAATACCGGTCTAAGATATAAACTATCAAAATGTACATGTATATTAATTGTATCTACGCATAATTTGTGCTTCTGTCGTATTTTAAACATCCATTTCATTCAATATAGCACAATCTTAAACTTTGAAGTTTCGGCTTCTGATCTGCTGAGCTTCTGGTCTGCTGAGGTGCTGGTCTGCTGAGCTGCTAGTCTGCTGAGCTGCTAGTCTGCTGAGCTGCTAGTCTGCTGAGTTGCTGGGCTGCTGGCAGCGAAAAGTCTGTTTGCCGTGAACGAAAACTCTTCAAGTAATGTAAACTCATGAATATAAGATATAAAATATCAAAATGAAAGGGCGTAATTATTGTTTCTACGCATAATTTGTGCTTTTGTCGTATTTTTGAGAGAAAAAAACCATTTCATTCAATATAGCACAATCTTAAACTTTGAAGTTTCGGCTGCTGATCTGCTGAGCTGCTGGTCTGCTGAGCTGCTGGTCTGCTCGTCTGCTGAGCGGCAGGTCTGCTGAGTTGCTTGGCTGATGGCAGCGAAAAGTCTGCTGCAACGAAAGCTCTTCAGGTAACGTAAATTTATGAATATAGAATATCAAAATGAAAGGGCGTGTATTTATTGTATCTACGCATAATTTGTGATCTGTCGTATTTTTGAAGAAAAAACTTATTATCATTCAATATAGCACATTATTAAACTTTGATGTTTCGGCTGCTGAACCGCTGGTCTGCTGAGCTGCTGAGTTGCTGGTCTGTTGAGCTGCTGAGTTGTTGGGCTGCTGGCAGCGAAAAATCTGCTTGCATCAAAAACTCTTCAAGTAACGGAAACAAATGAGTACCGGTATAAGATATAAAATATCAAAATGTATATTAATTGTATCTACGCATAATTTGTGCTTCTGTCGTATTTAAACATCCATTTCATTCAATATAGCATAATTTTAAACTGTGTTAAATTTCGGCTGCTGATCTGCTGAGCTGCTGAGCTGTTGGTCTGCTGAGCTGCTAGTCTGCTGAGCTGCTGATCTGCTGAGCTGCTCGTCTGCTGAGCTGCTGGTCTGCTGAGTTGCTTCTGTCGTATTTTTGAGAAAAAAAAACCATTTCATTCAATATAGCACAATGTTAAACTTTGAAGTTTCGGCTGCTGAACTGCTGGTCTGCTGGTCTGCTGAGTTGCTGGGCTGCTGGCAGCGAAAAGTCTGCTTGCAGCGAAAACTCTTCAAGTAACGGAAACTAATGAAAACCGGTACAAGATATAAAATATCAAAATTAAAGGGCGTGTTTATTAATTGTATCAACGCATAATTTGTGCTTCTGTCGTATTTTAAACATCCATTTCATTCAATATAGCCAAGTTCTCGCTGCTAGGCTGCTAAGCTGCGAGTCTGCCAAGTTTACGCTGCTAGTCTGACAAGTTCACGCTGCTACGCTGCCAGTTTGCCAGTCTGCTGCCAGTTTGCCAGTCTGCCAAGTTAACGCTGCTAGGCTGCTACGCTGCCAGTCTGCAAAGTTCACGCTGCTAGGCTGCTAAGCTGCCAGTCTGCCAAGTTCACGCTGCTACGCTGCCAGTTTGCCAGTCTGCCAAGTTAACGCTGCTAGGCTGCTACGCTGCTAGTCTGCCAAGTTAACGCTGCTAGGCTTCTAAGCTGCCAGTCTGCCAAATAAATGCTGCTACGCTGCCAGTCTGCCAAGTTCACGCTGCTACGCTGCATGTTTGCCAGTCTTCCAAGTTAACGCTGCTAGGCTGCTACGCTGCCTGTCTGCCAAGTTCACGCTGCTAGGCTGCTAAGCTGCAGTCTGCCAAGTTCTCGCTGCTAGGCTGCTACGCTGCCATTCTGCCAAGTTCTCGCTGCTAGGCTGCTACGCTGCCAGTCTGCCAAGTTCACGCTGCTACGCTGCCAGTCTGCCAAGTTCACGCTGCTACACTGCTACGCTGCCAGTCTGCCAAGTTCACGCTGCTACACTGCTACGCTTCCAGTCTGCCAAGTTCACGTTGCTACGCTGCCAGTCTGCCAACTTCACGAAACTTCGCCATACAAGTACAATAACCTATACTACCCCATATACACCCTTCTAAAATTTAAAAATATTATGCTCTGATGGCGAATAAAAGGTTGTTCTGCACCGATAATGTGGCGCTGTTCATGCACTGTATCTCAAATAAATAGCAACATTATCAGCACAGAACAAAAAACAGCATTTTGACAAAATTGCCTTACATGGACATTGCCATATTGCTTTTTATTCAACTAATGAAATCACGTCGAAATATCATTTAATATACGATCATCTAGTAACTGGGTTTAAAAAAACAAAAATATTCCCAAAAATCTTTCTACAAACGAATTTGTGAAACAGCTGTGTTTTTAGGCATGACTCCACTAAATATTTTTCCATAGACTTCCTGTATATTATTTAAGCTCGGTCCGCATAGCAAAACATTCATTGAGTAATCACACCCCAATAAATCTGTAGAACCACCTAAAGTACATCCAAAAATGTCCTTGTTATTCTCATAACGTGTTACTTTATTAGCCGAAAATTGGACCAAAAGGACATACCCCCTCGTCTGTGGGATTTTTATTTACATTCTGTCAAAAAAACTCAATACATGTATATTCTGATAGCCATAGGGCACCGTTGTATCAATCAGAAAATTCATAAACAATTTTTTGTTATGCTCAACCATTGCACTTTCAATTTTTATTCTAGAAAACTTTAGTGCTACCAATCATTTTTGACCAATCGGAGACCAAAACTATCTAATAGGTCAGCAAGTTCCCTACAGAAATTGACTGGATCCAAGTCCCACCGATTTAGTGAAGTCATACCTAATCGGGAAGTAATTAAGTAGGTATCGCGAATTCAAAGGGATAATGACTTTTTTAAAATTACCAGATTTCGCGTTAATCTTGCAACTTCTAATATACGGAGGTCCGCGCAGGAAAAACCAAAACCCACTGAGCTTATGCAGTTTCTCAAAAAAACTCCAACAACCAGCAGGAGAAGATGTCCGGGCTTAAATCAATTGCATAGTGATTAAGTTTCTCATGTTATAGTTTACTGCAATACAAGTGAAATGACGGAACTTAGAAACTCACATATAATCACATATAAATAGTGATAATTTGCTGTAATATGTTCTGGGTTATGTTGATGACGCACTTCAGATATACCTAACAGCTGAGCAATACCCGGACTGTTTGTGATTAATTGCATCTCAGATTAAGGAACTGTATGCAGTATATGTTTGTGTTACAATGATAATGAACTCTAAAAAAGGTTTTAAGTCATTAACGAACAACATAACTATAACAGTAACCAGCAGTATCACAACAGTGCTGATATAATATTTATTTTTAAAAAGTCATTTTAGTTAAAGAATATTAACTGGTTTCATTATTTTTGTTTCGTTTTCGTAGAAACTTGATACATTAGGGGTATACTTTATACACTCACCCAGAATGAAAACTTTACACTTTTATTATACAAATATTTAAATGAATGTATTTCACTCTGACTCTATAACAAAGGCAATAATAGGCCTAAAAGTTAAAGTCATTTATCATGCATAAAAGGGAGATAACTGATATAGTGACAACAGACAGTTTATCAAAAACAAAATTGGTTGTCAAGACAAAATATTATTTTTGCTATCAGTTGATGCAAAAGCGAGAGTTGAAACTCCAAAGATTCAAATTCTTAAATTACCTCCCTTTGAATTGAATATATAGGTGAATTTATTACCTTAAATCTGAAAACTCCTGTGATGATTTTTAAAATGTTTATTTATTTTTTTTTTGATAAACTCACTCCCCAACTGATAAAGTTTTACATTCTTACAAATGATTGAATTCCTTTTCCTGCATTGTGAGGAATTGGTGTTTCTTTCTCATGCATAGTAAATCCCATTATAAACCTGTAAAGTTTTCATGTTGGGTTAGTGTACAATGAATTTTGAGTCATTCCTGATCCCTATCCTTAGTCTTGTTTGAAAATAACGGCTATAGAACTGTTAAGAGTGTGTACATGTGACTCATTATTTTATTCTTTCTTAAAGGGACATACCCTACATCTAGCCGATTATATTTTCGAAACATAGTTTATGTGTTCAATGAACGTGAAATGATAAATACAATTTCAAAGAATCTATGGCGAAAAATGCCTCATCTTACCACAATTAATCAATATAAAGGCCTTCTGAAATTAATCACATCCACCCAATTATTGAATGGTTTACAGTACTGCAGTATATTTTAAATCGCTGATTTTATCGATAGTGACTGAATGCATAGCTGAAACATTTAGGTTAAGTTCTCCAAAGATTCTATTATTTATGTGTTGGGGGTTATTTAGTTCAACATCAGTGATAGGGTATGTCCCTTTAAACTTTTCATTTCATTGTGACACCAGTTATAGAGTATGTCCCTTTAATATTGTACATGTAATCACTCTTACATTTGCTTGACTGTATATATGTTTTGTCAGACATTGCTTATCAGTGTTCATGCCATGCGACACCAATGAAAGTTATTAATAAAGTTTTACACAAAGTTATGAATAACAATATTAAGCTATTGAATAAATATGTTGACATATATGAAATATTTTTGTTTTTAATGAACACATATTGTTGTTTTACATTAAATATTTTATGGGATTTAATGAATTTATTAAAACTATTGAATGAATATGTCGTCGCATTCAATAAACAATTTGTTTTACAATAAATATTATACGATATCGGATAAATATATAAAAATAGACGATATTTATCAGTGATATAATATTGCAACACATTACACGCAATACTCCAGTAAGGTGCTTAAAATACAATGAATGCTTTGAAAACATACGTTCAAAGAAATAAATAGTCTTTATATGACACGAAAACACTATGTTCTTTAATCAATTTCTGTTAAATATAATTATGAAGTTCAAATTGAATATATGGATTGCTCCCCACTTATATGACACAAGTAACCACCAACTATATTCAAATTGGACTTCATATAAACAAAATTTGCATCTATAATGTGTCGTGTTATATAAAGACATAGACAAATTATGATATACACGACTGAATCCATATAAGCACAAAACCACGCAATATCTTCAATTTGGATTTCATATTATCAATAGAAATTGCGTCAGAAACATGTTGTTTCCGTGGAACGCATATTGAATGATATAAACAACTGCGGAACCGTTCGATATCATGGATATAGCAGCATGTACTGTAAATATGACCTGAAGTCCATATAAGACGTCCTGACGCACGGAGATATTTCTATTTAGCGGGGAGGAATAAGACAAGAGGGCCATCATGGCCCTATATCGCTCACCTGACTACCATTTGCTATAATAAAAGGGGTCATGATTCTAACATAATTCGTAGAGGTCCACTACATAGTGCTAAGTAACATTTCAAATATTTGTTATCTGCCTCTTGGCCTTGTGTTTTTGTAAGTTTTCCCCATATAAGCCTAAGTGAAATCAAGTGTTTCCCCCCTCCCCTTCCGGGAAGGGTTAATTTTGACCAGGGGGTCATGATCTGAACAATCTTGGTAAAGGTCCACTAGGCAATGCCACATACTAAATATCTGAGCTCTAGGCCTTGTGGTTTCAGAGACTGAAGAAGATTTTTAAAGTTTTTCCTATATGAGCCTATGTAAAACCAAGTGACCCCCGGGGCGGGGTAAATTTTGACTCCGGGCTCATAATTTGTTCAATCTTGGTAAAGGTCCACTAGACAATGCCACATACTAAATATCTAAGCTCTAGGCTTTGTGGTTTCAGAGAAGAAGATTTTTAAAGCTTTTCCTATATAAGCCTATGTAAAACCAAGTGACCCCCCGGGCAGGGTCAATTTTGACCTGGGGCTCATAATTTTAACAATCTTGGTACAAGTCCACTAGACAATGCCACATGCTAAATATCTAATCTCTACGCTTTGTTGTTTCAGGGAAGGAAATTTTTAAAGCTTTTCCTATATAAGCATATGCAAAACTAAGTGATCACCCGCACGGGGTCAATTTTTACCCGGGTGTCATAATTTGTACAATCTTGGTAGAGGTTTACTAGACAATGCTACATGCCAAATATCTAAACTCTAGGCCTTGTGGTTTCAGAGAAGAAGATTTTTAAAGTTTTTCCTATTAGTTGCCATAGCAACCAGAGTTCTGCATGGAATGGAATTCTTTGAACAAATTTGATAGAACTTCCTTCATGCAAGGAACATCCCTGCAAAGTTTCATCAACATTGGCCCAGTGGTTTCAGAGGAGATGTTGTTTGAAGGAAATGGTGGACGGACGGACGGATGGACAGACGTACGACGGACCCCGGACGGAAAGCGATCCTAATAGCTCACTCTGGCACTTTGTGCCAGGTGAGCTAAAACAAAAAAACAAGGAAACATGAAAATCTTGCAAAATAAGTAAAAGCGAAGTCCAGACGTGATGGACATTACCTTCAGTCATTCCCATAATCGTAAATTTTCTTTTTAAAAAAACATTATCTCATAAAACAGAAATATACCCATAAAAATATCATTTGCCCCCATGCAGCAGAATTCGAACTTGTGACCTTTAATGCGTTATGTGGACACTACAACGTCGCCAAAGACGCTAGCTTCATGGCATGGACGTACAAGTGCCGTATCATACCTGTAATACATGGACTCTTCAGCCTTAGTCCTAGAATTCTTGCAGTGTGAATAGCTGTGGGACATTCTTAGTGTGCTAGCATTTCTAAACACGTGGGTTATTCATGTTTCGCGCGCCATTTGTAACCGTGAAAAATCCTTTGTCCTTAGTAGGATTGGAACACGGGATCTTTAGTTCGTTAAGCTACGCGAACACTACCACAAAACTATTTCAATGATAATGACCTACGGGGTATTTTAACTCCACTACACAGGTATGTCTCAAGTTTCTCCTATAATTACGAATATAAAATCTTAAGTAAATCACCGGAATAGACTTGCAGTCATAAAAAAATATAACAAAAGGAAATAATGCAGGCTATAGTCCCTAAGACAGCACGCTCGACTATTTAAAGCTCTGGGCTCTCAAAAGAGATTTGTCAGTAAGATGAAATTATTACATTGCAATGCCAAGATAAAATGAGAGAGTAAACAACATAAACTACGACTGCTAAAAAGGACTTTTTCCGTGTAAACAAAAGTTTTTTCTGTTTGACTTTCATTAATGACCGCGATGTCATGCGTTTACCGAGGACTGTTCATCAACAATATGGACACCCTTAGATAAAGACCACCAGTTTACAATGACCACCTTAACGTCTTCTTGTCAGTGGTATTTGATTACAGGTTTGACTGTATATACTGAAGTACAGGGTGGACAAGAGTTGTGGGACTTGTTGTTATGGCATTTGCCGTTGACATTAGAAGATGTGCGAACTTTCAAGCCAATACCTGCATTACTTTTGGAAATAGTTCAAAAGGGGGTGGGACAATTTTGTCGATGTTCATGCAAAAGTTATAGAAATTAATGCTTTGACATTGATTACTCACGCGTAAGACCTACGTACAGTTTCAATCACATACTAGTAGCTGCATTAGTTTTGAAGATAGCAATTTGTACGCAAAACTTTAAACTGTATTTTCTATGTTCAAAAAAGAGTACAACGGTCAAAATACGTATCAGAGAGAAGGAACTTGATCCTCAATGAGCAGGTTTAGAGACTTCAGAAAAGTTATTAAAAGTTTGAAAGCTATTTCTCTGTCATTTATGAAGATATGCACACACGTAAAGCTTGATTTAACCGAAAGTGTGACGCAGACGCCAACGCGCAGTTAAGTAGAATACAAATTTTAATAGTCGAACTAAAAATAAGACAAGCTTAAGTTACAGTTCTTATGCATTCCGCCTCGTGGCTAATCGTGACGTCAACCAGACTTTGACCGGAAACCAGTTTGCCAATTTTAGTAATAGATCTACTAGTGACCTTAATCGCAGATATCTCAAAAACCAATCATATTAGCTAGACACACATCATGTGTTGTGACTATATATCATCCAAACTAATGTTTTACACCTAAAATCTTCATTTTACCCCTTCCCTCCCCCTCCCCCTCCCTCCCCAGAGACATAGTCCAATCTAATAACCAGGAGTTTCGTTAAAGCTTTCGGTTGTTAAACACTCGGAAGAATGACATTAGACGATGCTACAGAGCAAATCAAAGTTCTAAAGTTTTTCTTACAAAAACAATTGTAAGTCTATGAAAACAAGCGCCAGAAGGTCGGAGTCAATGTTGACCACAGGGATATTTAGATGACTAAACAAACTTAGCAGAGGATACAAAGTTGTAAGTCTATGAAAAACAAGCGCCAGAATGGCGGAGTCAATGTTAACCCCAGGATGACAAAAACAAACTTATCAGAGGATACTGGGCAGTGCTACACACCAACTGTCTTATATCTGAGGTTTGTTTTTTTCTTACAAGAATTTTAAGTTTTTTCCCACATAGGCTAGTGTTAAGCATATCGTCCCCGGGGCATGAATAATTTTGAATCGAGGGGGATTATTTAACGAAACATACATCACATGTACTATTTTAAGGAGCAGATCAGTGGTCCAGTGGTTAACACGCTGGACAGGTAATCCAGGGATCGCAGGTTCGATCCCCCTATCCTCCACTAACATAGCCAATGGTCTTTCGAATTAAACCTAAAACCGAAGTCCGATGTATCGGTGCTGTTCAACGTGCATGTTGAGGAACCTGGGTGTCTCTGGAATTGTACGCGTTCTGTATCATGCACTATCCCCCTAAAACTAAAATAACTAAACTCTTCTGGGTGCCTTATCCGGTACCAACGATAAAACTCTTAAATACATACATACTCTTTTAAACCGCACTCTGATAAATCACGACCAAGAATATACAATGACTCAGTTTATTTGCAATAATAGCGTTTTATTATATAACGACAATAATTTTAAACATTTAGTATGAATAGAAAACATATGAAAACTAAAAAAGAAGAAATATTTCAAGAGGTATGTGACAAGTTGATATGTAGATATATGCAGAAAATAGAAAAAAAATTGTCTACAGGTTGTAATGAATGTAGAACTACAAGGTGACTTGCTTAATATAACATATTTCTGAACATATGCACGTGCAATTTCATTATTTTAAATGAAAACCAATGCCTGTGGTTGCATGCAATCAACTGTGTATTGTACAGTTAAAAAACCGTTAAAACAGTCACTGTAGTCCAACTATACTTTAAGCGTTCAATATAAACGAAACATTTCAACCGTAACGGTTTCTGTTTTAAAATAAAAACATGATATTTTCATAGAAAATCTTTAACACGATCTTTTTAATGTCACACACGTGTCAAAATGAGTTATGATATAATGTAGTAATTCAAAGAGTAAAGAGAGATTGAAAAGACTTATCTTTAGTATGTTAAAATTTTATCAGAAAAAAAGGATAAAATATAAGTTCTTGAAGTAAATGCATTTATGTTTCTTTGCTCTGTACAGCTGTGTATATGCATATTGGGTACAGATCTATTTCTTCCTGAATATATGCTTGTGTTATGTTTTACTCTTGCTGCACACGTGTTTGTGATGATCCTCTGTTCCAATCACTGGACGTCTTGCTGTACACGTGTTTGTGGTTTGTGATGATCCTATGTTCCACACACTGAATGTCCTGCTGTACACGTGTTTGTGACAGTAATCCTCTGTTCCGATCACTGGACGTCCTGCTGTACACGTGTTTGTGATGATCCTCTGTTCCTAACACTGAACGTCATGACTCGTACTGCACTGAATGTTTGTAAACAGTAAAGCAACAACCACGTGTACAGCAGACGGACAGTTGTATTTAGTGTCATAGTGTCCGGGTAGAAGACTCTTTCTTGTACATTGTATATGTGAAATGAAACGGATGTGCACGAAAATGAAACGAATATGAATAAACGTATACTTTAATATGCTCTGCTTCTCCTATATGGCATCTATCTATGAACTTTTCAGATCATTACTTAGCAATAACTGTATTCTTTCCTTCAAATATTTTATGCTATATTTTCTATTACTTCATTCCTTTATGATTATGTGATGAGTTCATTTCTAATATTCTTCCATTACTGCTCTTTTCTCCTAATTTCGCTGATGATACAACACGCAAACACGATGCAAATCACCTGAAATAACCGAAAAGGTAAATAATTGGTTATCATTATGGCAGTCGTTTATATCTGAAACACGTAAGTTGTGAAACTAAGTTTTACTATAATGATGAACGTAAGAAGTTGATCCGTTTATGGTAAAAAATGTCCAAAAGCAGGCAGTGTATTGCCACTTTTATATTGCAACAATGAACAATGCTGTTCCATAGCTGACCTGTGTCGCTTACTGCATAGGAGATAGGATTCAGAATGGAGAATGGTACAAGTGAAAAAAAGAAGTTCGAAGATGCTTTTAAACCTGTCAGTGACACAATTAGTACAAAATGTATAAAACGGAATTTAAAGCGGCTTTAATCAAAAGGGTGTAAGTATTGAAGAAAGGGTTAGTGCTCATGCATAAATCAAATACTTTTATGCATCAAAGTAATGTCATCAAACTGTGTATAAAACTGTCAGCATGCAAACAAAAATCCTGGGACAATCTTATCCACTTAAAACATGAACTAACTAGGATTTCAAACGTCACTACAAGACATAATTTTGTCAAATCAAAGTCACAGTACATATTCATCTCTGTCAAAAACGTGTAAAATTCAATAAAAAGGTCGTGGTAGTATTCAACATGAACGCAACGTATTAACAAAGATTTTATAAGCCAAGAAAGTGATTGTTTGCAAGAGTTTCGGAACTTGTTGCTTGACATCGAAGATTAGTCTCAAGGTTCAACGAAGACAACAGGGTGACTTTGCAAACTTTATTTAAGAATAAATGAACTTGATGGTATAACCTCTTTGACAACCCCAAAATTCTCTTTAGAAATTCTCTGTATCTGCGTTCATGTTATAATGTGTACCAATATGCAATGCAATACTTTGAAAACTGACGGAGGAGTTTGCTTCATGAACTACCTACGCTACATGAAATTCATGCAATAGACAATTTTAAGTTTAAAGTTGATGGCTTCATGTCTTACACATCTACTACTTATGGTGATTATGTGTACCAATATCCAATTCAATCCTTTGAAAACAGAAGGAGAAGATCACTCCACAAACTACCAATGGTAAAAGCCAAGGAGATTCCAGTATACACAGGAAAACTTTTGGTGGCGGTATCAACTAAATAAAAGTAGTCTAAAATGCAATATTTACCTCTAACCCAAGTATTCCAGCAGCTATTCCAATTACTATGGCAATCCTGTCCTTCAGGTAGCTCTCAATAGAGTCCCAACATGGCTGAGAAGAAAACATGGAAAATACTGACTTAAAACACTAAATATTGTTTAAGTATTAAGGTAAATTATGACTGCTTATTTACTGCAATAACTGTGCTATTTGTCTTGACTTTTCCAATTTAATTTGCATGATGACTGGGTACAAAATTTGTTCTTTACAGTGTCCATGATGTTCTTTCTCTTCATAAAAGGGGCACACCCTACAACTAGTAGAATATCTTCTCAAAGTTTCAGAAGTAAGGGTAGAGATGTACATAAAATATTTTTTAAATGCATTTATCAAGAAGAACAATGCATGTTGTGGACATTATATGAAATGAAGGATTCTGCCTATCCCTATGCCCAGACAGACAGACAGACAGACAGATAAAGGACCTTAGGCTATCGCAAATACCAAAATTTTAATACTTTAAGCTCAGGCGAGCTAAAGAAACAAATCAACATTTTAAACAGTTTAACATTACCTCATTGATATTTGAGTTTGTTGGTGTAGGATTAGTTGGGCATGCTGGGTCTTCAAGCGTTGCCTTCTGATCTTTCAAGTATGCATCTTTGTCTGCTCACAAAAAAACAAAACCAAATGAATTTTTCAGTACATATTACAAACGCTTAAAATAAAATAAAAGATCGTGTGTCAAAAGAAACCGGACTTAAGATCAAAATACAGTAAACACCATGGTGTCCTTAGCATAAATAGTCCTCATGACATCAAACAAGAAAGGAAAGTATTTTTTCAGATCCTCTCATGTCTTAACTTACGATTTAGATTAAAGCATTTCTATGGTCTCCCAAAGTAGATTCTTACAAATGACAATACCTTTAAGCTTGCAACATGTTGCTGGAACAACTTCAGTAGTGTGATTCCATTTCTTAGCTCCTGCGAACTCCTTATAACTGTCTATTCCGCAACATTGGAACTGAAAACATTGGATTTGAAAAATTTGGAATTGAAAACACTTGAATTAAAAACATTGGAATTGAAACGATTGAACTAAAAACATTGGAATTGAAAACATTGGAGCTGAAAACACTGGAATTAAAAAATTGGATGTGAAAACATTGGAGCTGAAAACACTGGAATAGAAAATATTGAAAATGAAACACTGGAATTGAAAGCACTGGAACTGAAAACACTGGAATTGAAAACACTGGAATTGAAAATATTGGAATTGAAAATATTGGAACTGAAAACACTGGAATTGAAAACACTGGAATTGAAAACATTGGAACTGAAAACATTGGAGCTGAAAACACTGGAATTGAAATCATTGGAGCTGATAACATTAGAGTTGAAAACATTGGATTTGATACGATTACTAGCAACATTTATTAAAACAGACAGTCTATTCAAACAGTCTGTACAAAAATTGTTACTTCTTACTGCGCATGTGCAGAGGAGTATCAGAGTACAAACTCGATAATTTGTCTAATATCTAAATGAGTATAGTAGTGTTTCTGGTGATGATTGGCTCGGTACGTTTCGGGTATCATAAACCCACACAAGTGCAGTAGTTACCTCCCTTCTTCCACTAAACACAAAGTAGTTATATTAAAACAAAAGCTCGGTTACTAAATCTCTTGAAACACTGATTCAACCAAAGTAATTATAATTTTACATTAATTTATTCAGTTCTGTTACATTAAACAAGGTATTATCGTTTTACTTTTATATGGTTTACTTACATAAACTTGTGCATAATCAAGACCGAGGGAGAACTCTTCGCTGGTGTCAATTTTGCCCTCATAGGTATCGTTGATATTTTTCTTTAAGAAATCTTTCAGTTCATCTTCAACCTGTAATTAATTTAACAAAGTATTGAAATACTGATTTTTTAGGTACAGAAAATTTAGTAACATTTTGGCGCTTTTAAGCAATTCTATAGCTCGTACTTTAGAATAGAAATTACAATCAATTATATATACAAGTCTTTAATAACTGTCTACAGTTTTATACATAAACTACTTGTCACATATCTTCTGTTTTATTTGCATTTTAACTGCATACAACCACCTTTACATTTATTTCATCAAACGGAATGAGTTCCGTTGCGTTTTACTGCTGAAGAGAAGTAACTGCTGTGGGAGTTTTACAAACACCCGACAGTTCTTCCTTCCCTTTAGAACGCTCAATTTATTTTAAATATTAATGAAATTACAAAGTAAAGATAGTGGGTTGGTATACATTTAATGTTTCATGAAGACAGATTCTGCAGATAATTTATCTATTGCTCTCCGCATGCAAGATCTATTTGGATCTCACCGAACTATATAAATTACGTACAAGGTCAAAAAAATACCTGCGTTTCGGGCAACCAGACCCTACCTAGTGATCCTAGAGGGGTTTTTTTTCCAAAAAATGAAAAATGAAGAAAAAATGAAATTTCCAACCTATAGATTTTTTTTATTTAAAAAAAAACTACAAAACTTTGCCCCTACCCTACCCAGAATTTTTGGGACCGTTGCCCGAAACACAGATTAAATAGTGGGCCGTATTCTGCTGAAAACTAAAGTTTGCACGCACTGCCAAATACAAATGTACTACTTTAAACATTTTATCTCGAAATTGTTCTTATCAATGTTTGCTTGTATAAATTACATACAAACAAATACTTCATGCTATTTCTTTCACATATTTAAAAGAATGTTTTTACAAATTTAGCTCAGTATTTACATGGCAGACATAAATCACAGAGGTCTAAGGCTCGAGGTCAAAACCGGTCATAACAACTGCTAGAGGAAGTTTCTTTAAAGAATGCCACAGCTGGCGTAAAATCCCTTCCTTTTTGATGGATACAACATTAGCCCTCTTACCCTGCTAACGCCAAAAGATTCCACCCTGTTTTCAACTAGCAATAACTACGCCTCGAATACTGAACCTCATTGGCTATGGTATCGCCACTGCGCAAAGTTCACCAAGATGTGCGGGTTACTATTCAGTCATTACACTTTCGGTGAACATCCCTTTAGTAACGATTTGTGATTTCCAAATCGAAAGTAGGACTACTTTATTTTTCAGATTTAGAGGGGTTATGGTGAAACTGGTAAAGGTGTGTGCTTTCAACAACACATGTAGAGCAGTGTGATTTAAAAGGAGATATATGTGAAACAATACACGTCATAACTCGATTACAGGTATATATTTCGCGACCCACCTTTCCTTGGTATACGACTGCAATGACAATGGCGGCCAGCTCTATTGCCAACACAAGTACGAGAAATACAGCGTACTGAAACGTAAAATATTCATAGACAATCTTAAATATGTTTGATTAAATTCTAATCCACAAAGAATAGTAGCGAAGTAGTACATTTATCATCAAGTATATAACTTCTGAAGTTTGAAATGAAAGCAGCTTTAAAGATATGATTCAAACCATGTAAAATTAAGTATTACCAAAACAAGAAACAGATGTACTGAAATACGGACCATGATAATACATGATTAATTGGTGTATGATAACAGGAAATACTCCTAATAGTATGTAACGAAAATTAACTAAACCTAATCTACTCACCAGACACAGTAAGCACTGGCTTTGTTTCATTGCACCGCAACATCCAAGGAATCCGACCAGCAATATTGCAGCGCCCCCTACCAACAGAACAATGGCGGCGGACTCCAGAAGACCTGTAACATAAAGAATGTTTTACCAAACTGGAAATGGTTCTTTTTGTGCAATAGAAGCGGTCGGTGCTAGTAACATATTATTTCAACGACATTTTTATAAACGAAAAGCAGACTTTATGATTATAAGACATTTTTCTTGCCTGACTGAGCATCTTGCTCAGACTTTGAATCAATGGAATAATAAAAGATGTAGCACAATTTATTAGATCTTACCTATAACATTAAAATCAGAATCGTCTGCACCAACCCTTGTAAGAACGTTCATTTTATTCTTATCAACCAGAGCCCATATTCCCAGTCCGAAAGCTGCTGCGCCGAGCAGCTGAAAGGAAAATACAGAAAATAAAGTATAGAACACGTATCTCATGCAATGTTCCGGAGACTAAAAACCATTATGCCGAGACTGATCATTATACTTAAAACACTCAAATAAACATTTTTTCATAGGCCCCAAACACCATTTAGGGCACATTTTATCTTACTTGGTTAAATTTCTTTACCAATATATCGTCGGACTACTTACTGTCGGGTTCGAATCCCATCAGCGGAACTGAGCCGTGAGACCCACAAGTCCTTCTTTCTTCTCCAGAAACACTCGCCATATCGTTATGTCGAATCATCGGAGATATTTATGTTGAAAATATATAGATTGAATGTTATTTAGATCTTGTTTATACGAAGGTATGGCTGTTCAAAATTTTATTTCATTCAATTAACGTAAGCAAACTGGGTTAGACTTCTCGAATTTGATTAGGACTCTTCCACAAAAATGAAGTGTAATAAGGAGTACTTACAAAGAAGATAAAGTTGATGACAAAGAGTATGTATTTCATACAAGCCTTCCCACAGCTTAGCTCTACCATCTTGATGCTTTATAGTCTGAAACAAACAAATCCAAATTAAATATAGCAGTCTGAAACAAACAAAACTAGAACTAAAATTTAGCAGCCGTCTGCCTAATGTATCAGTTACGCTCGCCATATTGCCATCCGCATTCGTATAAGCACACCTTTCCACGACTCCGTTTACATGTAAGTCACGAACACTTATTCGACAAGACAGATTTTTTCTCTCAGCAAGGACAACACGACCACACAATAAATACTTGCTCCCACACCATGTCATTCTCCTAGAGCATTGCACCAATGTAGTAAAAACAATTCACCAAGCACCGCACCTAACTACAAACAGAATATACACCAAAGAATGCATTATCCGACAGCAGCTCCACAGGGAACGCTTTCATAAAGTGCAACGAGTAAATAACATAGCAGATTCAACACCGCCAAGACGTCAAATTGCACAGAACAAACGCGTGATAAAGTAGCAGGTTGAATACGTTACGCTCTCAGAATGGTCAGTTACAAATTCAATGTCCAGTTTGTACAGAATTTAAACCTCATTTGGCGCAAGCTAAACCACTGCGGTATGTAGTCGCACGTACGAAGTTCCCACATATAATTGTGGGTAATCATCTCTTCTAATTTAAAATCGACATCAGTTAGTTGTCACATCTGATATTTCCTCCACTAGTAACGTTGCAATAAGTATAAAGAGGAGGCATCTCGGTCTTTCGTATTTACCTCCGTGGGGTATATCTTCCTAACCAAACCAGAATAATAGCTAAATTGAATATACTTTTCAAGTTGGAACAAAATGGTATAAAAGGCAATCTTCTTTCTTGGATCTCTGGCTTATCTGGCTATTTTAGAAAGCTTTGGTTCACAAATCTCACATTATAAGGAAATAACGGCTGGGGTTCCTCAAAGCCCGATACTATGCCCTTTGTTCTTTATAATTTATGCCAATGACACTGCTGAAAATTTAGTCAATACACATGGCTAGTCATAGTTTATTAGCAATCATTTAAGACTACTTCTGATATTTATTACTACTTCTTATATTTATGACTACTTCTGATATTTATTACTACTTCTTATATTTATGACTACTTCTGATATTTATTACTACTTCTGACATTTATTACTACTTATGATATTTATGACTACTTGTGATATTTATGGCTACTTATGTACTGTATGAAAATTGCTTTGAACGACTACCTAGCGACTAAACATTGGTCAGTGCAGTTGCATCCTATTAACACCAAAGTTCTTCTCTTCTCATTGGGTTCACATCGTCGATCTATGCTTTATATAAACATAAACTCTTAGTTGCCATCATTCTGTTTCTACAATCGCTTTTATCGGGAGATTGTTTTGTTTTTTTCAGTCTACGGGGTACTTCGGTGGTAAACCATAAAAGTTAGATCCGGGTAATATGAGATCATATCTTGTTAGCTGGCTTCTTTTGTGTATGTAAAATGACAAAACGAAGCCGGAAAGGGCACAATTCCGAACGCGAACTCCTAGCGTGTTCCTAACATCCTACAAGTGCACATGTATATACCGTAATTTCCGGACAATAGGCCGCTTCGCTGTATTGACCACACCCCTACATTTTTACGATTTTAAAAACAAAAATGAACGTATAGGACGCTTGAAACTACCAATCTCAAAATAAAAAGGTCATAGGCCGCTTCGCCGCATAGGCCGCATCTACGAAAATTCCTCTTTTTATACGTATAGGCCGCGGCTTACGGTATGAACATGCATACAGGGACATGTACAGTGCTGGAAGAGGTAACACATTAACAAATATCACTGGAAAATTACAGTGATATTACCCTTCAAAGTGACCAACAATCTTTTTTAAGACAGTTAGCAGTGATTTATACTCTTAGTTAGTAAAACGAGTATTACTAATATTATTACTAAAATCTATGAATGTGTGTCAGATTTTTATTCCTACGGAATATATTTCGAAACCACTAAAGTCATTTTTACTACTTCTATCATAGTCAACTTTTAGAAATCCACCATAATTGTTTTTGGGTATGTTTTCATTTATCTGTCACGAAGGGAAGGAACTATTTCATATGCATTGTACATGTTTTTAAAGCGAGCATTTTTCTCCACTAAGTTGCACTTTGGCCAATCTGAACGGCTATATAGATTTAAAGCAATCATTGGACAGTTTGTATTTATACATGTATGTGAGTCAATCAAAAGCAATTAGAAATTGAACAGTAAAACAAAGACAAACGATCATAAAAGTTGATAAACGTCCTACAAGAGATTATGAATACAACCACACGCCTACTGTGTCAGATTGAACCGCCAACATGCCAATGTCGCTGACCTTACGACCAAGATATTTGGGCGTTATCAAACAAAACGCCGTATTATGACTCAAAAACATCCACTCCAAGCAAAGCCGCCCAAACTCCATAAAAACGCAAAAACAAATAATGACAAGAACACCACCTACATGTAAAATAGTCAATGATAAAGATAAAATGAAGAAAAACAAAAAGATAATGTTTGAATTGTAAGTTTGGATGTCGGGGTCTCATGTAAAACTTAAAATCGACACTGGGTGGTATTAGAGAATGTACAATTATGCTGGATCAATTTGATAAACTTTGCAGTTCTTGTCTTCGTATTTTCAAAGACGCGTAACCCATGCGTGTTCAAGGCTTTAAAATGTACATTTGTATATGCGAAAGTACACTTTTTATCAAGAGAGTTGTTAACAATATTTCAGAACATTGTGCAATGTTTTAAATAAATCGACGCATTGCTTTTAAAGATAAAAGTGTATGGGGTTGTATAAGGACATGTACACACCCTAAATCATTTCTATTACAAGTATCATACAAGCACAGAAGTTTAAAAATTTAAGACAACCCCAGGGTAGTTTATTCAGCAAGTCTAGCTATAGAGGCGTGTCTTAGACCTTATCTTTGACTTAGATTTTAACCCCTTGACCTTGACCTACTAAATTTCCAAAATAGACTTGTCTATCTCTGAGTTTGGACCGTACCATTAACTGATAAAAGGGGTGCTCTGTGAAAATTTACTAACTGAATAGTGAACATTGCAGACTATGATCAAACTACACGTTGGCTACATGTTTTAGATGTAGTATTAGTGGATGCTTAAGGTAACTGCGAGCTCAGTTTCGGTAACTACGTACGCGCTCGGGTTAACAATAATTGTACATTTTCCATTACATTCAACTTGCAATCAGCGATACAAACTTAATGCCGCACTGATTTTGTTATATTTACAAAAGACTTATTTGCACATGTATGATAAAGTTACAAAAACTCAGACGCGGAGACTTGAAAGGTAAAATGCTCAATTGAACAATCGTTGAAATTAATCAAAAACTTGTTATATATTCAAGTTATTTATTTATAATTTATATGCCACTATAATTATATCTTTTTTCATGTTCCACTCAATTTGAGCCCGAGTGTTCATTTTACCTGTATATTATGTTCACTAGCTTTATTCTGAGGTGAGCGTCAAAAAAAAAATCAAAGTTAAACAGCAATAACTGTTATTACAAACAATATATTTTAATGCGTCAACTCCAAGAATATTTCACAAAAGTCAATTCTCGTTTTCGCACATCCGGGTAATGAAAAAAAATTTACATTCGGGAAAGGTGATTCCTCGGCTGTCATCGCTGGTCTCTATGCATCTTTAATTTTGAATAATATAATAACCAAGATTAGAAATGAAAGAAGACGACGATCTTCCATTACCTTGAAACTATCAGGTTGTTTTTATAATAATTATATGTTGTCAAAAGCCTTTTGTTTCGTTTACGATACATTTGAACTTGCATATGAGTCAACGGGAAAGACCGAGTTTTCACCTTTTGCCGAATGAAGAAATGAACGCGACCTTATAATCCCATTGGTTAACTGTCCAGCATGACGTCATGGCGAATAGTGCTTGGCACACGTATGGAAAGTCAGTTTTTATTGTACACCTGCTTCGGTCAAACGGGAATGTAAGTGAAGTGGTGGATAGTTCTTTGCACACATATTACTTGTTAATGATATTGCAACAAATAAAAGACGTTTTATTTTCAGTGAAGAAGGGACAAAAATATGATAGACAGGAAAACATCATTACTGTTTTAGATTCAGTAGAACACACTTCTATAATTACTATATCAGTAAATTCATTTTTATATTTATTAGAATCTAAAAAGTGCGTCTGGGACTTTGTATCTTACAGCAAATGACAGGCAAAGTTTGGTTTGGTTGTAAAGACAAAACGGGTACTAACTGTATTGATTTTTATTTTGGCCATGATGATAACCACGGTACCTGGCCCCAATTTCACGAAAATACTTAAGTAATTGCTCAGCTGAGAACGTTATTTAAAAGCCTTCATGTCTCTAAAAATAAGAATATTTATTGCTGTCATTTCTAGTGATAGTCTATATTTAAATGAAATTAACATGTTGAAAGAACAAAAATATTGTAAATTACTAATTACAAGTCAGACTGAGGGAAAAATTCATTTGAGTACAAGTTAAGAATTTTAAGAATCTTAAGAATTTACTTAGTGTAAATTACTTGCTAAAAACAACATTTCCTCCACAAAGACTACCAAGTGTATATAAATGTAATAAATGGGTTATACGATTGTGACAAACTTGAATTCTTTAAATGATTAAACATGTAATCTGATATAAGTGTTGAAATAAGTTAAGCATGTTACTGAGTAATTACTTAAGTATTTTCGTGAAATTGGGGCTGGTCTGTTTTCTGAATGTTGAGATGAATAATAACTGTTTTTGTACGGCTACCCGATATGGAAACATAGTCATACCACATTCATTTTGTAATACCCTATTTCATTTGTCGCCTACGTCCGGGTTCGCGCCCCAGTGAGGTATTGTATTTTATTTCTATCAAAATACAATGTAATCAATATATCACATCCTGACTGCCAAAAGTAGGTGTCGATCGCGTTTTAAAATAAGCGCAAATTGAAACCGTAAATCTAAAACTTTTCAAAAACCAATATACCCCGGACGTCGCAACTGTTACTCACGGCTATATATTACTTATAAGCCTTCTCTATAGTTATCTCTATACACTTTACATAAAATGTTCATAAATTGATGAGAAAAATACGTATTTACTATCGGGCTTGTTTTATTTAAATATAAGTTATTACTTTTGTTGTTTCTTTCATGTACTAATTAATGTTTGTAGGTCCAAATAATACTTGGGTCTATAGTTAATGATTGATCATCTATACGGCTGTCAGTATCACTTAGCGTAAGGTCAATTGCCCTATATGTCCATTTGTTTAGGCATGCAACTGTCAATAAGTAATAAATGCCTCGTTTCAAAACGTAAGATAGGATCAATGTATGGCAGGTACATGTATATAGTATTCATTATTACTCTATAAACCTTTTATATATGGAAGCGTGTCCTATATACACATATACATGTCTATCAGGCAGCATACAATTACCGTAGGTGTAAACACTACACCATATGACAAATGTGGCTATATAAAAACTGTCGTGTCAATTCGGTTAAAATGAACAATAGATTAAATCTTACATTACACGTTTTTGATGTTTAAAGACTTCCGTTTATTTCATCGCTACTGTTTTAACCACTTATAAAAATGCAAAAAAAGTCAGCAGGTGATCATACCTAATAATTATGAAGCAGGTAAAAGTATTTTCTATTGTCGTGACATGTACATCAATCCGATACGGACTGTAATGTTAACGCTAATATATTCAAAAGCACAACTCGATCCGGCGGTAAATATGGCTCCTCTTCAAGTAATTATTCTACTTGATAATCATGAGATATTAAATTTACTAACATATCCAACTGTTAAATGCATATATCTATATACAAAATTATCTTATAGGCTAACAGAAATATTAGTATTTGAAATTGAAAAAAAAAATCCCACCAAATTCCGTGCAGCGGTTACTTCCCCTTACAGTATACGCCCAATTAAGTCGCGGTCAGGAGTTTGATTTAAAACGGCATGATTACACACAGATAAGGAAATTCTGCGTCACATATACATGTTTATTCAGCGTCGGATGAAGGGCAAACAGACCAACAAAATATCTGGCAGAGTGGAAATACTATCATGGTTCAACAGGAATCTTTGGTGATAACAAAGTCAGTGGTCAGCAATCCTTTCAATATACTGTTAAATAAACTCCCTATATAACGACTTCGGATATAGCGAAATTCCGGCTAAAAGGGACAACTTCTTTTGGACCTATATTTTTCAATTCTTTATTTAATATGGAGATGATGTCTGCATATTACATACTTAGGATATAAGGAACCAATTTAAATGGTCCCAATGTGTTCGTTATATCCGAAGTGTATTGTACCCAAGGTTTCACTGTAAAATGTTAATATGAGATCATAACTACATGTACCTTAATTCGGGGAATAAGTCGTTGAAATTTGATATATTTGTGTTTGAGTCAAGAACATATTCTACTTAAGTCACGTATATATTCATCATTTTCCATCCGGGTATTGATATTTTCAGCATGACGTACATCATAGTGGCGTGACACTTTGACACGTGCTTTTAGTGCAGCGGTCATTTTTCCCACATGAGCTATCTTAAACAATACAAAAGGGAGAAAACTCACGCACGGTCCCTCACCGGGGTTTATTGACTAGAAACTAAAGAAAAGAATAAGTGTGTAGGCTTATCCACGAAGAAACCGGGTCCTGTTGCCTTTGCTATAAGTACGAGGCACCACTGTTATAGTTAGGTTTCAATATATCTCCAAACGTGGAAGTGAAGCAAAAACATGTGGCTTGATTAAACGAAAGTCCAATCATAGGATCGAGTTCACAACCTGTGACTGAAATGTTAAATAACCCGATCGGATGGAAGTTATACCGAAGACGAAGCAACCTCACACCCGGAGATCTACCAACCTACCTCTATGCAAATCATCTCGTGATATACAGCTGCATGGCTGTATGAGAGAGTAGTATAGTGGAGCACAATCATATTTTCATGTGCGCGGAGAGTAGGCCTACTATTTTTCGAGATATAAATGTACATGTATGTTTAAAAAGCTGACGTAATAAAGTCATACTTGAATTGTTTCCAAATCTGTTGAAAGTACTCTGTAGTGTTTTATTTACACTTCAATCGAGTGGGAAAAATCAGAATTATTGGTAAAAGATCAAGATTAGATTTAGACTTTAACTTCCTTCTCATTTGGCCAAACATAAGTGTGTTTCCGGTCCCCCGACAGACCTAAACTTTCTGCTGCCGATTCAAACTTTTTTTCATAAGAAACGTATCAATGAACAAGTGTTTTTTTAAGTTAAAAGGGCACAATAAAATAAATATATACAAAACCTATTGTTTTGGACAATGAGACCCGAAACACAGGTTTTTTTGGGCTCAAGATACCAACATCTCAAATAACCACATACATTGTAATTAAACATGGTTTAGAGTATTGTAGCTAATTTTAACGTTTTTACACATTTAGTGGAGAATTTGTAAACATTTATCTAAAAAAAAACTTTCAAAACATAACATGCATAGCTGATATTTGTAAAACTACCGGGACATGGATGTCCCTGGCCTGTTTTGTGTACAAACTATTTAAGAATCTACAATAAAACTCGGTATGCAACGAACTCCTTGGGACAACTAAAAATTGTTCTTTATATCCGAAGTATATTATATCCATAAAGCATTTTCAAATTAAAGAAAGGAATAAATCAAGATCAGAAAATGCGTTCCTATATCCTGAGTCGTTATATCCTGAGTCGTTATATCCGGAGTCGTTATATACGGAGTCGTTATATCCGGAGTCGTTATATCCGGTGTCGTTATATCCGGAGTCGTTATATACGGTGTCGTTATATCCGGAGTCGTTATATCCGGAGTCGTTATATCCGGAGTCGTTATATCCGGTGTCGTTATATCCGGAGTCGTTATATACGGAGTCGTTATATACGGAGTCGTTATATCCGGAGTCGTTATATCCGGAGTCGTTATATCCGGAGTCGTTATATCCGGTGTCGTTATATCCGGAGTCGTTATATACGGAGTCGTTATATCCGGAGTCGTTATATCCGGAGTCGTTATATACGGAGTCGTTATATACGGAGTCGTTATATCCGGAGTCGTAATATACGGAGTCGTAATATACGGAGTCGTTATATCAGGAGTCGTTATATCCGGAGTCGTTATATCCGGAGTCGTAATATACGGAGTCGTTATATCAGGAGTCGTTATATCCGGAGTCGTTATATCCGGAGTCGTTATATACAGAGTCGTTATATCCGGAGTCGTTATATACGGAGTCGTTATATCCGGAGTCGTAGTATACGGAGTTTACTGTATTCTCATTTAGCAGCTGATAAGTCATACTAAGAAAATGTATTTTAGAGGAGTGTTCAAATTCTTACAATGGCCTATAAACAGAAATCGACTACCTCCCTTCGTATTGTTATACGATCATAATCATGTGTTATTGAGGTATTTATGAGGTATTCCCTAAACTTATTTAATGGGCTCCAGTTTCTCGTAAACACGTTAAATTCTTTTGATAAAGACTATCAAAACTGTAAACTCTTCGTTTCATGTTCAAATACCATGCTTGGGTTACTAATGATGTAGTATCCTGTGTTCAGCGCTACCAGCTAGCCACATACAATGTATTTTGTCATGGTATACGAATTTTCGTTTCACCCAGTTATATTTGTTAAGTAAATACTACATTTTATGACAATTTAGATCATCAAGTAAAAGCAGAGTATTTCTTTCTATTCCTGTTTTGCTCGATCATATTTAAGAAACGGGAAAAAAGCATTGCCGACAACAAGGGTTATTAATACTGGATAGTAAACCTAAATATTTTAAATTGCCAATACGTCAGGAAAAGTTTTGAAATGTGTTTAAAAGGCTTGCTGCCAGAAACTTCCGAGGGGCCTAAGATTGATTTTTTTAAGAAAAAAAAGCTTGTTCAATACATATGACAGGGTATTATTAGGTTCCAAGGCCACACAAAATTATGTGTATATCTGGCCTTAATACAAGTTGTAATTCAGCATATACAGGTATTCAGCACACTTCAAATGGTGTCTTATCTGTATATTTAAAAAAAGCCAAGAGGGGGGACACCCTTCCCCGAACCCCCGAACCCCCACCCCCTTGCATACCGCTGTATATATTGCATAACGCTGTATATAATAATTGTGGCCAAAAAAATTAAGGGCCAGTGGAAACCCTGAATTTTATCCTTAACATAACAACAAACATCTATCGGTTAGCTAAAATAAGTTTGTCAAATGAAAATATACAATATTTTCAACGACAAAATGCAATGTAACGGTTATATGTTCATTTTTTCTATGTGACAGCTAATCTTCCTATGTTCAGCCCTGCGAAATGGTTTGGTAATCTTCCGTAAGGTCATTCACCTTTAAGTGTCGATGGAAATGCTAATAGTAGAAAACCTGCATACATGAGACATTATGCCACCGCAGTAACCACGACCTGACACATTGATGGAAGCCAGAAATCCAAACGATATATCCACAATGACAGTCAAAAATCAAAACTCTGTAACAACGACCTAGGACATTGCCGCCAGACATCACTGCGAAGGTCTTGGACCATTCGTGCCAGTGTAACATATCAACGCGGGTGCGTAAACGTCCTACCATTAAGTGGCTGTACATTTTGTATGATGTCTTAATTAAACAATGTTTTAGTTACCAAATCCCTTGGGCTTTACCTGGGTTTATTACGAACGATTGTTGTAAGGTATTGATTTGTCATTGGTGACATTAAGTTGCTAACAAAACGCATTAATATTGATTGATGGTATCTCAAGTATTAACACTTGACTGTAATGGTTATATTGCTTTCCGTTTAATTTTCAGGATATGACCATCAGTTTATTAAGATTTCTCAAAAATAACTGAGGCCTCCGAAAGGTAACTTTACGTATTTACTTTTTTCCTGGTCTGCATATATACATGTATGTTGGTTAATGGTAAATGAAACAAGGAAATGCGTATAAAGCAAATTACATGTATATAGTTAACAAATGATCTTTAGGTTACAGCATTTGCTTTGGTCCGACTTCTGGTCAGTCACATTGGTATTGGCGGTCAGCACGTCGACTTAACTGGCACACCCGCATGTGTCTATTCAGTTGTGAGTGGATTCAGCAAATAAAGCCTGCATGGCTCACTCAGTCGGTAAGGTGTGGATCGGTCATATGGCGGTTCGTGATCCGAGCCCGAGACACAACAGCTCCTAGTCGGAAGTTGTGTCGCGGCCAATGTTTTGAGCGGGAACTTGTCGGCTACACTAGCAGGGATCCATCTCTTACTGATTAAAAACCAAGGAAACGTGCCCACGTAACAATCTATAACAGTTACTGTTCTAAACATGCAACTCAAAACATCAACGTTTAATGCGGAAAATAAATTGCGTGCAACTTTTCTCTATGGGATTATTAAACTACAGTGTTGTGGATAACCACCGAACCAAGAGACATGCTATTCACTTGATCTAAAAGTTTTAAATAAGAGAAAATGAAGGCCCCATACATGCGATGATGGTAAATATTATGTGTGTCGCAGGAAGTCTGAATGTATATTTATCAACGTAGTGTATCTAAAAACAAAGTCAACAGCATCCGCAACTTGATAAATACAAAACCGTTACAAGTACGCACTCACAAAAACACACGTACATAGAAAGCGTATACCACCAAGAAAAACACGAAATCTGCGAAAAAAATGCGGTTTTATATTCCTTAAATGGTTGTGAGAGAGATCAGGGAACAGGACGTCATCGCAATGCTTAGCGATGAAACTGTACTTCACATGTTCGAGACCTAACCCCGTGCTTATACAAACTTTTTTCGAGCTCCGCTGAGTTTCATGCTCAAACTGCGGATCAATATATAATGTTATAATAGTACACAGTGGTACACGTATATAAAATTTCCATATATGGTTTGAATATTGTTGACACTATATCTCTCTTGTTTCTTATCATAAATTGTGCTAGAAGTTTAATCGTTTTGTGCTCAAACTCAGTTTAGCCGATGATGAAAAAGGGTCCAGGCTACTGCCTTGAAATAAATTTGCAATGTACTTTTTAAAAAAATTGTTAAGGTTTTTAAACGTTTTTATTCACGGAACAGAACAGAACAGAATATAAATTTATTCACGATTAGCATTACCAGATTACAATTACCTATTGACTGAACCGCTTAGTTGGGCCAGTTATTCTAAACCGCTAAATGAATATCGATTAATTAAATCTTAACTAAAAACAATAACCTACCGGGATTAACAAAATTGATCGTATTTAATAATTCTGCAAGTTCTTTAATTCATTGAACAAAATAAATACACTATTTCACCTACTCTAAAATATTGACTTAAAATCCAAGCCCACAGAGTTAAAATGAAAACAAATTATAACAAGGAAATGTGTATAATCAATATTTTAATGTCTATTTCGTATTATTTTAGCATACAGTTAAAACCATTTTTCTTCGAATTCTAATAACCGCTCCTAGCATGTACTGCCGGAAAAACTAGTCCATAATAGGCCGCCGGCGCCAATAAATGCACATGATGTATAATTCTTTTCTAAATATGATATTTAAATCAAAAACATCTTACCTTTTGAGCTATTAATCCGCGACTGGTAATGTAATACGAAAATATGGGTAAACGTGTTCAAGTACAATCCTTAAGTAGTATGAGTGATGTCACAAGCGAATGACTGTATGAAGACTATTTGAAAAGGACAAACATTCCGCCACCTAATCAACTGAACTAGTTAGGCCACGCTACGTCGGGTTTACGCCCTGTTAAAAGGCAAGCTATTTT
Organism: Saxidomus purpurata; assembly: GCA_022818135.1. Taxonomy (NCBI): domain Eukaryota; kingdom Metazoa; phylum Mollusca; class Bivalvia; order Venerida; family Veneridae; genus Saxidomus; species Saxidomus purpurata. Next base: position 34,315,023 of record JAFMSR010000017.1, read on the forward strand.
TAGAATTAAAGATAAGCCAGACCGTCATTCCTTCTAAATGGCCTTGTCTAACTTTCAATCTTGGCGGGATTTTGTTATCCTTTATAGGGGTGTTCAGTAAAAATTTCGTGCATTTGCCGGTAAAAGATAACTTGTCTAAACCCCAAGTGTAGCATGTTGTACACAAAAGAATGTTCCATTCAAAACCAGTATTAATTCGTTCAACTTAAGAGTCAATTAAAGTCAAGTCAAGTCAAAATCCCTTCTTTCATTCACCTCCTGAATGTAATTATGAGGAACATATATACGAGGCTGTGAATAAAATAATGAGGAACATATATACGAGACTTGGGACTATAATCATGCGGAACCTGGTCTTTATTCCCAAGGCTGTTTTAGTTTGGATTTAATCTTTAAATTTGAACGTATGACGCAGTTTAATAAAACACGAGTCCCCCGCCGTCCTCTAGAGTGATGTCTGAGTGATCTTCTAACCTCCGGGCATTTCAAAATAACAGAGCAACCACTTGGTTTGTCACAGACGGATTATCTTTCGATTTATTTATTATTATTTTTTTTTTTTATTTATTTTTTTTTTTTTTACTTAATTTTAGTTTAGAACTCTTTTTTTCAAATAATACAATAGAAACAGCATCTATATACATGTACAATCACGTATGTCTATTACATATCTGTCATTCATTCTCATTCGGAGATATTTCAAAATCAGTATTCGTATTTGAAGTTTACTATAGAAACGCTATTTAAAAAATAATTTTGACCAAAGTACAACTTAAATTCAAGAAGCTTTTTTAATGTTTACACAATTAAATATATGTTCTATTCATCAAAATTTACCTTCTCATCAGAAAATCTACTGTTAAGTTGTGACAAAAAATGCTTTCAAAACTTTCTTCATTATAATACCTCTGTATTTTGTAAAGGACAACCGCATAGCTGTAATTTCTGATGCATGTCTCTTCATTTCACACATATATCTAGCATTTTTCAACAAAGCTTTAATATTTACAAACCTAATAATATATATAATAACTGTACAACTTTATTTTGCAAAATATACAAACTATTGCACTGTTTAAGAAAGCTGACATAGAAACAAGTCACATTTTTTGTTCATTATGGTAGAGCTATTCAACATTCGTACCTCACACACAGAAAACCAGTCTAAATTAGCTGGTCTTTGATTGGTCAATTTGAAAAAGCAAGCAAACTTCTAGCCAATCACAATTCAGAAACTAAAGACTGGTTTCAAAAAACAGTCTCTGAAACTTTTACTTTAATGATGCAAGATAATTAATTGTTTCTTACTGAAGTTATCAAAATGTTACAAAAAATTAACTTCAACTTGAGAATCAGTTTCAAAATGGTGTATTTCTAAAAAATGTCAAACCCAATGTTTTAAAGGCAGTATGGGTAGTGGTCCTTGTCCGTATGGTGATTTTTTGGAACAAGACTATGGCAGGAATTTAATCAACAGATGCGATTGTTTTCAAGATAACTAAATAATCAACTAGTATGACATTTCAAAGTTTCTGTCAAAAAGATCAACCAACTGTTCTAATATTAGATAACAGAACACACAAATCAGCTATCCAAAAAATACGTCTGCCCTTTTGAATGAGATTATTAAATGTTATCTCCTTGCAAATGTTAATATCATAAATTAGATTGCTATATGCTTCCCTTTGGAAGACAACCTTTCAACAAGTCTAGCAAATTAATACACAATGCTGTTTCATATTGAATGCTGTATTTCATGGGCACGAACCGTATACGGTATTACTAATAACTAAATGTGTGTTTTGCTACCTTGAAACTTTTAGAACGGCAAGCAGCCAAAGAGAGTATTTTAAACTTGTCATCAAATCTAATTTTAGAAGAAAAAAATACACACTTGCAGTAAAATTGTCATCATGTATGCATAGCATTGTGTACACAATGTGTTTTATGAACAAATTTAATCTTTCGATTTATTAATTTATGTAAAAGGCTATTAGATGATGTTTGTGTCAAACAGACTTCAACGACGACAACATTTTCTACCACTACAAACCGTATATTATACACCGTCCACATCAGTACTACAGAAAAATAGTTAGAGGTATATAATTGGAATTTGGCAATGTAATAGATTTGTTTGAAACTTTAACATCTGATCATTTACACTCATTCATGTTCCCTTAGCGCTTAATTCAAGTAAGATTTTCAGTGGAGGTATTTTTAAAATTTGATTTCCCTATCCTGGTTGCCCAACCAAGATAGAGTTATTTTATCATAAGTAAAAATTTGATACACATACTTTGCCTACAGAAAGATACAAATATAAGACCTATTGTATTATATTTGTGAAATATCTGCATTAGATATTATATATTTAGATGGAATTCATTAGAAATTCAAGTTTGAAAAGAAATTTTTACCTCCCTTTACCTATCTTGGGTGCGCACCCAAGATGGATTGGAAATAAATCAATTCAGAAGATACACGGAGGTTTAAAACTTGCATTTTGGTTCAGAATGTTAAGATATTTGTATATCTATCCAATTCAAATGCAAAGTAGAAATTATATTGAAATAAAAAAGAAATACTGAACGTTTTAAATACTTTAATATTAAAGGGGAGTAATTTTATAAAAGTTAATAAAATGTAAATTTCTGATGGGGATCTAACTCTATGTAATGGGTCTTTTTGTTCATTAAATAAATCTCTAACAGAATACACAAAAAGTAAAAATGGTCACCGAATGTTGCTTAAAAGTAATTGACCACCTATATCAATTCATTCACTGCTGTGAGTGTAATTTTTCTGCACTTCTGATTGCTGAGACAGCTGTTTTGTCTGGGGGTTTTCAGGACTACATTTTATCATGGAATGGTTCAAAGATGCAAAAGGGGGTTCAACTCAATACTAGAATATAAATTGATAAAATTGAGTTGTCTCCCTCTAAAATAAATCAAAGTACTAAAATGCGGTTGTGCGTGCACACTTTTCAAGTTAAAGTGGATGCATGGGCTTTAAAGAGAACAGCGGAATTATAATGTCAGGCGTAATATAACGCCGGTTTTTTTATTTTAAAATACTAAATCCAGTCATTTTGGCAAATAATCTACAAATTTAATGATTTACGTGATGGGCTGACTTGTTCCCAAATCCAACAAAATAAGTTTACCAAAACAATCTGTTTGTATGAAATTCCCTCTTTTTATCGTGAAAAAAGCTTTTTGTGCATTTTAGCTACTCCTGTAAAACAATGCATATCTCTCCGCGATATTTGATTCGGATACGTGAGAGATATGACTGTAATCATTACAGTCATATCTCTCACGTATCCGAATCAAATATGGCTACTTTTTACCTTTCACCGGTAGACGGGCGACATGCGATACGACATAATGAAAATGTCGCTTCGCATTGTCGAGCGTCGTTTGAGATTGTCGCATGTCGTTTGATAATGTCGCCGTCGCATTTGCAGGGTCGACACACGACAACGTGAAGTCGTCGACCCTCAAACAAAACCGCGACACGCGATATACGATACGACATTAGGAAAATGTCGCTTCGCATTGTCGAGCGTCGTTTGAGATTTTTGCGTGTCGTTTGATAATGTCGCCGTCGCATTTGCAGGGTCGACACACGACAACGTGAAGTGACATTGCGACAATACGAAGTGACATAGCGACAATGCGATACGACACTCGACAATGCGAAGTGACATCGCGATATATCGTGCTTTTATAGGCGACATTTTAAAGTGGATATCGCGACATTGTCGTTTGAGATTGTCGCCGTCGTTTGCGATTGTCGGGCGTCACTTCGTAATGTCGCTATGTCACTTCGCGTTGTCGTGTGTCGACCATGCAAACGCGACGGCGACATTATAAATGGCCCCAACAGGATTCCGTACATTAAAGCTTGAATTTTATTGTTTGAAAACCAGTCCATTAACATTAAGCTGTCTGGTTCTAGGTTAGGTTATACTAATTTATTTTAGCTCGATTTTGAAGAAAGCTTTGAGCTTATCGAGTCACTCTCGAGTCCGCTTCCTGGAAAACCAGTGCTGGTGTCATATGAGGAGGTACGGTGGTGACCTTGGTGGGGCTCGAACCCGCAACCTCCGGGATGAGCGGCAGACACCTAAACCGCTACACCACCGCTCCCCTAGGTTATATGTTACAATATCAATATTGTGGTTTGCACTTGGCAATATGCTATCCAGTCTTGGGAGGAAACGTCTTGGTGGATCTTAAGGAGGAAATGACTTTGGGGGAAAAGTCTGGAATTCATACACAATAAACAAATGTACTAATCTGCTAGATTCTGTTTGATGTATAGTGATAAATAATTGATTTGTCCTCCTCTACGTACAGGGGTTAATGGTTTCGTTGTGTAAACTATCAACTTAGACTATATGAAGTTCTCATTTTTCCACGTACAATAGTTGAATGGAACTCTCTGTCGGTCTATGTAATCAGTGCTGACGCTGGTGTTGCATTTAGGGCAGCACTAGCTACATTGCCACACGTACCTTAGACAGTACATAGCTTTTATCTTTATAACTACACTAACATTCTTGTTTTCTTCACCACGCATAGAGCGGGGTCGGTCATTCCCGAACGTGCGGCTATTTCCGAACGTTATTTTATATTTTGATGGGCGCCATAGCCAACGCGTTAATAATGAATGGTTTGCCATCAAATGACGCCAATTCTATCTCTTTCCTATTTAATTTCCCCAAAGGTCAATTTGTATTTTTTCATTCGCAGAAATATACAAACAATTAATCGGCACCATTTTCGGCTATTTTCGGAATTACCCGCAGAACTTTCAGCGTGTGCGCCTATTGCCGAACAGCCATAAAATATTTCAGAAATACTGAATTGATACAGATATCTATCACCATTTTAAACAGAATCATATTAAAACAGGTTTTATACATATCTCTTTTAATTAAAGTAAAAACTATATCCAAGTTAGACCAAGGCAGATGCGATACATGTAATTGTATATTTGTGAAGTTGACCCAAAAAAAAGGTTTTTGCATGCATATAAAAGACTAAAAAATGTACTAGCCTCAATTATTAAGGAAGATAGGGAGGGGGTGGGGCGGGCAGTATAGATATGGCTCTGTTCCCTATGCAAACGTGATATATTTTACCGATTAGTATAAAAAAAATCTAATTTATTATTTGAAAAAAAAAACATCTCGGCAAAATCGAACATATATCGAAATTGAAAGGTGTGTGGTTAAAGTCCTGCTAGAGAAATAACAAGGGTCTTGACATGTTCAACTGAGGGAGAAATCCCACGGTCGGTCGGGACTATAAATATTTATAAAAAAGAGTCAACAAATTTACAAATAGGTAGTGATTGCCTTACCAATCTTAAGAATTGCGCACAAAATCACAATCCAAAGACAATGACTATATTACTTAACGTAGAAGTAAATCTTCATATACAATGTATGTCATATTGTACACTGATTAAAGATAGGTCTGCTAGATCTATTTTATGAGTTACTTTCTTGAATTTTTCTTTGTCGTACTAAAACAGAAGACTTAAATCTATGTTCTACTAGAGCAGAATTTAAGACTTAAATCTATGTTCTGGCGTTGTTAGATGTTTCAGAACTTTAAAATCTTGATTGATCACCGGACCTAGACATTTGAAAAGTCACGTACCAAAAATATACCACGTTGAAAACGCTGCAATTTCGGAGTTAAATCCTACAGTTAGGAATTTTCGGAATATGACAAAGTTTATTACAGAATGATTCATCAAAAGAGTGCAATAAAGAGCATGAAATGTAACCAAACACCCCTTGAAGAGATGACTGAGCTTGTCAGGACCAAAATTTTCGGTTTTTATCGAGGAAGTGTCTCCTCGTCCGGTACCGGACGGGGAGACCCAGAGTCTCAACGTCCGGTTCAGCCGGAGGGGGTTTTCTCTCCGCGTCCGGCTCTATTTGTTTTCACTTTTTAGCGCTACAGTTATGAAAATATTACCTACTATTTCTTAGATGAAAAATATTCATTATTTACTATTTTCAGTCTGAAGAACTTCAAATAACGTAATTTATATGAAAATATAGGCTGGGAGGATATTAATTGAACGAGATGTGAAAATTAGTAAAGCTTTATGGAATAATAACTTAACACCTATGGTGGTTTGCATTTAATTACCATTGCAACATAAGATGGAAGTGCGCAATTGAATACAAAAATGGTTTGTAGGTGATTCATGTATAAAGTAAAAACAAGGCGAAGAAAATCAAAGTAAACAAGTCATAATTACACATAAATATTTAAATTTACCACTAACCGTTTTGTTTCCTCTCGCTCCGGCCAGCAAATGTTTCAAAAGTAATTAAGTTTATTGATACGTTACTTACAAGAGTTACTTACTTATATAGCCAATAATTTTACAGTATAGGTCGTCGGTAAACATTGATAAAAGAAGAGAGCCGGACGTGGAGACAAATCCCCCCTAATTGTCTCCACGACCGGACGTGGAGACTGTGGGTCTCCACTTCCTTTTATCGAGAACCCTTTACATATGGCCATTTCCATAGGAGCTCGAGGTCGGGATTATGCTTTTTCCTGCTTTGTTTTGTCATTTTACATTTATTTAAGAACCAAGTTAACAAAATATGATCCTATTTTCCTCGGATCATAACTTTCATATTTTACCGCTGAAGTACCCGGTAGACTGCCAAAAAGGGCAGTGGCTAGAGTTACGGTACCGTAACTCTAGCCTACGAGTCTAGAGTTACGAAAGTTCCGTATTTCTAGCAAAACCCTAAGAGGAAAGGCTAGAGTTACGGAAGTTTATAAAGGTATGTATATTGCTTAAATATATGCATGATAATGTATTGTAAACTTAAATATTTTACCACTATTCGTGAATAAACTGATCTGTTGTATGTACGACAATTTCACAGGCGCCATTTTGGTTATAATTCAATATCGGAACTATCATTGTCATGTTGTATATTCTTGCACATATTTACGTGTTCTGTTTACAAATAACGTTAATTAAACAATAGTAAGATAAAGAAAAGAAGAATATAATAATTCTAAGAGTACGAAAAACGTAAATCAAAAGAAAAAATTAAGATATTTTTTTTAATTTAACAGCTATACTTTCGATCTTTCCTTTTTTCACGATTTGAGTGCCTTCTCGTAGCGTGGCTTAAATATAGTCAGACAATTAAATACAAAAACAACACATTTTACTTAACTTCTATCATGCTTTGCACAACATGTGATATAATTGTCCAACTGCAATGGAACGCTCAAGTAAAGACGAAGATAACAACGATATTTCCGATATTTATGTATTACCAAAATGGCGGCTACGAAGTCGCTGCATTTGCCGACAGATCGGTTTATTCACTATTACAGGTGAAATATTTAAGTTTACAATACATTATCATGCATATTTAAAGCAACATACATATACTATTATAAACTTCCGTAACTCTAGCCTTTCCGTTTAGGGTTTTGCTAGAGATACGGAACTTCCGTAACTCTAGACTCGGGGGCTAGAGTTACGGTACCGTAACTCTAGCCACTGCCAAAAAGAAAAGGAGTGACAAACGCCATGGTATCCAACACAAACTGCTAAGAGTTACGTCCCTCAAAAACTGGTTCTCCGTTTACCAATGTGACGCTTTATTCAGTATACTTGGTACTTCAGCGGTAAAATATGAAAGTTAAGATCCGAGGAAAATAAGATCATATTTTGTTAGCTTGGTTCTTAAATAAATGTAAAATAACAAAACATAGCCGGAAAAAGCATAATCCCGACCTCGAGCTCCTATGGTCTCCTCCTCAAAAGCATAAACAGTTAGAAAGTACTGTGTGAAAATCAATTTTAGACTATTAAAATATATTTGTACTGTATTTGACTTTTCTTGTAACATTCAAATTGTTCGGAAATAACCGCAGGTCATGTTCAGTAGGGTCGGCGGAGCTCAACCAGTCAAATCGCTGTCCTAACTGACGTATATATTTACTACAGTCTAACCTAATGGCATGAAGAGTTGTCTTTCTTTCCGGAAGTAACACAAGCGAGGAAATGCGAGATTTCGTCCTTTCCGTACAGCCAACATGGGTGAGTAGACGTCGTAGTACATACCTACTGAAAATCTGTCGTCATCTTTATTGTTAAGATATGTTTTACATTTTAATTATGTTGTATTGATAGAAAAATGGGTTGGCTTTCCAGTTCAGCTTTAAAAGCGAAGGATCTCTCACGAAATTTGTAAATATTTGATCGGATTTATACGCTCGAAATAAATTTACTCTGGCTGCAAATAAATACCATGTCTCATGTTAAGACTATAATCAGTTGTGATAGTGCATGTAAACGTTAAATACAAACAGTTTATAGCTTATTTTCTTTATAAAATGTTATGCCAATTAACACAAACGTGGAAACAATTGCGTCTTGTGAAAATACCAAGATTTCCAAATCTGAGCCTTCAGAATAAGACCATGCTGCCTACATTGTTGATGCCAATTCTCTACCAATATTTGCAGGTATCTCCCGTGATAAGTGGCATAAGCGTAGGTCCACTGGTGGCCGTGTTAACCAGCTTCGAAAGAAGAGGAAGTTTGAACTTGGTCGTCCACCAGCACAAACAAAGGTACTGTTAGTATCAAAGGGATCTGTAACTTTTATCTACCAGGTTCTACTAGTCCAACTAATTGTACGCGCGTCGAGATATTGTGTTATTGTTTGTATGGGCAATATCTCTCCTCTACGTACAACATAGAAACCCGGCTTTCTGTGGTGAGCGTTCCTCCCAAATTTTCGGCGGCGGCTTTAAACCGTCAAAAGTCTTAATAAAATTAATATTTCTGTAACTTGTTGACGATACCTTTAAAGAATATCCATTTCCACATCAATTTATTCCATTTGTATCTCGCAATACATCAAAATAAGAGTTTTGACGAATTATAAACACATGCACTACCTAAGTTTACACATCTCCGCTAAAGTCACGTGATAAATACCAATAAATAGCTTACACTACCGCGAACGGCTAACTGCGGACAAGCTTACGCGACGTAAATGTGTACTGTAGGCTGTTCGTCAGTATTTAAAATTTAAATATCAAAACTCCGCAAGGAGGACAGCAAATTATTTATCTTTATAATTTTAACAGCACTTGCCATACTTGTTTATGCCTGCCATGTGCTTGAACTGCATTCATTTGTTCACGACCGTGTTCTATTGAAAGCACGTGGTCATGTCATATTTGGCGGGAATGTTTTCGGCGGAATCTTGGCTTCAATATACAAACTAAATATTTCAATTTTACGGAGGAAAACACAAATTACAACCTGATAATTAGATCCTTGCAAAATTTCTTCAGTCAAACAATTCATGTAAATACATAGATTGTAAAGTATTTCTGATTTTATTTTTGGGTATTTCGGTTGATCCACGGCATGCACCGGGCTCATCAGATTACAAGTTCGCATTGAAATAACAACATAAAACGGAACCCCAACCTACAAACCCATCGTTTTTCAACATATTACTGGTACAGGAAACAGACATATTTTAAGGCCTTATGTTGATTTACAAAATATAAGTAAGATAGGAAAATAAACTTGCAGAATGTAGTTAATTTTCTGACTTGTTTTCTCTATCATCAGGAAAAAAAAGTTCGATTTGTCCGCAGTCACCATCATTTATAAAACTAGCAAACAGTCAGACTATTTTACGTACAGGACGTTACGGGATATAGCCATTTTCAGCGTACACATTTCACTACCGTGGTAGCATATAAATATGGCGGAGGGAGTAAACAAACGCAACCGTGAAAGGAAACTTTAGCTGATAACTTTCTTTAAACTTGAGCGACTGACGATATTGAACAGTAAATACATTCATTTTTATGTTATATTACAGGTTCTTAGTTAAAATATATTGTCGTTCGATGTTTCTACCTAAATCTCTGTTTCACCACAGAAAGGTAGGTTTCTAGTTTTGACGTTATAGCGAGATTCTGACCCAAAGCGAGAATATCTCGGAATTTGCTCAAGACGTCGCTTAAATATTTTGACTAAGGTTCTACCTGCGTGTGACAATATCCAACTTTACTTATAAATATGCATACTTATTACTGCTGCATAGGTCCTTGCTAAAGAAAAGTTGTACAATGCTCTGATATGCATAAATTTGTCCAGATTAATTATAACCAGTGTTACACACGATGAATTTTATAGCTTATGATTACACTAATCGTCCCTGGCCTTCAGTTATAATCAGTAATTTATTGTTGGAGTAACAGTGAAGATGTACATGATAACATTTCAAATGGTTTTTAATGCATCTGTTCCGGACCTCTCTTTAATGATTAAAAATTGATTTTCGTGAGGACCCCGGTAGATTTAGACGATATGAAAAATGTATACTTACCTGCTCTTCAACTTCAAGCATAGCCATAACACGCTGGTTTCTATTATTTCCCTCAAGTTAAGATGAGAAAGACTAGTGAAGAAAGGTAAATGATGATTTGCATAAACACCATCTTTCGGATGAAAGTCATTGATTTAACTTGTAAACTCTGATGCCTTTCTTTCTAGATTTGTAATCGTAAACTAGTACCACAGTCGAGTACTGCAGGTGAAGCAAAAAGCTTTGCATGAAAAAAAAACTATTCAAGTTTAAATATAAGGGAGAAATAATTGAAATATTGTGATGCCTAAATGTTGTCTTAACACAATCAAGGTCAGATTATGCCGTTAGCATGAACAGTTGACAGAATTGAAATTAGGATTTCCTATTTACAGCTTGGTCCCAAGCGTATTCACACTATCCGAACCCGCGGAGGTAACAAGAAGTACAGAGCATTGCGTCTAGATACAGGGAACTACTCCTGGGGATCTGAAGGTAATTCTTGTGCATTTCTTTACAACACCTGCATTAGGTACACCAGCTAGTGTACAAATTCTGCTGTCATTACTCGTACAAATTGAAGAATTGACAAAGTGGTATTTACATAAATTATGAGTTAACTGCTGGCCATGAAAATGCAAGAAGTAAGCAATATACATCAACACCTGCCTTGCTGACAAGGAGGTGACTGCCTTGGTTACCAGTGCAGATCATGATCAGCCTGCACATGTTGGAAGTTTTGATCATGATTTAATTTGCTTGATATTAAGTCGGTAAATTTCTGTTAGCACTGCCGAGATAAGACACTGTTGATTCAGCTAGCTGAAAGTCATCAGTAATAGCTGTATGTTAAATGTTTCTTTTCTAGCAATATCAAGGAAGACCAGAATAATCGACACTGTCTACAATGCCAGTAACAATGAGTTGGTGAGAACCAAGACACTTGTTAAGAGTACAATAGTGCAGATTGATGCAACACCATTCAGGCAGTGGTATGAGGCACATTATGCCTCCCCTCTGGGTCGTAAAAAGGGAGTTCGATTGGTAAGTTGTGCTAAAGTTTATGCTTCTGTGTGTTGCCATCAAATGGTTTTATGCTTTTTCTCTATATTTTGAAGCAAATTTTTTAATGGTTGGGTGATTGCAGTGTCATAAAGTGTAGAAAAATTTAGTGGCTGGGGACAACATTTACTGGTCGAGTCTCCAGACCGCAGTAGATTCTGTCTTTTAACACTTTGCACCTGCTTGGTTTTGAACCACTTAAGTCGCATATAAATGGGGAAAAGATATTGTCTGAACCAAAAGTGAAATTGCCGCAAGATGAAAATAAATTACTGCAGGTGTATTGTTCAGCATGATTAGGCCTAATTGAATTTGTATGATGTTAGATAGATGTAGAGTTTAGAGAAGGCATTTTCGTATCTCCAGGCATAGCTATGTGTTGTGCAGGGTCGTTCATAAATGCAATAGTAAATACAGATTGTCATCGTTGGATGGTCATCATTGTTAGATGATTGTCTTGGTTAAAGGTCTGTAACATGAAGATGAAATATTGAATTTGTACTTGGTAGTCTGCTCATCACACATGCAGCATTTTACAAGCTTTTTTCTTGTAAGCCAATGAAAACTCTTGGTTTTAAGAGGCACATTACGCAGTGTTTTTTGGGGGCCGAAATTCGGCCCCATTCCCCTCCAAAATTAATATATATTTTTCCCCATTTTTGACAAAAAATTCCCCTCGAAATGTTGAAAAAATCTTAGATTTATTTAATCAAGAGTTGGCCAAACTTGTTATTAAAACGTAAGTTTTCATAAATTAAAGCTTCAGAATAATTTCTTGCAACTATCTGACACCTTACCTGAGAAATAGTCGGCCGAAAATCGCTGATTTTTCGTTTGTCACCTATTTTCGCGACCCCGATTTTTGTTATTTTTTCAACGAAAACTGTGTTCCAAAGAAGAAAAAAGATACTAATACAATGTTTTCAATTGAACATAGAAGTATAACTTGTTTTTCACAGGTGTTTTAACACCAGTGCTGCTAAGTTTTGTTCCTGACGCCAGTATTTTTATATTAAATTGTGTTATGTTAAATTCTTATGTCATCTCTTTATATTTGGCAAAAGAATAATGTCATTTACATACTTGATAGTTTTGGTTCTTTATAATATTACATTTTTAAACAGTATATTTTATACATTTTCTAAAAAATCCCCCTTTTCTGGCAAAATGACGTAAAAATTCCCCACCAGACAGGCCCGCCACCCTTCCCCTCAGACTGAAAAAAACAGTTACGCCACCCCTCTGGGCATATTTTCCAAGTTTGTGGAAGGCACCCAAGCCCCTCAATTTTGGGAAAATTAAAATGATAATTGGCTGAAGGGGACACTAAAATCCTGGTGTAAAGTCAGTTTGGGGAAAACTGCATGATTTTAAACAAATATAAGTTTGGGAAGACGCCTTGTACCGGCCTCTGATACAGAGGGTAAAATGCCCTGGAGTTTACGTTTTTGTGTGAACCCAGAACAATCTGTAACCATCAACTGATTTTATGCTCTTCCTAAACATTGCTAAGCAGGTTTCTATGGATTGCTGAATGTATTGTCATCAAATGCACAATTTTTAGTGCCATGGGACATTACTGGTCGGGGATCTCCAGACCAGCTGGGTTTTGAATCAGAGGTATAAAAAAATATTATTGTCCCAAGTTAAATTCAGGCAGTTTGAAAATAACTTACTGCGGGTGTATTATACTGTATGATTAGGCCTTATTTTATTTATGTGATGTCAGAGATTTAGAGTTTAGAGAAAGCATTTTCGTATCTCCAGGCATGGCTATGTGTTATGCAGGGTCGTTCATAAATGCAAAAGTAAACACAGATTGTCATCGTTGGATGATCATCATTATTGGATGATTGTCTTGGTTAAAGGTCTGTAAACATGAAGATGAAGTATGGAATTTGTACTTGGCAGTCTGCTTGTCACACATGCAGCATTTTACAAGCTTTTTTCTCATAAGCCAATGAAAACTGTAAGAGGCACATTGCGCCACCCCTCTGGGTCTGAGTTTACGTTTTTGTGTGAACCCAGATTGTGTGTGACCATCAACTGGTTTTATGCTCTTCATCTAGATTGTGTTGCAGGTTTTATGGATTGCTGAATGTATTGTCATCAAATGTAAAATATTTAGTGGCTCAGGCCAACATTTAATGGTTCTCCATACAACATGGGGATTCTGTCCTGTAACACTTTGTACCTACTTGGTTTTGAACCACATATAGATTGGAAGAAGACATAAATTTGCCTGAACCAAAGTTGAATTGCTGCAATTTGAAAATAAATTACTGTGGGTGTATTTTTCCACATTATTTGGCCTAATTGAATTTCTTTGATGTTATAATATAACTTGAATAGATGTCGTTTAGAGAAAGCATTTTCGTATCTCCAGGCATAGCTATGTGTTATGCAGGGTCGTTCATAAATGCAATAGTAAACACAGATTGTCATCGTTGGGTGGTCGTCATTGTTAGATGACTGTCTTGGTAAAAGGTCTGTAACATGAAAAATAAATATGGAACTTGTACCAGGCACTCTGCTTGTCACACTTGCAGCATTTTACAAGCTTTTTTCAGCAGAGTTCTTAAAAGTGCTATGGATGTGTATAAACTGCATATTTTAACATTTTTGTATCTTTTTAAATGATGCTCGCTCATGCTGTGTTGCCGCCTATAATTATGAGCCGTGACAAAATCATTTATTAAATGTGAGTTAATTTGATGTTCAAACCTACAACTTAACAGTGTTTGAAATCCTGTGTCGTAAAGCAGCGGACATTACGAGGATTCTAACCGAAATAATAATTATGTTGTTTTTGATTTGATCATTTTGAATCTGCCAGGCTACTTTCAACATCTATTTTAACAGGCCTTAAATTCAAGGATGTATAAATCGTACAGTCCGGGGGATTTGATTTTGAATTTGAAAAGATCTGAATGTTATTATTGAGAATAACTTTAAGGCGATGTCATTATCTTGTAATGCGTATACATTTCATCTCTTCATTTCGTTTTAGAAACTATATATAGAAAGCATTTTGGCTCTAGTTTCTTATATGGGCATATGATGTATATTTTACCATCTTTCGACTGATAGTTGATGCTGTCAAATCTTACCTGATGTCCATTAAAAAAAATCAATATATAAAGGACCGTAATACTCTAGTGTTTATTGTATTGTTTGTGTGCTGTGAAATACATATGGAGCGATTGCCTGAGAATTTTTGTGCTATGCATTTCAGTGCAATTACTTTCAATGTGAAAAAGTCTATTACCTTAAGTGAACATTAGTGATCCTGTTAAATGACTTGATGGTTGTCAAACTTTCAGAGAGCTTCGTCGTGACCAAGTAGTGACCCCTCTTTATTTTAAGATCAAGTGCGTCGAGATCGTGGTCACTTCAGACAGATACTGGAATATTTTGTAGAAATTTGATGTTTACTTGTTTAGTGAGTGGCAGATGATGTGTTCTATTACCATCTTTCGACTGAAAAAAATTGTGTCGATAATTTTTTGAACTGATGCCATTCATGTGATATTCATATTTATACCAATAATTCTAGACATGTATCCAAATGGTCCAGATTTGATTGAATATTTGCAAATGGCAGTACATTCTGTAAATCTGAGACAGATTGATAGGAGTAATAGTATTAAGATTTTCAAATTTCTTTGTAATAGTATGAATTTAAATTCAGTATTACAATAGGAATTTATACTAATGTATGAATTTAAATTCAGTATTACAATAGGGATTTATACTAATGTATGAATTTAAATTCAGTATTACAATAGGAATTTATACTATGTATTAGGTAGGCAAACTTGTTTTTCATCCACTGAAATATGTGTGTTCTCTCACACACTTGTTATGTACCATAAACAATTTTGAAAATTGCTAATGATAAGATTTTAGAGTAGAGAAAAGCAGTGGGATATTTAATTTTCTTTGGATGACAAAAGTGGCACAATAATGACTTTTTAGGGCCCACAGGCATTTTTGCATCTCCAGGCATAGCTAAGATGCAGGGTTGCTAATAAATGCAACAATAAATACAGATTAGCATCGTTGGATGATCGTTGTTGCAAGACGATTGTCTTGGTAAAACGTCTTTGACATTACTTTGAAAGACAGTGTATTACTTTGTATTCCAATAGACTAAGACCAGTCTGCAGTGCAACTGCTTACAGAGGATCTTTGACTAGTGAGACTAATGTATTACTTCAATAATCCAGTCCGCAGTGTAACTCTGACTAGTGCAAGACACAATCATGCAAATTAAATAAAATTCAGGTCATGGTCATGATAAACTAAAGTCATAAGAAGTATAATTAAAATTGTGCATCTCATTTTGTGTTATTTTAGACAGAACAGGAAGAGGCCAACCTTAACAAAGTTAGGTCAAAGAAGACCATGAAGAAATACGAAGAAAGACAGAAAACAAAACAAGTAGAACAAGCCTTGGAGGACCAGTTTGCTACAGGACGTGTTTTGGGGGGTGTTTGTTTATGGTTCAAATAGAGGTAGGTACATGCATTATGGTTCATACTGTCTTGGGATGGATGGTAGGTATGTATGACTGCATAATTTAAGGCTCTTAGCACTGAAAATTACCTAGGTTACGTTGTACTGGTTCAGTTTTTTTTTCCACAAGTGGTTTGAAACAGCTAGTCAAGGGATGCATCGGAATAAGCCAGATTAAACTGAACTTAGGTTACAATGTATGTTTCTTTTCCGCAAGTGCATTACACCAATGGTTGAATGACTTTGATTTGTGACAGGTGCCGTTTATGAGTCAACATTTTCACATTATGTGTTTAAAGGTGTTGTAAAGGTGACAAACAACCTGATGATCAGAAGCTTTCTAAATGACTTGCAATGATGACATCAAACTTAGGACACCTTTTAATTCAAACATGTAATAAAACTCTGTTACCGTTACCTGAGCAAGTCTGTTATTGTCATATTTTGATCAAGGGGCACTGAAACTGTGATTGGTGACTATTAAAAAAAAAAATTGAAATTAATGATTTTGTTGACGAATGTACATGATTTGTTTTTGAAAGGAAATTTGAGTTCAGTACATTTCAAATATAACTGATATACCTGACCTTTACACTTTTGTCTCACTATGAATATGTTGCTGTTATAACATTGTGGTGCAGTGGTAGCATGTTTGATCAGGATCCAAGGGTCCAGGGTTTGCTCCCAAATAGTGCCACGATGGTTGTGTCCTTAGGCAAGAAACAGATTTTTCCATATTGCCTCTCTCTCTGATTGAGATTGATTCCATCTGGAATACGACTCAAGATTAATCTTAGTTGTAAGAAATTGTTTGGCAATTTTGTATACAGGGTAATGTAATGCAAGTTTATGATGTTTAAACATTTGTGACATTAAGCTACGTATATACCATGCAAGATTCTGCCTTCACACCATGCAGTCTGTGTTGAACATTAACAATGTATCTGAACAAAGGAAAGTCAAATTTTCACTGAAAATTATATCTGTAGTTGACGGACTATTGTAGATAGACATAAAGAAGTTTGCAGTGATGAAAATTCTTAGGACACCTTTTAAAGAACCATGTGAAAAACATCAGCGATACCAAACCTGAGCAAACTTCCTGCATGAAAGTCTGTGTGAATGAGTCATAAATTGTGCTGTTCGGAACAATTGATAGTTTACAGTAATATTTAAATCTAAGAAGACTTGCAATGATGACATCAAACTTAGGACACCTTTTAATCCAAACATGTAATAAAACACTGTTACCGTTACCTGAGCAAGTCTTGATTTTAAGTTAAGTAAAAAAAAAAACGAAACAGCGGCATAATATTTCTTTAATCTTAGCTAAATGGACAAACAATTTGGTCAGTATCACTGTTTGAATGGATGTCAACTACTGAAAAAGCAAATCGTGCAGATAATAATCAGACTGCAAATGTATCGAAGTCAGAATCACTTGCTTCAAGCATGGTAGGAGTTAAGACAAGCTGTGAGATAATAATACAAAATCAAGTAAAGTATTTGCCTTTGGTTGTCGTTGTCTTGTGCCTCTTCAAAATAATGTTTTTATACCCCCAACCCACCCACCAACACAAAGTGTAAGGGGGAATGTACACTGGACTCAGCTTGTTTGTCTGTAGACAAAATCTTGTGAACACTAAATCTCTAAAACCCCTGGTCAGAATTCAAATATACTTAACAGAAGTGATAAGAACAATGCCTAGTTGTGCATGGTCCAGGTCAAAGGTTAAGTTATACAATTTGCCAAAATGCATTTATATAGAAAATAAGATATGTATGGAGGGATACTATTTAAATATACAAAAAAGGAAGTTTGCTGTGATGAAAATTCTTATGATACTTTTTAGATTCCGTGAAAAATTTGCTTACCAAATCTGAGCAAACTTCCTGTACCAGAATCTGTGTGAATGATGATACACTAACTGTACTGTAGTATTAAATCCCTGAAGACTTGCAATGATGACATCAAACTTAGGACACCTTTTAATCCAAACATGTAATAAAACACTGTTACCGTTACCTGAGCAAGTCTTTGTGGCAAAAAAAATACACCAGGATATTTCTTAAACCTACCTCTGCTAAATATCTGAAATCGGAATTGGATCTTGTCAACCAAATAGTGAAGATGATTATCATGTTATATCAAAGGCAGATTCCCTTGCTTGCTGCAGGGTAGGAGAGTTGATAATAAATCTGCAGGTAATGAAAGTCCAAATCAAGTCCAGTATTTGTTTGTCTTGTTGATTATGACTTCTATAAAGGGACAGCACATGATGAGCCTAATGTGCATTTCATGATCATGATGATGTTTCAGTGTAGCTCTGATGTTGTTTCTATTCTCATACAACACAGATGTTTCTGTTTGTTGTGGGTACAGTACATTCAATGCCTTGTGTTGTTTATGATTTTATAGCCAATTTTCAGCTATAGCGCAGTCCTTTTACAGGTAGACAGTTTACCTCGTAAGCCAAAGTTCACATCCATGACCCTTAAATCAGAGAGAGGTTTGCAGTGATTTAAAGCTGGATACATGTACTAGAGTCACTCAACTAAGGAGGCAGTGACTTCAAGGCCTTACGGGAAAAACTTCAGACAGTATTGTTGTCTGTTCTTTTTGTTGATATTATTTTAGTTTCTAAAATCATGGCTAAGGAAGTTTGAAGTGACAAGAGGCGTTATTTATTATGTACTGATGCACTAGTTTCTATGATTTACACTTTGTATAAGGAGGGTCATTAGGTTATAAAATAGTAGGTCCTTTCAGATTGTGTATTTGGAATACTGGTCATGTCCTACATAAATGGTGTACACTATTTAGTTATTACAAGGGGCTAAAATGCATTTATAGGGGGGAAATGTATTTCATGTTGAGGGATATTATTGAAATACATAAAAAAGGGAAGTTTGCAGTGATGAAAATTCTTAAAACACCTTTTAGATCCCGTGAAAAATTTGCTTACCAAATCTGAGCAAACTTCCTATATACAGGAGAATGATACAGATCTATACTACTTACAAGATGTTACATCAGTAGCTTTACTCTTCAGAATGAAACATTAACTGTACTGTAGTTTTAAAGGAAGACTTGCAATGATGACATCAAACTTAGGACACCTTTTAATCCAAACATGTAATAAAACACTGTTACCGTTAACTGAGCAAGTCTTGGTAGCAAAAAAAAAAAAACAGCAGAATATTTTTTAAAATATTTGTTTTAAATTACGAAAATGGACAAGCATCTTTCAATTTGAACAGTGTCAATTGTTGATACGGATGTGGACTGAAAATGAAGTAACTAAATAGCAAATAATACAGATACAAATATAATTATAGACTGCATGTGTGTTAAACTGTAATACTTTTGCTTCAGGCAGGGTACGAGTTAAAAGTCGGGCTGCGTGTTAAAAATAATAAAGTCAAGTATTTAGTTGTCTTTGTGATAATGACTATAAAGGGACAGCACATGATGAGCCTAATGTGCATTTCATGATCACGATGATGTTTCAGTGTAGCTCTGATGTTGTTTCTATTCTTGTACGATGCCAGTGTTGCTCACTAGTGTATTCAGTAGTAGAATGAGAAATTGGTAGGGTGAAAGGTGTGTTTCTGTTTGTCATTCAAGGCCTTGTGTTGTTTTATGAGTTCTTTTGCAACTGTATTGTAGTCCACCTAAAGGCAGAGAGTTTAGCAAATAATTCTTGGTTTCTTAGAGGATCCATAGTTCATAGGCTGGCTACTTGAACCACAAGACTAAGAAGGCACTGATGATGTAAGGCCTAATAGGAAAAACTAAATCCCAAGGGAAGGCACAAAGTCTTTATCCAATATTGCCTGTTCTTAGTTTGCAATTATAGGAAACACTATGATGCTGTTCTGATAAAAAAAAGAGTTCTTGGCTTAGGAAAAGATGTGGACAAGAGCATTATTCCTGTCTAATTGCGAAATGTAACTCTAGTAGCAACCATGGTTTGTACAAAGTGTCAAAATGGTAGGTCTTTTCAAACTTTGTATTGGGAATACTTGCATGTTCTACATTTATGGTGCACACTGTTAAGTTACTACAATGGGCTAAAATGCATTTATAAGGAAACAAGATATGTCAAGATGAATACATAAAAAAGTGAAGTTTGCAGTGATGAAAATTCTTATGATATCTTTTACATCCCGTGAAAAATTTGCTTACCAAATCTGAGCAAACTTCCTGTACTAGAATCTGTGTGAATGATACACTATATACATGTATCTTAAGTAACCCAACTATTCAGAAAACACTAACCGTACTGAAGTTTTAAATCCCTGAAGACTTGCAATGATGACATCAAACTTAGGACACCTTTTAATCCAAACATGTAATGAAACATTGTTACCGTTACCTGAGCAAGTCTTTTTAAGTTATGAGAGACTTTTCTTAAATTGAGTAGAAAGAACAGCAGGATATTTCGTAAGGGTGTATGATGAGATTTTCCAGTACTGGTAAATATTGCAGATATCCCATTTTGGTATGCAAGAATTTGTGTTCTTTTATATAAAGGGGCAGCACATGATTTTCTATAAAGGGCCCTTAGGGTAGCTTACGATGAGCATAATGTGCAAATCATGAGAACAGTGATGTTTTAGAGTAGCTCTAATGTTGTTTTTATTCTCGTACAACGATTCACAGATATTGCTCACTAGTGTATTCAGACGTAGAATGAAAATTTGGTAGGGTGAAAATTTGTTGGCAGAGACCATTCTGATACAAGGCTTTGTTTTGATTCATGAGTTTAAAGCCCATTTTCAGCTGTATTGCAGTCGTTGTACAGAGAGTTTAGCTAATAATTAAAGTTCCTTGGGAGAACCAATCACATAAGGAATGCTACTAAAATACATAAAAAGAGAGATTGTAGTGTGAAAATTCTTGCACCTTTAAAATCCTGTTAAAAAGCTTCAGCTCACCAAATCTTGGCAAACGTCATGTGTGGATGGTGCGTAAATTGTACAGTGGAATGATACGTAGACTTTGTGTAGTTGTTGAATATCAAAAGACTTGCTATGGTTACCGTTACCTGAGCAAGTCTTTTGAGTTGAATGAACAGCAAACAGAGAGGATATTGTCCGGAGATGTTAGCTGTTTGTAGGTGAAAAAAACACATTTATTTTCTGCTTTTAGATGTATCTGGTTACAAAGTTTTATCTAAATACGAGCAATAGAATACAGCAACAATTATGAAATAGACTCTTGCCTATCCATCATGTAGATTGGCTACATATTAATCAAGAGCTAAATGTGCAAACCTTAATCACAACAATGTTTCAGTAAAACTCTGATGTTATTTCTGTTCTTAGAAGCAACACTCAACAGATATCATTGAATGGTTGCAATGCTGAAATTCGTTTCATTAGGTTGTTTGTTACTTTCTTGTGTTGTGCACATGCAGTGCATAAATTTTAAAAGAGGAATAAAAAAACGGGGAATCAAGGTTAAAACAAAAGAACGCGAAGTTTGCCGTGATGAAACTACTTTGGAGACCTTTTGAACAACCGTGTGAAAAACTAAAGCATTACCAAACCTGAGCAAACTTTGTGTTCTAGAATCTGTCAGAATGAAACATGAACTGTATTGTAGTTTTAAAGGAAGACTTGCAATGATGACATCAAACTTAGGACACCTTTTAATCCAAACATGTAATAAAACTCTGTTACCGTTACCTGAGCAAGTATTTTCAGTTGAATAAACTGCAAACAGAGAAGATATTGTCCAGAGATGTTAGCTGTTTGTAGGTGGAAAAAAACACAATTATTTTCTGGTCTTGGATGTATCCTTGTGAATTTTTATCTAAATATGAGCAATGAAATACAGTAACAATTATGAAATTAACTATCTTGCCTATCCATCATGTAGATTGGCTACATAACAAGAGCTAGAAGTGCAAACCTTAATCACAACAATGTTTCAGTGTAACTCTGATGTTATTTCTGTTCTTAGAAATAACACTCCACCGATATGATTGAATGGTTGCAATGCGGAAATTCGTTTCATTAGGTTGTTTGTTTCTTTCTTGTGTTGTACACATGCAGTGCATAAGTTTTAAAAAAGGAATAAAAAACCGGGGAATCAAGGTTAAAACAAAAGAACGCAAAGTTTGCCATGATGAAACTACTTTGGAGACCTTTTGAACAAACATGTGAAAAAACTAAAGCATTACCAAACCTGAGCAAACTTTGTGTTCTAGAGTCTGTCGGAATGAAACAAAAACTTAACTATAGATTCAGAATGAAACATGAACTGTATTGTAGTTTTAAAGGAAGACTTGCAATGATGACATCAAACTTAGGACACCTTTTAATCCAAACATGTAATAAAACACTGTTACCGTTTCCTGAGCAAGTATTTTCAGTTGAATAAACTGCAAACAGAGAGGACATTGTCCGGAAATGTTAGCTGTTTATAGGTGAAAAAAAAACACATTTATTTTCTGCTTTTAGATGTATCCTTGTGAATTTGATCTAAATATGAGCAATGAAATACAGCGACAATTATGAAATTGACTGTATCTTGCCTGTCCATCATGTAGATTGGTTACATATCAAGAGGTAAATGTGCAAACCTTAATCACAACTATGTTTCAGTGTAACTCTGATGTTATTTTTGTTCTTAGAAACAACACCACCGATATCATTGAATGGTTGCAATGAGGAAATTTGTTTCATTAGGTTGTTTGTTACTTTCTTGTGTTATGCACAATCATGCAGTGTATAAGTTTTAAAAAGAGGAATAAAAAGACGGGGAATCTAGGTTAAAACAAAAGAATGCGAAGTTTGCCGTGATGAAACTACTTTGGAGACCTTTTGAAGAAAAGTGTGATAAAACTAGCATTACCAAACCTGGGCAAACTTTGTGTTCTAGAATCTGTCGGAATGAAACAAAAACTTAACTATAGATTCAGAATGAAACATTAACTGTATTGTAGTTTTAAAGGAAGACTTGCAATGATGACATCAAACTTAGGACACCTTTTAATCCAAACATGTAATAAAACTCTGTTACCGTTTCCTGAGCAAGTATTTTCAGTTGAATAAACTGCAAACAGAGAGGATGTTGTCCGGAGATGTTAGCTGTTTGTAGGTGAAAAAAAAAAACACAATAATTTTCTGGTTTTAGATGTATCCTTGTGAATTTTTATCTAAATATGAGCAATAAAATACAGCAACAATTATGAAATTGACTGCATCTTGCCTGTCCATCATGTAGATTGGCTACATATCAAGAGCTAGATGTGCAAACCTTAATCACAACGTTTCAGTAAAACTCTGATGTTATTTCTGTTCTTAGAAACAACACTCCACCGATATGATTGAATGGTTGCAATGCGGAAATTTGTTTCATTAGGTTGTTTGTTTCTTTCTTGTGTTGTGCACATGCAGTGCTTAAGTTTTAAAAGAGGAATAAAAGAAAGGGGAATCAAGGTTAAAACAAAAGAACGCGAAGTTTGCCATGATGAAACTACTTTGGAGACCTTTTGAACAACCGTGTGAAAAAACTTTAGTATTACCAAACCTGAGCAAACTTTGTGTTCTAGAATCTGTTGGAATGAAACAAAAACTTAACTATAGATTCAGAATGAAACATTAACTGTTCTGTAGTTTTAAAGGAAGACTTGCAATGATGACATCAAACTTAGGACACCTTTTAATCCAAACATGTAATAAAACACTGTTACCGTTTCCTTGAGCAAGTATTTTCAGTTTGAATAAACTGCAAACAGAGAGGACATTGTCCCAAAATGTTAAGCTGTTTATAGGTGAAAAAACCAAACAATTATTTTCTGCTTTTAGATGTATCTTTTTGAAATTTAACTAGATATGAGCAATGAAATACAGCAACAATTATGAAATTGACTGTATCTGTGCCTGTCCATCATGTAGATTTGCTACATATCAAGAGGTAAATGTGCAAACCTTAATCACAACTATGTTTCAGTGTGAACTCTGATGTTATTTCTGTTCTTAAGAAACTAAGACCACCGATATGATTGAATGGTTGCAATTCGGAAATTTGTTTCATTAGGTATTTTTGTTCCAACTTTCTTGTGTATTGTAGACAATCATGCAGTGCACAAGTTTTAAAAATTCAGGAATGATAAAGACGGGGGAATCTAGGTTAAAACAAAAGAACGGGAAGTTTGCTGTGATGAAACTACTTTGGAGACCTTTTGAAAAAAAGTGTGATAAAACTTAGCGTTACCAAACCTGAGCAAACTTTGTGTTCTAGAATCTGTCAGAATGAAACAAAAAATTTTAACTACTGGATTCAAAATGAAACATGAACTGTATTGTAGTTTTAAAGCCCTGAAGACTTGCAATGATGACATCAAACTTAGGACACCTTTTAATCCAAACATGTAATAAAACACTTGTTACCGTTACCTGAGCAAGTCTTTTGAGTTGAATGAACAGCAAACAGAGAGGATATTGTCCGGAGATGTTAGCTGTTTATAGGTGAAAAAAACACATTTATTTTCTGGTTTTAGATGTATCCTTTTAAATTTTTATGTTGATATGAGCAGTGAAATACAGCAGCAATTATGAAATTGCCTGCATCTTGCCAGTCCATCATGTAGATAGGCTACATATCAAGAGGTAAATGTGCAAACCTTAATCACAACAGTGTTTCAGTGTAACTCTGATGTTATTTCTGTTCTTAGAAACAACACCACTGATATCATTGAATGGTTGCAATGCGGATATTTGTTTCATTAGGTCGTTTGTTACTTTCTTGTGTTGTGCACAATCATGCAGTGCATAAGTTTTAAAAGAGGAATAAAAGACGGGAATTTAGGTTAAAACAAAAGAAAGCGAAGTTTGCCGTGATGAAACTACTTTGGAGACCTTTTGAAGAAAAGTGTGATAAAACTATAGCATTACTAAACCTGAGCAAACTTTGTGTTCTAGAATCTGTCGGAATGAAACAAAAACTTAACTATAGATTCAGAATGAAACATGAACTGTATTGTAGTTTTAAAGGAAGACTTGCAATGATGACATCAAACTTAGGACACCTTTTAATACAAACATGTAATAAAACTCTGTTACCGTTTCCTGAGCAAGTCTTAACAGCACCTAGATACATAAAATTTGTAACAGTTTTTTCTTCTTTTTTTAAAAAAGAAGTAGAATTGTATTTGTGATGGTTGCAAGGATGAAATCTGTGTTCTTCTGGTTGTTTGTAGTCCATGTCGAGACTTTATTCCCACCCCCCACCCCCCTTTCTGTTCAAATTTTCTTGTTTGTATTGTAGAAATGCAACAACAACTTTTACAATGTCCAGTTGCTATTTGAGGATTAAAAGCCAGGGGAACTCAGGGAATGTTTAAACAGAAGAACGGGAAGTTTGCTGTGATGAAAATTCTTAGGACACCTTTTAAACAACCGTGTGAAAAAACTTCAGCGTTACCAAACCTGAGCAAACTTCCTGTTCTATAATCTGTCGGAATGAAACATAAACTTTACTATTCAGAATGAAACATTAACTGTACTGCAGTTTTAAATCCCTGAAGACTTGCAATGATGACATCAAACTTAGGACACCTTTTAATCCAAACATGTAATAAAACTCTGTTACCGTTACCTGAGCAAGTCTTTAAATGAACTAGATGCATGTCTCCCCCACTGCCTAGCAAAAGGGCAAGTCACTATGTTTGACCTTCTGATCCAGAATAAACAATAGGGATTTTCTACTTTATGAGACCCATCATCTCGTGAAGACTGTGGGTCATATTGATCTCAAACTATTGAGAAGAAACAATTTTCACAGTTTGTGTCACAATGACCTACTGACCCGAAAACAAAAGGGAATATCTGCTCAATAAGACCCGACCATTCTATGAAATTTGAAAACTGGGGATCATGTTGATCTCAAGTTGTTGAGTGCAAAATATTAATGTATTTGAATAGAAAAAAATCTTGGATTAAAACATGATGAAAATCTATGAGTGTAGAGATAAAACATGTTGTCATGGTTATCTCAATGTTCACATTGTCATAGTTACCCTGAATGTCCAAGGTTTATAGGATTAACTGAACAATGTCGTTCTGGACAAGTTTGGAAAAATCATTAAAGATCATTAAAGATAGAAGCTGTTCAAGTGACGTCCAGTTACGGGGGCAGTTTGAACCTATGCTGGATGCGAAGTTGTAATCTGCTAGTTTAACGGCTCACACTGTTTATTTACCTTGTCTAATCGTCTTCAGATCAGAATGAGTACAGGAATTGGAAGTATCAAAATACTTGTCAAGGATTGACAGCTAAACTACCATAACTTGCATGAAATAGAGGACTTGCAACAGTTTTGTGGTCAACCCTCGAAGTGTCAAATTCTTCAAATTACTGAATATTAATTAAGGAATGAAATCAGAGAGAGAAGTTGGGAAGCAGAGTGATGATAGCTTAAGACATTCTGAGGGTGGTTCAGTGGTCGTCTTGACTGCGTAACAACCATCTAAAGATTCTGCCTTTTTGGTCATAGTTACTCTGACTGCTTCATGTAATGTACGTTCTGTCTTAACTTTGTGATATATAAAAGGTACGAGAGAACCTTGCAAGCTGGAGATAATTAATCAAACTTGTGCCATACTGTGACAAGCTTGTTTTTAGAATTTAAAAGGAAGGAGATAGAATAATTTTAAAGCATCATGATCGCTTTGAAATCAAACTGCTTGTGAAAAGCAAACCAATGATGGTTACAGGTCAATTTAGTGCTTTTGGAAAAACACTGCAGTGCTTAAATAAGAGCCTGAGTTTATCTTTGCTATGAGAAATAATCGTTTTTAACTCGTTCAATTATGGCCAGCACATGTAATATTGAGTATTGTTGGATTTTCTGAGATATTTATTTGGAATTATAGGTCAAGTACTACACAGTTCATTGAATGATGTTTGTAACAAATGGGAAAAGCAGCATTTCTGTAACTTGTTTGTGTGTTGTATTTTTCAGCCCGGATTGCATCAAGGCCTGGTTGTACAGGACGATGTGATGGTTACATTCTGGAAGGCAAAGAGCTTGAATTCTACATCAGAAAAATAAAGAGCAAAAAGGGAAAGTAATCTGTGAAATATCTGTACAGTGTGAAAATAAAAAAAAGGACAAACATCGTTGTGTTATTGATACATGTATAAATATAATTATATTGTAATTGAAATCTGCACACCAAAGTGTTTGAGTCTCTGACAGGTTGGTGGAACAGAAGTCTTGTGAGATTGTAGATAATGAAGGCTTGTATAGGAAAAACTTAAATCGTCTTCCCTGAAACCACAAGGTCTAGAGCTTAGATATTTGGCATGAAGCATTGCCTAGTTGACCTCTATCAAGATTCTTTTAAAGCCCCAACCCCCTCCATCCGGTTAAAATTGATCACGCTAGGGACATCACTACCGGGTATTTTATATACGGTTTACTTATATATAGGGAAAACTTTTAAAATCTTGTCTAGTACCACAAAGCCTAGAGCCAAGATATTTGGGATGTAGCGAGGGTTGTTCAAATCAGGACCCCCAGTTAAACTTGACCCTGTGACCCAACTGTTATATTGGCGTTGTTGTCTTACTGGATATTTAAATATCAATACAGTCGTATATTGCTCAAGTGAGACCTACTTGTAACAAAATGTGACCAAACTTCAACCCTAAGCTATACATGTATATCATAAACAAACGACCATGACATAACCTGATGGATTGTCACTGTCAGCTGTTTAGCAAACAAGGTTTTTAACAGTGGCCTAGTTTTTACCGATTACACATGCTCAAACCAAATACTGAGACCATGATGCTGATGAAGATTCAATGAAAAATGAAACCTAGATTGCATACATAAGTTTTTAGCTCTACTGGACAAAGCTTACGCAGTGGTGGTCTGTCCGTAAACTTTTCCTTGATGACGCTTTACAGGTCGCAATATTCATTTTACTTTCATGAAACTTGCTGACGAGGATCCCTGCAACTTTTAGATGTTCCCCATTGTTTTTGGGGTCGGTCAGTCGGTGATCTCTGATAGCAATCTAGAACACTATAGGTCACAATTTTCATCAAACTTGCTCAGAAGGTTCCCTGTAATATGTAAATGATCCCTATTGTTTTTGGGGTCAAGGTCACTGACCTCTGTAAGATTTTCCTTGATGATGCATTACAGGTCAGTTTTCATTCATCAAACTTGCTCAGAAGGTTCCCTGCAACATACATGATCCTATTGTTTTTGGAGTCCAAGGTCACGGTGACTTCCATAAGATTTTCCTTGACAACGCTCTACAGGTCGAAGTTTTCTTTCAACTTTCATCAAAATTGCTCAGAAGGTTCCCTGTAACATGCAGATGATCCGTATCAATTTTTTGGTTGGTCAAAAGTCGAGGTTACAGTGACTTGAACTTTGAAAATATTTTCCGCTAAGATCTGGAGATCTACATCACCCACAATCTTCAAACGTTGTAGGATGATTGGCCTTGCTGAGTAGATGATCCTACTGTTTTTTGGGGTCACGGTGAACTCGTTGAGCTTTTCCTTGGTAACATTGCAAAAGATTTTCACAAAACTTGCTCAGATCACCAAACTTCATAGGATGATTGGTCTTACTGAGTAGATGATCCCTATCATTTTTGGGGCTAAAGGTGAAGGTTACAGTGACCCAAACTTTGAAAATCTGTCCACTAAATATCTGGAGATCTACATCACCAACAGTCTTCAAACATCATAGGATGATTGGTCTTACCAAGTAAATGATCCTTGCTGGTTTTGGAGTCGGTGGGTCAAGGTCATGGTGAACTTAGCTTTTCTGTGGTTACATTGCATAACAAAACTTACTCAGAATAATCCAGTCAGACCAGTAGAGCAATACTGGCCCTTTCTAGCCTCTTGTTTGTATGATTTGACCCTGTGACCTAGTTTTTTACACTAGATGATTATTCAAACTTTCTGGATTGCATCAATATAATCGTTCTACATTTCATGAATATTCAATGAAAAATTCAATGAAAAATGCAACCTCTATCCCATACATATTTGACCTGTGACCTAGTTTTTGACCCCATATGCAATCTCGATCTAGAATTCATCAAGATAGTTATTCTTAACAAATTTTATGAAGATCCAATAAACAAGAGGGCCAAGATGGCCCTATATCGCCCTTTGTAAAACAAATGATTCCCCCCCGGCAAGGTCAACTTTGACCCCTGGGGCATAATTTGAACAAACTTTGAAGAGGTCTCCTAGGCAATGCTACATGCCAAATATCTAAGCTCTAGGCCTTGTGGTTTCAGAGAAGAAAAAGATTTTTAAAGTTTTCCCTATATAAGCCTATGTAAAACTAAGTGACCCCCAGTGCGGGGTCAATTTTGACCTGGGGGTCATAATTTGAACAAACTTGGTGGAGGTCCACTAGCCAATGCTAAATGCCAAATATCTAAGCTCTAGGCCTTGTGGTTTCAAAGAAGATTTTAAAAGTTTTTACTATATATGCCTATGCAAAAACTAAGTGCCCACCCATGCGGGGTCAATTTTGATCCGGGGCTCATAATTTGAACAATCTTGGTAGAGGTCCACTAGACAATGCTACATGCCAAATATCTAAGCTCTAGGCCTTGTGGTTTCAGAGAAGATTTTTAAAGTTTTTCCTATTTGTTGCCATAGCAACCAGAGTTCTGCATGGAATGGAATTCTTTGAACAATTTTGAGCTTCATGCAAGGAACATTCCTGCATAGTTTTATCAACATTGGCCTAGAGGTTTCAGAGGGATGTCATTTGAATCAAAATGTTGACGGACGACGGACAATCATCGATCAGAAAAGCTCACCCTGGCATAGCCAGGTGAGCTAAAAATGCAATCTATTGCATACACAAGGTTTTTTCTAAGGCATGACCCTGTGACCTAGTGTTTGACTCCAGATGACCCATATTCCAACTCTACCTGGATTTTATCAAGGCAGTCATACTGACCCAAGTTGTATGAAGATCCAGTGGAAAATGCAACCTCTTGCATACACAAGGTTTTTCTATGATTTGACCCCATGACCTAGTTTTTAACCCATATTCAAACTTGACCTTATTTATGCAATCATAGTGACAAGTTTCATGAAGATCCAATGAAAAAATCAACCTCTTGCATACACAAGGTTTTTCTATGATTTGACCCAAAGACAGATTTTGACCCTAAATTACCTCAACCTAGATTTCATCAAGGCAGTCATACTGACCAAGTTTCATGAAGATCCAGTGAAAAATGTTGCCTCTATTGCATATACAAGGTTAAGTGTGGACAGACAGATGACAGACACAAGGCAATCACAATAGCTCACCTTTTAGCACTTTGTGCTGGGGTGAGCTAACAACAATATTGAAACGGTAATACTAAAAGTTAAAATTTCAGATGGCTACCCTTGGGCATATATTGCTAAGCATCATGATGATTCTTTGTCACCTAACCTTATCACATTGGCATAATATCTCCGTTTTTATAACCACCAGATTATGCCAGATACTTGTGAGTTGCAGCCCTTGCATTGCTGGTATTTAACATTAATAGCACAGTCTTCAATACTCTGCAACCTTGATGCCATGTTCATGGGCTTAATATCTCAGCAAATTGTAGAACAAGCTAATTGACTATTGGACGAGATATTTTCAGATAACTTTTCCAAGGACTTCCAGCAGTCTGCTGCTGAAAACTGATCCGAAACACAGTCTGTACGTGGCATGTGTGTTGGTGGGAACATTGAAGCGTCTAATGTCAGACAAAACATTGGTAACAAATAATGCCGACAAATGTCCTGGAGGACTGAAACTGAAAGATAATTATGTCTCCCCCCAGACGGGAGACGAGGGAGGGGAAAACACTTTTTTGCCCAGACCATTCATCAGTCTGTGACTGCTAAATAACTAGATCCATCTGACCAACAGTCCAAGCAACCCAGTCAAATAATGGAAGCACTTGGTGAACACTAGAGAAGCCACATTTTGTACTTAATCACTGAAATTTTTCGGAATACTGGGTAGTTGTCTTTGAGTAAAGTTTAAAACTGGGTCTGTGTTGGCTATTACACAAAGTCTACAACATTACTGCTTCACAAGTACAGTATACTAGCTCAAAAAACAAGATCAGTTTTGACCCTAGCAATGAGTTTGAAAAGTTAAGGGAAAGTTGGGCTGATGCGCTGATTTTGGTATTCTGCCAAAGACCTGAGACTAAGTACATATTGTATTTATTTGCAGTCTGCAAAATTATACGCTAACAACTAGTACACAAATTGTATCCTAAGAACGGAATAAATCTAGAGCTATCACTGATGATGATCAATACCCCAGCGGCTAGGCGTTGCTAGGATACTTGATAAGTAGGGTAAATTTTCATTTAACACTTATCTTTAATTTAATGCATTAAACCACTGAGGTACTCAAGGGCTGTAACTCCTTCAAAATTAACAGAAGAGTTGTAGAACTTCTTCAAATGATTTTTCTTAAAAATATTTGTTGGCATTTAAGTGAAATATTACAAGTAATATTTACATGTATATAATTTCAGGTGGATAGACAATCTGTTATCGACAGGATGATTCCTATACAGCTTTATTTTCATTTTGTGAAAATAACATACCTATTCCAGTTTATATCTACACACTAACTAATAAGTTGTTCAAACATAACATAATCACGGGTTTATTGAAGTTACACCATTGTGTAAAAAGAACTTCACTGAATCATCATTTACATGCAGAACTGAGGGCCTTGATCCTTTCAAGTAACATTCTTATACTTTGTGTTGTTTGAAAAATGCTCACAGCCTCTTGTGAATGTTTTCACAAGAAATCTACAGTAAGCAGCGAAACCACTTTATCAAAGAATGTCACTGGAGAAATAAACATTCAAGCATTGTCTATGATCTTAATAACAAAACTTTGGAGCTTTGATGCTCAGTTGTTAACCTGTTCAACCTACTCACTTGACTAGCTTTATTTGAAAGGTCCAATAAAAAACTTCCATCGTACACAAGACACAGGTAACTTTTCTTTCAGAAAGAGTCAACTAAGTACAAACTAATGCCTTATGCTCAAAGCCATGACCCTGTATCTTACCATCTGTAACAACGCTGAAGTACTGATGCAACAGACAATGATTGACCCCCTCACCCCCACCCCCCAAAAAAAGTGATTATTGTATATTCACCATAAAGGCTATAACTCGGGATTCATCTTGCTAGATTATAGCGTAGTCTGTTTAGTGTTTAATACATGTACATGTTCTGAAAAACATCAACATGTACATAACACAGCTAAGGATGAAACTTAAAATATTTTCAAGCAAAAATATCAAAGTTACTGTACATTGCGAAATATACATGACTATATCACCCTTGTAGATAATCAAGGGCAATATCTCCGGGATAACAAAATTATCACACTTCCTAAAATAACCACTAACAGTTGCTTAGATCTTTCAGATACAATTTGATTACTTTCTTTGTTAGACATTGCAACTTTTGCAATTTATGTACAATTCAAATCCCTTCAATGTTCACAATGTTTGACTCGTGAAAATGCGCAATAAGTCATCTTACTCTTTGTGCACAATAAGTGATTGTCCACCATAAATGCATTCTTTGTAATCTTTCATTAGGACTAGAAACCGTTCACCTTTTTATGTTTACTATATTATCACACACACGCATATTTCATGACATTGTTTTACAAAAGATGCTACAAAGATTTCAAAGTGTTTTATAAGTATTTACATAAATCATAATAACAATTGGTCAAGCAATTATTCCAGGTAAAAGCAACGCATAAGTAAATACCGATGCTGATTTGAAAACATTACAACTTAATATCTGAAACCTTTCAAATCACAGAAAAAAAAAGTCAAGTTTACAATATTGTTAAATAATCATTCGAAGATTATCTAGTCAGTATTTGTGAGTATCTTGTTCAGCATGTGGAAGAAATCTTTCCCAGAAATATTTCACGTACCACAACACTGCTGGAAGCTGTTTTCTTCCCTCGATAATCTTCCTTCTATAGTATATCACTAGGAAGATATATAAGATTGACAGTGAATGAATATTGAATAGTTTTCCTCCTGCGGCCTTGAAAGGTCCTGTAGACAGTAGTTGTCATTTACTGCGGAAGAACCAGTAGCAGAACTTCAGCATCATGTAGCCAAACGCTGCCGTGTACAGGAGCTTCTCTCTACTTGACTGCACATCTTGCTGTTTCTCCAGCTTGTTGAGTCTTCTGCTGAGTTTTAACAGCTGAAAGTATACATTGAAACAAATACAGGTTAGTCCATGTGTATAGCATGAGATACATACTGTGGTTTGTGTGACCGCTTGGCATATATGTTGTCTTTTAGCAAGCGTTCAATTGATATAACAGAAAGGGACACCTAAAGAAAGCTGCTGCTTAATTCAGGAACACTTCAACTCTTACCCTCCTGAATTTCTACAATGGACTTATCCATATTTTAATTAGTTTTTCATCAGGGTGTGATCATGATCTACACTGGTCGCATTTGGCGCCATGGTGGCACAGTGGTACCAAGTTCGCTCCACATCAGTGCCACGACTGTTATATCCTTTGACAAGACACAGCTATTGCCACATTGCCTCTCTCTCTTCTAGTTTGATTTCATCAGGAACGAATCTCGAGAGTGATAAATCTAATTTATATACAACTTGTTCAGCAATAGACAATAAATAAATTAGTATTAAAAAGTTTATCTGGAACTGACCCACTGACCCCAACAGTAGGGATCATCTAATCAGTAAGACCAATCATCCTATGAAGTTTTGAAGACTATGGTTGATATAGATATAAAGATATAGAGCCAAAATGCACGCAACCTTGTGAGCATGTTTCAAGTAAGTCAAATGAATATTTTGACCTGTAGAGTGTTATCAAGAAAATGTTTAAGAACAGATGGACGAACAACCACAGCTCTGCTTGACTTCGTAGGTAAGCATTACCTGATTTCGCAATTGCGTTGATTCATCCTCACTCACTAGTATAGAGTCTGATGTAGAAACTGGTGTGTACACTTCCCTTATTGCCACATTCCTGCAAATATTTGGCATAAAATGCTTTATAAACCATAAAAGAAGATCTTTTTAAAAAGTCTAAACTTGAGTTTTTACTTTAGGTTGTATCTATTCTAGTAAGTGACCTGATATGAGAAAATTGATGCCAGCTCAATGAATGGATGGAAATCCCACTGGTGCATAGACAGACATACAGACTGAGCAATCCTACCCTACTACTAAGCAATAGGTAAAATCTTTAACTTCCACTTGTCTTGGTAATAGATAAGAGAATGAAAACAAAAGCGTATATATGATTAATTGTCTGTAAGAAAGTTCACAGCTTTCTTGAAAATACAGTTGTCTAAATTTTTTCAATCTTTTACATTCACAGAACAATTGTTCAAATTAGAAAGTAACCTGCTGTTCAGTATACATGTACTCATGATGGTGTAGGAATAAATGAGTAAAACTGGTTTCCAAGCAACACAACTGACTTTGAACAAACCTAAATAAAGGCTTGTCTCCAAATGAGAGGATCAAACCTACCCGTTGGGTACTCGAGTACTGCCAGCATTTTCTTGCCTATCTTCAGATTCTCTTTTCTCTAGTGAAGGGAATTGTTCATCTAATGTTAACACCCTTGGTGGAGTCTGTAAGCCCACAGCCTCTTGAAAATTGCCCCTCGGTATGTTGTCATCAAAGTTAAGTCCCCTAATTTCTGGTTTGGCCCCTATGTGTGTACCACCACCTTTAAAAGGAAAAAATAAGCATATATATCAAAAGAATCATTTCTGGCATTTTACTTGTAAAAAATGTTTAAGACCATCAAGAAATATTTAGTCTAGACATCACTCCATCTAAAAATTAACTGTGAAAAAAACTTTTAATATAATTCTTTGTTGCAGATTCATTTCACTCTCCTGAAGCAATATGTGAATAAAGCAAAAGTTTCCTACAAAAATCATACGACAGATTGTTGAGACACTAAAAGTGTGCAATTCTATTCAATTTTAACAGGAAGTAAGACATTGTATTCTGACAAAAGTCAAAAACTTTTTGACCAGTTACTGATTATGCCGCATTTGCCCTTTTAATGTCGCTATGAAATTGCTTTAATTATAAAACATACTTTTTTGAAGTACATGTACACAAGTTTTACAGTCACAATTTTGTCTTATAATATCAACAATTAAAAGAGATATGACTCCTTTCAAACAGCCCAAATAATAATGAGCATGAACAATGGTAACTTGCAAGCAAAACTTTAACCATGGTAACTTGCAAGCAAAACTTTAACCATGTCACCAAAGTGACTCCAGGTCAAATGAGAATTTACCTGTGGCATTGTCTACTTAAAAATACAGCTGCCAAAATTGTGAACTGTTGGCAGGAAAGGAAAACTATTCTCTAAATTAAACTAACTCTACCTGTGGGCCTCAATAGCTCAGTAGTTAGGGCAGTCGCCTCCGGAAGGGTAGGTCACAGGTTTGAATCCCAAAATAAACTAACTCTACCTGCAAGAAGTATCCTCTCCGGAACATTCATGTCATGTCTTCTATTGTCTTCCTCTTCCCTATTACCCCAGCCTGCACTACGCCTTGTATTAAACTCTGTCTCTCCGTTCATCACTGGTATAGAGTCTGGAACCTGCATCTGGTTACTGATCCGGGAGATATAGTCGGGGTCGTAACTTCTGGTTTGGATGTCACTGTAGTCTGATGGTAGACTTGTAACTTTGCTTCTACGGTTTCTCTATTCAACAATAGAAAAAGTTACAATAAGTCAAATCAGTTAACTTAGTTAAGCACTACATATTTATTATTATATGGTACATATTAACTGCATTTATCAGTATTACTGACATATTAAGTCAAATTCAAAGTTCACCGAAGTTCAGAATCTAAAATAGTTTAAAAGCAAAGTTTTATTTGATTTATACAATCTATATCGTTTGTTTTCACCATAGCGGAAAATTTGCACTGTATTTACAGTTAGTTTATACTAATTTATTTTAGCTTGATTGTGAAGCAAGCTTGCAGCTTATCCAGTCACTCTCGAGTCCGCTTCCTGGAAAAACCAGTACTGGTGTCATATGAGGAGGTACAGTCGCGACCCCAGTGGGGCTCGAACCTGCAACCTCCGGGATGAGCAGCCTGCACCTTAACCTCTACACCACCTCTCCCCTCTAGTAACAGTTGTGTTAGGTAACTAAGTGGGCTCACTTCACAAATATTGCATGCTGAATTGTGTGCACTACGGCATTATGATTTTATGCTTTATGTTAACTGCGTGTTTTCAAATAAAATGAACTAAATGTATTTTGAAAAACAAACTTTCAGCTTTGAAAAACATATTTAAATCTTTTTTTGAGCCCGAATATTGCAAACTCACCGTCTTGTTCAATATTTATCACAGTTATTTTAGTCCAATGTGTAAAAGCATAAATTTTACAGTAAAATTAAAAACTCATTAACCAGAAAACATTAACCAGAAAGCAAACAATGAATATTAAGAAGTCTCAAGCTTGTATATTTTCTCTTGATATCATGGACAAAGACACTACCGGTACTAACAAGAGTTTTTATGGACATGCACAGACTTTGGCAACTTTTATTTTAAATGTACATGTATGTCATGTGAGATCAGACATTAACCAAGTTTCAGCTCTTTTGTTTTTTTTAGCAAAGAAAATGCAAAACATTTGCAAAAAATCTGTTTCTGTAGGACACATAGTTATGGAGGGTAAATATCTTTGTTCAATCAAAGTAACTGTTGTCATTCAGAAAATTTTAGTTAATACTAAATAAGTTGGGTGGGCACACTTGCCCCACATCACTGTATTTTTCAAGGTACTGAAGGTATTGGCTACAAGTTGTACTTTCAAAACTAGAGCACTTAAGTAGCGGCACTGCCAAATGATGCAGTAACCATGGTCTAGACGGCCCCTTGTTCACTATTTCCACTTCAGACAGGTTGACATTATACAGTTGTCCGCCTTCTCAGCTGTGATAGTTATAAAATGTCAGATCTATGAAAGCTAGGGGTCACACTGAAATGCCAAATTAATAAGCTTCTCCGCCCCTTATCTATCTCATCTTGCAATTTCTTCCTTTAACATTTAGCAGCATTCAAAAATGTTTTAAATGTCAGCCCGGTTAACTCAATTGGTAGAGCATGAGACTTGTAATCTCAGGGTAGTGGGTTCGATTCCCGGGGCTGAACAACTAAAATTACTAACAGTCTTTTGGATGAGACTTTAAAATCAAGGTCCCATGTATGGGTGCTATCCTGGCATGTATAAGAACCAGGGGTGTCTCTGGAATTGGGACACTTTCTGTATCTTCTACTATCCTCCAAAACCTAAAATTACTAAACTCTTCTGGGAGCGTTGGTTATGTGGGAAAC
The DNA here is from genome assembly GCA_022818135.1 of Saxidomus purpurata. Taxonomy (NCBI): domain Eukaryota; kingdom Metazoa; phylum Mollusca; class Bivalvia; order Venerida; family Veneridae; genus Saxidomus; species Saxidomus purpurata. Next base: position 34,352,460 of record JAFMSR010000017.1, read on the forward strand.
AGGTACCAATGATAAAGTTCTAATATACGATATATACTGTATTACCAGGAATACTCTATTATAGACAGTTCCTGGTATTACAAATGTTTCATTCCAGAAGCATTCTGTGACAAACACAAAGCTTACTGTGATTTATAATAAAACAAAATGTAAGCATCTCCCAACATCAGCTTAAAGCCGCTCCTGATGAAAATCAAAATATTAAATAACGACATTTAGAGTTTTGGAAGCCAGAACTGGGACGAATATATACTATCGGGATTTGAAACGGCTACTGATACGCTATTCCATTATCGATTTTTATTGCCGTCCGTGGCCCCCATTTTGGAAGACAATTTGCATTTTTTCCCTTACACAACAACAAAATACGCCAATTTCAAGCACTTTGAAGTGTTTCAAATACTAGAAACATTACTTGTCTTTAGTTTGAAATTATATTTTTTCAGCACACGACTTGATACAAAGTCAAAACATGCTGCGAAATGCGACTGGTCATTTCAAATCCTTTTTCAAATCCGTCACCATTTTTGAGCGAACGTTTTTGAAATACAGATTTAATCACTAACAAATGGTGGTAAAATATTTTACAGTATATATAATGAAATAGTAATAAAATGCCATCACCATATCTAGAATTTCATTGTGAACATTTGTCGAGTATTACAGCTTTGTTTTACACTTTCTGCCGCTTCTATTTCTAGATTCAAGATGGCCGCATCCCGTTCGGACGGCCACGAATTTTGTGTCGTTTCACACTCCATTAATATTATTGCTCCAGGCCAGAACTATCTAATATCAGATAGTGATAGGTTTATTTGAGAGAGAGAAAGTCAAGGTGCTATACCGAAATACAAGGGACTTTGTCTTAATGTATGTATCGTTATCATCGTTTTCGTCATAACACTTTCAAGGCTGCTGAATCTGCAATTTGTCCACGACGTTTTAAATATTAGCACGATTTTCAAGGGCTTACCCCACCCACTTTTTTACTATAAAATGAAAAAAGTCTTTATACATTCACTCTGATTTCTTAGGAATTTCACAACAATGTTCATATATTTTCTTACAGATTCTGTTTCTTCCTCCATACTTGTTTCAGCTGAGAATCTTGACAGTGTCTTATACATAAAATTTACAAAATAAGAAACTAGGGCATTATTTTCGCTTTCTATTCATTTCGCTTCCGGTATCATGCGGATACTTTCCGATTATTTTTGAGCGCGCGTAATTCGAAAATTAAGGTAGGCCATTTTATTTATCAGGCATCGATCTTCTAATTATTATTATTTGTAGATAGATCTATCTCCAAATCATTTGTTGCTCGCACTAATCTAATTTATTTTAATTAAAGAAATCATCAAATCAATTGAAGATAGCTCTAATTCAATTAATGAGGGCAACAAATGATTTGGAGATATCTCCAATTCTTACAAATTCACACTTATCCGTATTTGATTAGGAGATAGATCTAGATCTACCTCCAAATCATTTAGAGGGGTCTACAATTCAACTGAACATTGAGAACGCTAATAGGCCCTATTGCCCACATTTATTTGGAAATATCTCAAATTGAATTGGAGAGGTCTACAATTGATTTGGAGATATCTCTTTATCATTAGAAGAGCTCTACAATTAATTCGATTTGGAAATATCTCCAATTCATTTTGAGTTATCTTTAATGATTTTTAGAGCATTTCAAATATAGTATTTGAGTTTATGTTGATTTGGTGTTCCATACTAATGCACTTAATATCACAATATTTGAAGGTAGGCCTATAGATGATAGATCTATCACCTACTATGAAATGCCAACATGCTAGCCCTGCAATGCATTTTTCTTGAAACAATCAATTTCTGTTTGAAGCAGCTAAATATTAAATATCACAGTTTCAACATGAATACAGGGGCGTAGCTAGACCTATTTGTAACGTTCGCACAGATTTTGCTGGGGGACAGGGGTCCGTAAGACCCCGGTGGGTCCAGGGCTTTACCCCGGCTAGGGGTCCAGCGGGCCGGAGGCCCCCGGAAGCTCTGTGGTTTTAGCAATTTCTGAACGATTCAGATGCGTTTCCAAAAACCTATGCTATTGTAGACGAAACAAAAGTTGATATGAAATGAAATTTCAAAACTGTCAAACTTTGAAAAGTTCTCTCTCCCAGTCTGTATGATGTGAAAACTGTTAACTGTTAGTGGGACCATTCTTCGTTTTATGAATTGTTATTAATCATAAGGGATATAAACATGTAGAAAAGTTAAAAGCTATCACGGCGTTTATTCAAATAATTTTAAATCATATTCTAAGCATACATGGTCTTGCATGTCCTGAAAACGTAGTGCCAAACGCTAGACTCTTTCTTTTCGTGAATATGTCCACAATCATCTCTGCATTAACTCAATGTCCATATGAATGTTCCCAAGTCCAATACGCCCTGTAGTCAGACAGGCTCTCTGGTACGTCTTCATCCGTCTCGTGCTATAATTACTGACGATGTACGCAGAGTTCTAGTACATTTATAGTCTTTTAATATGATTTCTTTTGGAGTTTAAATACAGTCCATGCATACAGTAGTTCGTTCGCAGACGAGTTTGGTAAAATAATACTCAGACAAAGTTTAAACTTTCAGCATTTAAGTACAGTCGGTAACGTATTTGTCGTAATGAATTTTAGTATTACATGTTTTATATTCCATAAAATAGTTCAGCGCTCATGGATCTTTCCAATGATTATAAACACATATAT